>JAVJIF010005864.1:0-96080 GCA_038442645.1 Agave tequilana | reverse complement strand
TTGCATCATATTTTTAAATTGTGCATTGATTAGCATTATCACCTATTCACCCCCCCTCTAGGTGATTTTCAATTGGTATCAGAGCTTGGACTCTAGGTTTGGCTTAACATCCATAGAGAGATCCTTAAAATTTGCTAATCAACATTTTTATTCATTCATTCATCACTAGTAACATGGCCGATAACATCAAAACCCTCCTAAATTTGATGGACTAATTTACCTATTTGGAAGGTTAGGATGACTATATTCTTGCAATCTTTGGGTAGCTTAGTGGCAAAATCCTTGACCAAACCCTATGTACACCCGATAGTGATGAGAGCACATGGACCGACTTTACATTTAGAGAATATGAGGCTAACTCCAAGGCCCAAAACTCCCTATTAACCGCCTTGAATGAGGATGACCTTACACGGGTATTCATTGCCAATCCGCTTATGAGATTTGGCAACAATTGTAGTCACGCACGAAGGGACTTCACAATTCAAGAGAGCTAAGATAGATCTCTTGAGGTCCCAATATGAATCTTTTAAAATGCTTGATGAAGAATCTATTGATTGTATGATTACTCGATTTACTAAAATCACCAATGCTCTTTCTTCTTTAGGTGATGACATCTCCAATGACCAAAAGGTGCGAAAAGTGATTCGGGCTCTTCCTACATCATGGGAGATCAAGGCCACCACCTTGAAAGAATTAAACGACAAGGATGAGATGGACCTAATTAGTCTCATTGGGAACTTAAAGACCCATGAGATGGAAAAGAAAGCAAGAGAAGAGGCCGCTCCACAAAGAAGAAGTCCATGGCCTTCAAATCTTCATCCACTCTTGAGGACGATGAAGAAGATGAGGAAGAAGATGAGGAGCTATCACTACTTGTTCGCAATGTGAAGAGAATGTACCGGAGGAACAAGCTAAACTTCCGAAGGAAATTCGAAGGCAAAGAGGAGAGAAGAATTATATGCTATAATTGCCGAAAGCCCGGACACATCATGGCGGATTGCCCGGAGTTCAAGAAGAAGATGACCTCCTCCTTCAAAAGAAAGAAATCGGAAGAAAAGAAAGCGTACAAGGCAACTTGGGATTCGGAAGCGAGTCCGAGGAAGAGGCGGATATAGCGAATATGTGTTTCATGGCAAACACACCAAAGGTAACCCCTCAACCTCTTGATGATGAAGATGATGAATTAAGTAAGGAAGTTCTTGTTCATGCTTTTGTTGAACTTTCCGAAACTTATGATAATAAGAAGATTGAATGTCTTAAATTGCAAAAAGAAGTTGCTTTTCTCAAAAATCAACTTGCTATGGTTTCTAAAGAAAAGGATGATATTTCTTCTAATCTTATTTCCATTCAAAATGAGTTTAATGCCTACAAGGTTTCTTGTAAGGGAAATCTCCCATTGTTGATGAAAAAGAAATTTCCTCTTTAAAAACTAAAATGGTTAATTTTGAAAAAGTTTTGAAAGATTGTGCTTTTAACACTAAGAAACTTGAAGAAAAATTTTCTAAAAAGCACACCTCTCATGCTAAAGATTCACATGTTAAGTCTACTCATGCTCACACTACACATAACACTTCTCATGCTAAATCTTTTCATGCTCACAATTCCCATGCTCACAAATCACACACTCACTATGCTTTTAAATATGGTAGAGTGTATAGATGCACATATTGTGGTAAAAATGGGCATTTAGCTAAATTTTGTTATGACCAAGTTAATAGATCAATAATCTTGTTTGGGTTAATGAAACTAACCCTTTAGGACCCAAGAAAATGTGGGTACCAAAATCAAGTCCTAAATTATTTGATGTAGGTACACACCCAAGGCTCCAAGACGTAGGGAGCGGTGGTACCTTGATAGTGGTTGTTCAAGACACATGACGTGGGATATCAACAACTTTACAACCCTATCAAGGTACATGGAAGGTGGCTCCGTCACCTTCGGGATGACTCCAAAGGCACTATCATCGGTATAGGTAACATTCAAATTGGTTCATCTCCTACTATAGAAAATGTTGTACTTGTTGATGGTTTGAAACATAATTTGCTTAGCATTAGTCAATTTTGTGATCGTGGACTTAAAGTTGTTTTTGATGATTCTTCTTGCAAGATTTTTGATGTTAAACCAATGATTGTATTCTCACCGGTTTTCGTGATGATAATGTTTATATCATTGACATGCTTAATGTGGAATGTTTCTACTAAATGCTTAATGCTTTTGATGAAAATTCTTGGCTTTGGCATAGAAGATTAGGACATACATCTTTTGACCATCTTTCTAGGATTAATTCAAAGGAATTGGTGAAGGGTATACCTTGCTTGAAGTTTGAGAAAGATCGCATTTGTGGTGCGTGCCAACTTGGGAAACAAACCAAGTCTTCCTTCAAACCAATCAAGGATATCATGTCAACTAGGCCTTTAGAATTAATTCATATGGATCTTTTGGACCTACTAGAACTAAGAGTTTAAATGGTAGTAGATATGCATATGTTTTGGTTGATGATTTTTTCCCGTTTCACTTGGGTTTTCTTTTTGGAACACAAGATCAAACTTTTTCTCATTTTAAGATTTTTCGAAAAAGAGTTGAAAAAGAAAAAGATTTTTCGATTTTGAGAATAAGAAGTGATAGAGGTGGTGAGTTTGTTAACCAACTATTCATGACTTATTGTGATGAAAGGGAATTAAGCATGAAATGTCTTGTCCTAGAACTCCACAACAAAATGGAGTTGTAGAAAGGAAAAATAGAACACTTCAAGAGATGGCTAGGACAATGATAAGTGAGTATGACCTCCCTCAATATTTATGGGCCGAGGCCGTAAACACCGCATGCTATATATCAAATCGTATTTATTTATGTAAAAATTCTTCCAAAACATCTTTGAAATGTATCATTCTAGAAAACCTAATGTTGCATATTTCAAAGTTTTTGGTTGCAAGTGTTTTGTTTTGAACACTAAAGATAACTTGGGTAAATTTGATGCTAAGGCTTATGAAGCAATCTTTATTGGATATTCTACAACTAGTAAAGCTTATAGAGTATTCAATAGATCTTCACTTACCATTGAAGAATCCATGCATGTTAATTTGAAGAATCTAATGTGGTTGTTGAGAATGGTGTAGAGATTGACCCATTAGGTGAAGACATGGAAAGACTATCCTTGAAGGACTCACCCGCTCAAGAAGATAAGCAAGAATCAATTGGTGATGTTCAAGAGGATAAAGAGGAAAGCTCTCTACCGCTTCCTAAAGCTTGGAGATACGCTACAAATCATCCCAAGGAGCTCATCTTAGGTGATGCATCTAAAGGGTAACAACTCGCTTCAAACTCCATGACCTATGTGGTAACTTTGCTTTTATTTCTCATTTTGAACCCAAAAGCATCCTCGAAGCCGAGGCGGACTCATATTGGTTGCTAGCCATGCAAGAGGAACTCAATCAATTTGAGCGCAACCAAGTTTGGCACCTTGTTCCTAGGCCCCATGATAGACCAATAATTGGTACTAAGTGGATCTTTAGGAATAAGATGGATGAGTCCGGAAATGTGATTAGGAATAAGGCTAGGTTAGTGGCCCAAGGTTACACTCAAGTTGAGGGAATTGACTTTGAGGAGACCTTTGCACCCGTAGCACGGCTTGAAGCCATACGGATGACACTAGCTTTTGCATCTTTCAAAAATTTTAAACTTTTTCAAATGGATGTGAAAAGTGCATTTTTGAATGGTTTTATAAATGAAGAAGTTTTTGTTGCTCAACCTCCCGGTTTTGTTGATCATGTTCATCCCGATTTTGTCTTTTAAACTTGATAAAGCTTTGTATGGATTGAAACAAGCTCCAAGAGCTTGGTATGAAAGGCTTTCTAGTTTTCTCATTTCAAATGATTTTATTAAAGGCAAAGTAGATACAACACTATTCACTAAGCATGTTGATAATGACATTTTAATTGTGCAAATTTATGTTGATGATATAATTTTTGTTCTACTAATGAGTTTTATGCAAGGAATTTGAAAAGGTTATGCAATGTGAGTTTGAAATGTCTTCAATGGGTGAGCTTAATTTCTTTCTTGGACTCCAAATCAAGCAATTGCAAAATGGGAACTTCATATGTCAAGCCAAATACGCAAAGGAACTCGTAAAGAGGTTTGGACTTGAAGACTCAAAGGTTTACAACACTCCCATGGTAACTACCACCAAGCTTGATAAGGATGACCAAGGTAAAAATGTTGATATTAAATTATATAGAAGCATGATAGGTAGTCTTTTGTATTTGACGGCAAGTAGGCCGGATATCATGTTTAGTGTGTGTCTTTGTGCTAGATTTCAATCGTGTCCCAAAGAGTCTCATCTTATTGCGGTAAAACGCATTATTCGTTATATTAAGGGAACGATTGGAATGGGTCTATGGTATCCGAAAACCGGAGATTTCTCAATGACGAGTTATTCGGATGCCGACTATGCGGGTTGTAGAGTAGATAGAAAGAGTACTAGTGGGACATGTCAATTTCTTGGTAATTGTCTTGTTTCATGGTCCTCTAGGAAACAAAATTCTGTAGCTCTCTCAACCGTCGAGGCAGAGTATGTTGCCGCGGGGGCTTGTTTGTGCACAAGTCCTTTGGATGAAACATACTCTCCTTGATTATGATTTGCATTTTGACCACATAAAAATATTTTGTGATAATACTAGTACTATACATATGACAAAGAATGCAAATCAACATAGTAAGACTAAGCACATTGAGATTAGATATCACTTTCTTAGAGATCATTTTGAGAAAGGAGATATATATATTGATTATGTTTTCTACGGATTTGCAACTAGCCGATATTTTCACTAAACCACTTGATTTTGCTAGATTTTCCTTCATTTGTGGTGAACTTAATGTTTGTGTTATTGAATAAAAATGTTTTCATAACCCTTTTTGATGTATGACAAAAAGGGGGAGAATGAGTTTTTATGATAGAAATATGAGTTCATATGGTTTTGGTTCCATATGAGTTTATATATGTTTTTTAGTTTTTGATGTGTTTTCATGAATTCTTGTAATTTGAGTTTAAGTGTTTTTGCAAGTATGTTTTATATTTTCGTGGTTTTTGGTTTCATGAAGTTTACTTGCAAATTACAAATTACATTGTTTTTCCTTGTTTAATATAGCATAATTTGAGGGAGAGCTTTCTCCTCCCTTATATTTTTTATTATAGCCCATTTGTTTTGTCATCATCAAAAAGGGGGAGATTGTTGGCCCATAAGGTTACACTCTTCATTTGTTTATAGTTTTGATGATAACAAACCAAATAGGAGCTATATGGTACTAATTAGTTCGTTGAGATAAGTTTCAGGTTTGTACCATAGTTTGGAAGCCATTGCTTAGCTATTGCAACAACTTCTAGGTTCATGAAGCAAAGAAGGCAAATTGCACATCAAGGAAGGAACATAGAAGAGAAGGCTCTAGCAAGGCATTGCATGGCTCAAGATTGCTCAAGAGACTTAATTAGATTTATTTTTAGTTTAGAGTTTTTGTTAAAGAATAGTGAATAGGTTTGAAGCTCTATCACACACGTTTTTGCGCACATCCCATTTCTAAGTTTATTTCCTATAAATTATACAAAATATTTTGATACAAAATCCTCTGCTTGTAAATCCATATTTATGTTTTATACTTATTCCTATTTAAAATATCTTTGATAAAAATATTTTTCTCCTCAAAATTCTGTTTGAAAATTGGTTTTTGGCCTGAGCCGATCGACCGCCAGGGTTGACCGTGGCTATGACAGGCTTTGTCGGTCGACCCGGGCGGTCGACCGTGGTTCTGGCAGTGCACGTATCTGTGTGCATGTTTTCACGGTCGACCATGCGTCGACCGAGATGAGCCTGACTGTAAGTCCTTACTCTCTGTTTGTTTGGGTCGATGATTGAGATTGAAATAAAGTTCAGATTTGCTTAGTCTCAATGCGAATCCGCTGTAGCAAGGGCTCGAGCGGGTCGTGATCCTCAGGGAAGGATGCGATGCAAGCTTTTCGGCCGATTCCTTGTATGCTTCAAGTAAGAAAAGAGAGATTAGATTTGTGATGAATATAAGAGATTAAAAACGTGGTTTTGCTGATCTTCTACCACAACCCTATTGCAAGTCAAGGCTATTGATCATCATATTGAATATAGGAGTTTTATCCTAGGTTTTTATATGCAAGCAAGAGAAGATATTTAGAATCTTACCAACATCACTCTAAAAAGTCCAACACTTTTTCATCCTAACATCTAAGCACAACACAAAAGAAGTCTTACCTTGAGGTTGCATTGTCAAAGTTCTTAGATATGAAATGTGAAGAATTAATTAATGTTGTGATATTAGATTAGAATACTAATTATTGTTTAATCTTCAAGCATCTACTTTAAACCTAGGGTTTCAAGAGTTGTCATCCATCAAACCAATGCCTAACTGCTCTAGGGTTGCTTTAAGAAACACAGCAAACCACTAGAGGAATATTAGTTAATCATTTTTTTAATTATTTTCCTTTTTTTTTTATATAAGAAGATGAACAAAGAACGAAAGAAAATAAAAGAATCAAGAGATCGCAGATCAAACCAAACTCAAGAAATCACGAAGAAAATGCAAATTAAATAACAGAGAATTGACTAGAAAAAAGGTAACCTTTATTCGATGAACTGATCCCAAATACAAGCTCCTTCTTCCACAACTCGCTTGAAATAAAAATTACAACTTTGGCAGAAATTTAAAAATAGCTAAAGAAAACCCTAGTTCGTCTCTGCATCCCCCTTCCTGTTGCGAGTGCACAGATATTTATAGTGCAGAAGACCGAGGAGTCCCTGATGAATCTGCCCACGAAAACTGGGCTCTGGATAAGCCCAAAGTGCCGCGGACCCGCGGCTTGGGCGCGGCACTTTGGTGTCTTCTGGCCACGCGCTTTGGCGCGTGGCCTCTTCTGATCCGTCCAAGTGGGCGCCTCCTTCTAGAATTGTGATCCTGGCCTTTTAATCTGGATTTTCGAGATAACTTGGTAATCAAGTTACTCTTAATCCAGATTTCTTCAAATCCTCTCTCCACGAAATTCCTCTTTATCTTGGCTTTTTATCCTTATCCCGCAGGTGTTTAGGGTTTGATAGAAATCTATCCAACCCTAATTTCTGATATTTGCAACTTTTAGCCCTTGTATTTGCATTTTGAATCTTTGTATTTGCGCTTCTTCACCTGGGCTTCAAACATGGGCTTGGATCTGGGCTTTTGGGCTCTTTTAGCTTTATTCTTTATTAAATTGATAATTTGAGGCCTGCACATATTAAATAAAGAAATATTAATAATTGTGCATTATAATATGAATAAATGTGCAAATGCGATGGTATATATGATGACAATTATGCATTTTTCACTACCTATCACACCCCCACACTTATCTTTTTGCTCGTCCTCGAGTAAAAATCAAAAGGAAAGAGAAAATCTAACCTAGCTAACTCACTTTCGTAGGAATCACGGTTGCACTTAGCATGTGCAACAAGCCGTTAAACCTCTAGGTTACCCTAGAGGACGAGTGTTGTCTCGTGAGGGTTTTCAGCGGATTGCACCCACAAAAATCCATAAAAAGGAAAATATTTGAATTATTATTGAAGAGACTAAGTAGTCTATAAGCTTTAGGATCCTCATTTTTATTCATTCTTCAAACCTAGTCTTAATAAAGTCAATTGTTGTCCATTTTAGGTAAGAATTAAAATTGAATTTCTAATATAGTCTTTTCGTTACCAAAAATCATATGCATCCTTTTGTTTTTACTAGGAACTCCTTAACTTGGACTCTCATGCCTCTTTATTATTTTTATAACATCATCTAATTTTCTTTCGTGTAAGTATCAAGGCTTCTTGAGGCCCTCATACCTAACTAATTGGCTATTAGATGTGTTAATATATTTTTTTTTTTTTTTTTTTTTGCATGTATAACTCATCTAATTTTCTTTCGTATAAGCATCAAGGCTTCTTGAGGCCCTAATACCTAACTAATTGATTATTAGATGTGTTAGTACATATAAGAATTTTCCTTAGTTCCCTCGGACTTTCTAATCCACCCATGTAGCGAACTTAAAGTCGGTGACTCCCAAACCGGTCGGTCTTAGGGCACCAGGTGAGAAAACACCCCGCGGACTTAAATTCAAGTGAACTAGGCACACAAACTAAGGTATTATTATTATTTTTTTTATTTTTATTTTTTTATTTTTTGCATTCACCTTTAGGCGTGAATACTTATGCTTCTTGAGGCACATGTATCCAGCTTTATTAGTGATTTTTTTCTTTTTTTTTTTTATATATGAGGCACAAGGGTCTTTGTCTTAGAATCCTAGATATGCATTAGGTATGCAATATTCATTAAGGTAAAAATCAAGACTAATTATTTATTCAGTTTCTCCTACTATACCTAAAATTTAAACAATTTATTATTTTGACCAAGTTTTTAGAAATCCTAATCATGATTTTCCTAATCCTTAAAACTAACTTAGATTTCTTTCAAAAAAAATAAGTCAAAATACTGTCCTTTTATAAATTTTTTTTTTTTTTATATATATATATATTTTTTTTTTTATTTTTTTTTTTATATATACCCTTCCCCACACTTATTTCATGCATTGTCCTAATGTATGAATGAAATGTATGGAATGCATGAATTGGCAGAAAGATATAATCACCGATACAGTGGGTCAAAAGACCCATCGCCGCATTAGCTTCCGGCACAGACTCCAAAAAGATTTTAAGACGTTGACCATTTACCTTGAATGAATTGCCATTTTTGGGATCGTAGATCTCTATGGCTCCGTGTGGGAACACCGTCTTAACAATGAATGGTCCTGTCCATCTTGACTTCAATTTGCCGGGAAAGAGATGAAGTCTAGAGTTGTAAAGTAAAACTTTTTGTCCTTGGACAAAAGTTTTTCTCGTGATGAATTTATCGTGAAAACCTTAACTCTATCCTTCACAATCTTCGCATTCTCGTATGCATCATTCCTCAACTCCTCTAATTCAGAAATTTGTAATTTCCGAAACTCACCGGCTCTATCTAAATCGAAATTTAGCTGCTTAATTGCCCATAGGGCCCGGTGCTCTAGCTCGACAGGAAGGTGGCAAGCCTTTCCAAAGACTAGTCTATAGGGAGACATTCCTAGAATCGTCTTGTAGGCAGTCCTATATGCCCATAGGGCATCCACCAGTTTGATGGACCAGTCCTTCCTATTCTGATTCACAGTCTTCTCCAAGATGAGCTTGACCTGTCTATTGGAAACTTCTACCTGTCCGCTAGTTTGAGGATGGTAGGGCGTAGACAACTTATGTGTTATGGCATATTTTCGCATAAGAGCTTCAAAAGTTCTATTGCAAAAATGTGTGCCATTGTCGCTAATGATGGCTCGAGGGATTCCAAAGCGTGAGATGATATTATCTTTCAAGAATTTGACAACAACTTTGTTGTCATTTGTCTTACAAGGGACAGCTTCTACCCACTTCGACACATAGTCTACGGCCAACAAGATGTATTGGTGCCCAAACGAATTAGGGAAGGGTCCCATAAAATCAATGCCCCATACGTCGAAAAGTTCTACTTCTAGAATGGGATTTAGGGGCATCATATTTCGTTTGGAAATTCTTCCTATCATTTGACATCTTGTGCAAGTCTTGCAATACTCAAATGCATCTCTAAACACAGTTGGCCAATAAAAGCCACTTTGCAGAATTTTCTCGGCAGTTTTGCGAGGACCAAAATGTCCACCGCAAGCGAACTCATGACAAAAAGCTAGCACACTTCTAGTCTCCTCATCGGGGACACATCTCCTAATAATTTGGTCGCTACAATATTTGAAAAGATAAGGATCTTCCCACATGTAATACCGAACTTGAGACAAGAATCGGTATCTATCCTGTTTGGACCAACTAGGTGGTGTTTGGTTTGTGACTAAGTAGTTTACTATGTCAGCAAACCATGGCTCCTTAGAGATGGCTAGAAGTTGCTCATCGGGAAAATTGTCATTGATGGGCAGCTCGACAGAAGGTGCGTTGGGCACACGAGAGAGATGGTCAGCTACGACATTTTCGACACCTTTTTTATCTCGAATTTCGAGATCAAATTCTTGCAGTAGAAGGATCCAACGAATGAGTCGGGCCTTCGCATCTTTCTTAAGCATAAGGTATCGCAGAGCAGAATGGTCAGTGAAGATCGTGGTCTTAGTCCCAAGTAGGTATGGACGGAATTTCTCCAAAGCGAACACTACTGCCAAGAATTCCTTCTCGGTGGTAGTATAGTTCATTTGGGCCTCATTAAGCGTCCTACTCGAATAGTAGATCACGTGCTGCTTATTGTCCTTACGCTGTCCTAAGACAGCACCTATCGCAAAATCAGAAGCGTCACACATGATCTCAAAAGGCTTGGACCAGTCCGGAGGTGAGATGATAGGGGCAGATATAAGTTCCACTTTCAATTTCTCCCAAGCACTATGGCACCTATCATCAAAATGAAGGACACGTCCTTAGCAAGAAGGTTTGTAAGGGTCTAGCAATTTTGCTAAAGTCCTTAATGAACCTACGATAAAATCCGGCGTGTCCTAAAAAGGATCGAATGTCCTTCACGCATCGAGGAAGTGGAAGTTTCGCAATGATTTCCACTTTGGCCTTGTCTACCTTAATCCCTTCCCTAGATATCTCATGACCTAGGACAATCCCTTGTTGCACCATGAAGTGACACTTTTCCCAATTGAGGGTCAAGTTCTTCTCGGTGCACCTACTCAGCACTAGCTCCAAATGATGGAGACACTGGTCAAATGAATTTCCATAGACTGAGAAGTCGTCCATGAAAATCTCTAGGAAACGCTCGACCATATCAGAAAACAAGCTTAACATACAACGTTGGAATGTGGCGGGGGCATTGCATAGGCCGAAAGGCATTCGACGGTAAGCAAATGTCCCAAATGGACACGTGAACGTTGTTTTCTCTTGATCCTCCGGGGCTATAGGGATTTGGTTATACCCTGAATACCCATCCAAAAAGCAGTAATACTCATGACCTGCTAATCTTTCCAACATTTGATCGATGAAAGGGAGGGGAAAATGATCTTTCCTAGTGGCTGCATTCAACTTACGGTAGTCTATGCATACTCTCACCTTGGTAGGCAATCGTGTTTGCACTAACTCATGTTTGTCGTTCTCTACCACTGTAAAGCTAGACTTCTTAGGGACCACGTGCATTGGGCTCACCCATTCGCTATCGGAAATGGAATAAATTATCCCATTATCTAACAGTTTTACTATCTCGGCTTGTACAGCCTCCTGCATAAGTGGGTTTAGTCTACGCTGTGGATCCCTTTTCGGTCTAGTCCCTTCCTCAAGATGAATACGATGCTGGACTATCGTAGGGCTCAGTCCCTTAATATCTGCCATAGTCCAACCAATGGCTTCCCTATGTCTCCTAAGGGTTGCCAGCAGGTCCTCCTCTTGCCTATTGGTCAAATTAGATGCAACTATGACCGGTAACGTCTCTTGTTCACCTAGGTAGGCGTACTTAAGATGTTTGGGCAAGGCTTTTAACTCCAAAGAAGGAGTTGGCTCAATGGGTGGCGGTGTGATGCTAGAATCTCCCATTTCTATCGAACTCAGATTTGATTCCCATTCGATCTCATCAAGACTGATATCACTTGTTTCTAACTCTTCCTCTTCCTCTGACTCAAATATGATCTCATCATTATGCTCACTCGTCATGTTCTCAATGGAGTTAACCTCAAAGGGTTGGTCGGTCACATCGTAGGGATGCTTACCTAGGTTGAAAACATTGACTTCCTTGGTCATATCCCCAAAAGTCAGTCTCATGGAACCGTTTCTACAATTTATAATTGCATTAGCGGTTGCTAGGAACGGTCTTCCTAAGATAACGGGAGTTTGGGACCTAGGATTAGACACAGGTTGTGTCTCTAAGACAATGAAATCGACCGGGTAAATGAATTCTCCAACCCGTATGAGAACGTCATTGATCTCTCCCTTTGGAACTTTGATAGAGCGGTCAGCCAACTGAATAGTAACTTGGGTCGGGTTGAGTTCACCTAATCCAAGTTGTTGATACACGGAGAAAGGGAGCAAATTGATGCTGGCTCCTAAATCGAGGAGTGCTCGATTGATTTCGGCTCGACCTATGGTGCAAGAAATGGTGGGGCAACCTGGGTCCTTATACTTGATAGGGATCTGGTTGGACAGTAGCTCACTAATGTTAGTGGCTAGAAAAACCTTCTTAGGCACATTAGTCTTTCTTTTCTTAGTGCACATGTCCTTAATGAATTTGGCATAACTAGGGACCTGCTGGATTGCATCAAGAAGTGGAATGTTGAGCCTAACTTGATTGAACACCTCTAATAATTTCTCCATGTGTGCATTGTTGTTGCTTCTAAGCCTATTTGGAAATGGAGCTATAGGCTGGTGCAACTGATCTGCTGACTTTTCAGCTTCAGTTTCCTCGGGACTGGATGGAGAAGGAGTGGAGCTAGATGGAATGGATGGCATGGATGGATCCGATGGCATGGATACTTGATTATCAACTTGTTTCCCCGATCTGAGTGTATGGACCATATGACAATGATTTGGGTCTTGAGCCTCATTGGCTGGCCTAGGATTCCTAGGGTTAGGCAATGGTTGACTCGGTAGGGTACCCCTCTGTCTCTCTTGCTGGTTCAATTGGAGCTCTATCCTACTTAGGGCTTGAGCCAGCGTGTCTTGGCTTTTAACTAGGGTGTCCATCTTCCTTTCCATGTTGGACATCCTTGTTTCCATTTGTGTATATTGGAAAGAAGGTGGCTGATTTTGACTGGGAAAACCTTGCTGATAGGGCGGATTTTGGAAATTGTTGGAGAATTTGGGCCTAATCTGCTCATTGTTACTTGGGCCCCATGAGAAATTGGGATGGTTTCTCCAACCGGGATTGTAGGTGGGTGCATAAGGATTGTTGGCGGGCCTTGTGAAGGCCGCACTCGTATGTTCGGCAAGCTTTGATGCGCGATGAAAACAGGACATTCCTCGAACACATGGTTCATATCTTGACAATAAGTACAGCCCGCCGAAGATGTTGGGCTGACTTGGTTCACAGAGACTGGCTCTTTCGTTTCAAGAGCCTCTAATCTACGCATAACAGCAGCTAACTTAGCATCGGTTGCTACGTTGGCCTCAATGGAATGGATACCTCCTTTAGAAGAAGTAGGGTCATTAGTCCTAGATTTTTCAGGAGTAGGGTCCCATTGGATGGATTTTTCAGCTAATTCCTCAAACAATGTCCATCCTTCATCTTCATTCTTTTGCAGAAATCCTCCTTGACACATGGATTCTAACAGTGTTTTAGTAGAATAATCTAATCCATCATAGAGAACTTGGCAAAGTCGCCATTTCTCTATCCCATGGTGAGGACATTGGGCAAGGAGATCCTTAAAACGCTCGAAGTATTTTCAAAAAGGTTCATTGGCTGTTTGCTTAAACTGGAGGATATTCTTCCTAATCAGTGCAGTCTTGTGAACGGGATAAAATTTCTTTAAGAAGGCCTTAATGAAATTATCCCAAGAAGATATAGAACCGGCCTCTAGACTGTAGAGCCATTTCTTTGCTAAATCCTTCAAAGCAAAGGGGATAAACCTAAGTTTGATAGCATCGTCTCCTAACTTAGGCATATTCATCATTTGACAAACTTCTTCAAATTCCCTTATGAAGAAGTACGCATCCTCAGATTCAAGTCCGTGAAATTTGGGAAGAGTGTTGATGTATTGTGGCTTGAGTTCATATGGGTCAACACTTTCGATAGTGAGCTGGATGCAAGAAGGAAGAGAGGTTCTAATAGGATAGAACCTATCTTGGAGTGACTGTTGTTGTGCCATGTGTGAGTCGGGCTTGAGCTCGGGTGGTGAACTAGTTCTAGTTAGCCTGGATGTGAGTGGGTCTCTCGACCAAGCGGTCATGCACAATCAGCAAACAAGTTCACCCAATCAATCAAAAAGAAAAAGAAAAACAAACAAAAATCCTATTCTAGGGTTATCCTTGACCTAGACGACTCCTAACTTTAGACTGTCCTTAGGAGGTCTATTGTCGACGTCAACCACGAGCTAATCGGCCAGTTCAGGGCAAGACCGGTGGGAGGTTTTCCGTCAGAGACGTTCCTTAATTAAATAACCACCGTTCTTCGGGCTTTCGGCCCTCAATCCCTTCGCTAGACACCGATTTGGCAAGGGTTAATTTCGAACAACTTTCCTTCTTCGGTCAATCTCCTATTGAGTCCGAGTTACCTTAGGGCCAACGTCTAGTCAAGTTTTAATTAGGGTTAGGGTTGTGAGTGTGACTGGTATGATTTGTGGGCCAAGGAAGGGTGATGAAATCCCCACCTTATCTTTGTTATGGGTTATGCCCTTAAGATGATTTAGTGTACGTGTAAAGCTGTAGAAAAGTAACACTCAAGAAAGCAGTAAACAAACAAGAGTGCTTCCTAATCTATATGCTATGCAGACGTACCTTGTCGCCAGCACTCTTCAACAGAATTAAAGAATTAAAAATAGACACGTGCCCTAAAATGCAAGAGTCTAAAAATATTTTTTATTTTTTTTTCCAACAAATAGGTTAATGTTAATTATTAACAGTTGCAGTGTGATCACAGAGCAATAATATCACAGCAGAATTATAATTTTTTTGCACTGCAGAGCAACCTGCAGAAAATTCTGTCAGTAGTCAGCTACACTTGCCGCGGACCCGCGGCTTATGCCGTGGAAACGCGGCAAAAGTGTAGGTCCAAGTGCTCTGCCTTCTAGGGCAGAGGCACTGGATAGCAATATGTGTCTTCTGCTACTCTGATTCTGCTTCCTGTTCTCTGTACCTGCAACAGAAGAGAAAGAATGATTAGAAAGAGAAATCGTGCCGTTCCTTCCCCGGCAACGGCGCCAAAATTTGATTGAGATTGAAATAAAGTTCAGATTTGCTTAGTCTCAATGCGAATCCGCTGTAGCAAGGGCTCGAGCGGGTCGTGATCCTCAGGGAAGGATGCGATGCAAGCTTTTCGGCCGATTCCCTTGTATGCTTCAAGTAAGAAAAGAGAGATTAGATTTGTGATGAATATAAGAGATTAAAAACGTGGTTTTGCTGATCTTCTACCACAACCCTATTGCAAGTCAAGGCTATTGATCATCATATTGGAATATAGGAGTTTTATCCTAGGTTTTTATATGCAAGCAAGAGAAGATATTTAGAATCTTACCAACATCACTCTAAAAAGTCCAACACTTTTTCATCCTAACATCTAAGCACAACACAAAAGAAGTCTTACCTTGAGGTTGCATTGTCAAAGTTCTTAGATATGAAATGTGAAGAATTAATTAATGTTGTGATATTAGATTAGAATACTAATTATTGTTTAATCTTCAAGCATCTACTTTAAACCTAGGGTTTCAAGAGTTGTCATCCATCAAACCAATGCCTAACTGCTCTAGGGTTGCTTTAAGAAACACAGCAAACCACTAGAGGAATATTAGTTAATCATTTTTTTAATTATTTTCCTTTTTTTTTTTATATAAGAAGATGAACAAAGAACGAAAGAAAATAAAAAGAATCAAGAGATCGCAGATCAAACCAAACTCAAGAAATCACGAAGAAAATGCAAAATTAAATAACAGAGAATTGACTAGAAAAAAGGTAACCTTTATTCGATGAACTGATCCCAAATACAAGCTCCTTCTTCCACAACTCGCTTGAAATAAAAATTACAACTTTGGCAGAAATTTAAAAATAGCTAAAGAAAACCCTAGTTCGTCTCTGCATCCCCCTTCCTGTTGCGAGTGCACAGATATTTATAGTGCAGAAGACCGAGGAGTCCCTGATGAATCTGCCCACGAAAACTGGGCTCTGGATAAGCCCAAAGTGCCGCGGACCCGCGGCTTGGGCGCGGCACTTTGGTGTCTTCTGGCCACGCGCTTTGGCGCGTGGCCTCTTCTGATCCGTCCAAGTGGGCGCCTCCTTCTAGAATTGTGATCCTGGCCTTTTAATCTGGATTTTCGAGATAACTTGGTAATCAAGTTACTCTTAATCCAGATTTCTTCAAATCCTCTCTCCACGAAATTCCTCTTTATCTTGGCTTTTAATCCTTATCCCGCAGGTGTTTAGGGTTTGATAGAAATCTATCCAACCCTAATTTCTGATATTTGCAACTTTTAGCCCTTGTATTTGCATTTTGAATCTTTGTATTTGCGCTTCTTCACCTGGGCTTCAAACATGGGCTTGGATCTGGGCTTTTGGGCTCTTTTAGCTTTATTCTTTATTAAATTGATAATTTGAGGCCTGCACATATTAAATAAAGAAATATTAATAATTGTGCATTATAATATGAATAAATGTGCAAATGCGATGGTATATATGATGACAATTATGCATTTTTCACTACCTATCAGTCGACCGGGCCGGTCGACCGGACTAGCCGTTTGAACAGTAACGGCTAGTTCTCTGAGCTGTTTATTTTTGTCCTTTTCTCACTTAAGTGAGTTTAAATGACTTGTTTGGGTTTAATACATTCTGATTAGCCTTAAAATATTTTATCTCTAAACCCTAGCCCTCTCCTATAAATAGGGGTGTTTGGAGAGAGTTTAAGTCACCTAATTATTACAAGAAAATTCAAAAGTTTAAGGCATTCAAAAGAGCTTGGTTTCTTGGTTTTTGTGCTGAAATTCTCTCTCATTTTCTGAAGTGTTTTCAAGAATTCTCTGATTTCATTTTCTTTTCTCTTTGCACACAAGAGCTTCATTCCTACTCATTGTTCTCTAAGGACCTTTGTAAGGGAAGAGAATTTGAAAGAGAAAGTTTGTGGTCTTTTGACTACCAAGAGAGAACTTGTACTTGAGATTGTGGAGTTGGGTACTCCGGTGTATTTGTGACATCTTTGTGATAGTGGAAGTGGTTGGAATCCTTCTGGGGAAGGCGGGGAAGTAGAGCTGGGTGCTCGAACCTCGATAACAAATCTTTGTGTTTGCGTTTGGTTTACTTTTCCTTGTTCTTGCTCTACTTTCATTGCTATTACTACTTGCTCTTGATTGTCATTGCTATATTCACTTGTTGTCATTCATCTTGTCAATCTTTATCCCATACAACAAGGTTGCATTGCGCACCTCCAACTCATTTTACGAGGAATCAGGAGGAAGGAGTTCAGAACCCTTCACGGGGCATTCGGCTCTTAGTCTTGTTTTGGGTGATTGTTGCATCATATTTTTAAATTGTGCATTGATTAGCATTATCACCTATTCACCCCCCCTCTAGGTGATTTTCAAGAACTGCTGCTGCACCATTTAACGTGTCAGTTCTTCCATGATATCTCCGGCCGAGGAAAATTCTGCTGACGTGCTCCCGGACCCCCTTTCTAACACAGGGCGAGGGATGGGAATCAACTCATCCTGTGCAGGAGTAGGATCAACCACAGGAGCGACAGAAGCTGAGATGGTCACCGACGCTTCCGGGGCAGTTGCCGTCATAGCAGCCTCCACGGCGACTGAAGTAGCAGCAAACCTGGCTTCGCCGGAACCCTCAGTCGAGGGTTGAATTGTACTACCTGCGGGCTCAACGCTGGCTGCCTCTGCTGAGTCGATGCTGACTGCTAAGTCCTCTGCCTGAGCTTCCTCAGCACTCTCTCTGCAACACCAGAACATCAGTCATGACGATAAAAGGAAAATATTCAAGGCATTAACATTTCCTTACCTAGCTAGAGGGGTCCAAAGATGGTGAGTTCTTAGGCGAACCCTGCAGGGTGGAGGTCTCCCTGACTTCGATGATTGCCCTCTCTTGAGGCATCCCAATAATAGGAGTCTCAACTCTCTCCTGCTGGGCCAGCTCTTGTATCATCTCCTCGATCTGGGAGGAAGCAGCGGCCTCGCTAACCACGACCAGCCCTGCGATATGAAGCCAAGTGAAAAAGAAAATGTCAAAATCCTTTTCCTAGTTAAAAGGATAAGTTAGGCGAAAAGAGTACCTTCAGCAGGAGCAGTTGCTGTTTGTGGTGACCCCGTCACCGGCTCACACCCATATATCTCCTCCTCCGAGATGTGTGAGAATTTACTCGGATCAGGAGGAGCGGGTTCATCGCCGAAGTCGACCTCATCGCCTGAATCATACCCTTCTTCTTCGGATGAAGAAGACGATAGTGCAACGCGAGAAGCCTCGGCAACCGGGGCCTTGCCACCAAATACCCCAGTGGTAGGGCTGGGGTCAACTACCCGAGGACTGGGGATTAATACACTAGGGGATCCAGGCTGTTGTGCCTCATCCCTCCTCTCATGAGCTGAGGAAGACCCGGGCTGAATTGAGACCCCTGGAATCTCAACATCACCTCCGCTCATTATGTCGACTTCAAGCTGCTCAGCCTCGTCAGCGGCGGTGGGTTTGTCAGCGAACTCCCCTTCCTCTAAAATCCTGGGGGCCCTGCTGCGCAACCCACAAGTACGGACTAAGGGGGCATCATCCTCATCTTCCGTTTCTTCCCTCCGTTCCTCAACACCAGAAGGGATGTCTTCGGACGGAGAAACTGCGGCCGCCAAGTCTCTCCGGACCTTCTTTGGGGCAGGCTCAACAGTGGGTAGAGCCTTGAGGACGCTTACGCGCCACCTGTCGACCCTTTGCTGCTCGTGGCTCCTCCCTTGATACTCTTCTGGTCTCCTTCAGAGCCTTCCGATACTCCTCAACGTCTCGTGAGCGTTTATTGGACCCCAACTTTGCTTCGTAAGATGCGTTGATACTCTCGATGCATGAGAACTCCGGAGCAAAGTCAAGCGTTTGGTTGGCTTGGAAGTACCAGGTACAGAAGCTAAGGCTTGTACAGCCACGCTATAATACCAAGCCCGAGCACCTTCAAACAAGTTCCCACTGAAGGCGAGTCGAGCATTGGGGTTACCGACATATAGTTGGTCATAGCCGAACTGTCGGGCGAAGCGATTCGGCATGTACGGCTCGATCGTGCACGAATTCCCTTGTCGGAAGAGCACATACCCGGGCCGAATATTGACCAACCACTAGAAAACTCCCGATGACAGCCTCGTGAAGTCATCTGGGCCCACGAAGTCAGCAAGTTTATCCCCGAAAGATGCACCAGCAATCTCGGGGAAGCAGCGATTGAGCTGGTAGTTCGAAGCAGCTAGAATGCACCTCCGAATGAAATACATATAAGTATTACACCAGCTTGAACCCTCCAAGCGCTGTACGAAGGGGTAAACCCCTCACTCTAAGAAACCGGCGTCATCAGGGAGGGACAGTGCATAACGTACCAAGCCATTAGGTACGTGTAGGGAAGCTCAACCCGAGGGTTGGGACGTTTTACCGTCGGCCTCCCCTCTGAGTCAACAATCGGCTCACCCTGCGAGTCGACAACTTTCTCTACCCTGCACAGACTCTGAGTTAAGACCCGCAACCCGCTTTGAATACCGGCCGCCATGGCCAGGAGGAGGGCTATGGGCCTACCATAAGCCAGAAGCACCGCCGGGTACACTACGTCGGCAACAATCACTTCATGTGGCAGTGTCGGCACCACACAGCGCTTCAACCACAACATTAAGAAGCCCGCCAACAGTGCTCGATTGGAGATAGGGGTCCGGGCTTGATGATGGAAACTTTCAAAAACCGTGTCAGGTTCGAAAGTATCCTCGTTCGACTCCGTGGTGTAGGAATCTACAGAAGCCTGAATCCTATCGGCAATCTCCTCGTCGGAACTGGGAGCCAGTCGGGTCACTGGATGGTCTTTCTGATTGACGCCGTTAAACAAGTAGCTTGCCCAAGACAGCTGCTTGACTCCCCTCGCCCTCCAAGAGGTTATCTGGCCGCAAATGTGGAAGTGACATAACACCTCCCAGTAAGTCTCGTACACTCGAGGAGACGCTTTCTTCAAAAGATGAAGCTCCTCAGTGGTCGGGACGTATTCCTCATAAGGAGAGTCCCCCATTACCAGCCCCGAGACTTCGTACAACTCGTGCAGGGCAAGACCCATCTCTCCGCCCGGAGTGAAGAATGTCCCCGTCAGAGGATTGTAACGCCCCAGGATCCCAAAGAAGTTTTGAGAACTTGGTGGAATACCATACTGCACGGCCCTGACCGCTTGGTACAATTCCACATGCTCCAACAGGCCTCCGAGATCGGAAAGGACGAAGCTCACCATCTTGCCCCACCAATACTTCTCAGTAGAATGGATCCACCCGGGCGAACGGAAGTTGACCGGAAAATCACCCCCCACTTTCATGAATGCGTTGAGGAAGGTGGTGCCGAGTTTAGGAGTTTCCCCTACTGGGTGATCGGTCCTCAACAGCCCGGGAAACAGGCCGAGAGCCTCCTTATTATGACCAGCATGATATACCTTCTTGGAGCCTAGGTTGCCGAGAGTAACCTTAGGGACGGGTCGGGAAAGCTCCCATGTCAGTTTTCGAGGGATGGACATGTGCTGGAGATAAGATAGTGGATACATCCTCTCCATGTTCGGAAGAAAGAACCTTCTATCCCCTATCTGACGGAGCCATTTATAATCTCCGTCATGCAAAGAATAGCCGCCCTCGCTAATGTGGTCTCCAAAGAAGAAAGCAGGCTTCTCCATCGGAGTGCGAGCATTCGTTGTGAATGCCGCGTCAGTCATAAGCTCCTGAAAGGTTGCCGCGTCAACATTTGAGAGCCTCTCCCTTCGCTCCTTCGACTTGTCAGAAGTCACAGGAACAGTCCTTTGCAGCACAAAGGTTAAATCACGGTCTGCACCACCTATGTGCCCGAAGTGGCGCCTCTTGGAGAGTGGGCTGGAAGAGTGTCGCACTGCATAAGAGAATGACACTTGATCAGAAGTCTAAACGAAAATGATTAAGTGTCTATAATTCAGATGCAGAAGAGATAATGGACGCAGAAATTATCAAAATTCGCGTCCAGACCTGAGGATCCGCGTCCAGATCTGAGGACCCGCGTCCAGACCTGAGGACCATGAGGCCAGCAGGGAGTCTGCGTTTTAAAAATTCAAGACTTATGAAAAATCTCTAAGTACTTGGACTCGGTGCAAGGTTCATAAAAACCAGCGTCTGACGTCACAGAATGCAAGAATCAAGTCTGCGTCCGGATCTTTTACAATTAGAAACATTCTAAGTGATGACTCCGGAACGCAAGTCTTACTGGCGCCCTATGTTCAACAAACAAGTACATCCTCAAGTGGATAAAAGCGATAGGGTCATCAAACCCGCGCCTTGTTTGTTAACTCAAAGACTGCGTCTGAGAACTAAACGCAGTTTCGAATCCACGTTGGCAGTTCTCCTTCAAAGAAGGGATTTTTAGGGTTATAAGAACTCCATAAACCCCTCTAATGGCGAAGATCAAGCCTAATGGCGTTATACCTGAGATAGGGGCTTCCTGCATGGAGGAACCGCCCCTTTGGGCCTCAGTGACGACCGCCTTTGACGATGAAGCAGTTCGCTTGGCCTTGGGTGCCATTGCGAATCAAGAATCTAATGCTAGACGGAAGAGAAGAGAACAAAGGAGATCCTTTTTCTCAAAATCCTAGCAAAATGCACCCGAAGACGAAAGAGAGACTAATGATGACTCTCTCAATGACTGTTGCCATTTATAGGCACAGCGATTCGCAAAGATACGCGGCGCTTGGTTCGATTGACTCGGCATCGAATCATCTTTTGACGCGTGGACAGCGCATTTAATACAGCGTGAAGTTCGCACGCCAAAAAGAAAGTGTCCCTTCGGCTCCACAGGACACGTGGCAGTGCACTCATGACATGGCACGGATTCGCACCCAACAGCCGCGCCTCTTCAATGGACGCACCCCTTCAGCACGACCATAGTTGCGTTCAGAAAGTCGCGTCTTTACTCAAAAAGATGCGTCCCTCCGAAGTTCGCATCCTTCCAATCCAGCCTAGCATCGCGTCTGCCTTGTGGAATATCAGTCGCGTCTTTAAAGCAGTACTATCCCTGCGTCCCAAAAGAGCTGGCGTTCAGTCCTTACTTCTGCAAATCAAATTCAACAGTACACTGGCACAAGCAGACGATCGTCCACTCCTGGCTTTAAAGTGCACCCACGACAGACTTAAAGCAATTGGGGAGGTTTAGACTGTGCATCTAAACACTCAATACGATCAACTTTGGTGGCTTCAAAGAGTTCCACAGTACACTCACGAAGACCATACTCCAGATAAGATCAAACCCGGAGCATTGACAGTCCAGTCACAAGGGTACGCTCAGCTAGAGTCCAAAGTATTTCAAAATCCGTCCCACTCAACTACGGAATGTCGAAAACTTTGGAGGGGGTTCTGTAGGCTGTCTAAAAATCACTAAAAGACAAGCCATTGAAAAGCAGAATTTTGGCCGCATCTCGGCATCAAGGCGCGAGGGCCCAAACCCGCGTCTCAGCATCAAGGCGCGAGGGTCCAAACCCGCGTCTCAGCATCAAGGCGCGAGGGTCCAAACCCGTGTCTCAGCATCAAGGCGTGAGGGTCCAAACCTGCGCCTC
The DNA here is from genome assembly GCA_038442645.1 of Agave tequilana. NCBI lineage: Eukaryota > Viridiplantae > Streptophyta > Magnoliopsida > Asparagales > Asparagaceae > Agave > Agave tequilana. The sequence continues at coordinate 73,589 of JAVJIF010005864.1, read as the reverse complement.
GGTTATAACTGCCCTGGTTATGGGGTCTGTCACCGCCCACATAGCGGGGAGGTTAACCCCCATTGTGGAGTATTTTTAGGGGGCACGTTCACCCCTGAAATCTCTATAAATAGCCCCGCCGCTATGAGGGGAGGGGTCGGATTTTGACGGTCGGTCAATAAGAGAGAAGAGATATACAACAGACGACAGACAGAGAGAAAGGAAGGACAGAGAGTTCAACCCTTTAAGCCAACTTGCTGCGTACAAGTTGCTCTTTGCCTATCTTCTCTTTGAGAGTTTTGGTAGACAGAGCTGAGTTACTCCATCTACCATCCGAAGAGGAGATCCCCGGAAGGTTTCGACGGTCACCCGGTCAACGGAGAACAAGATTCACTCTCCACCGCCACTTGAAGAACCCAGCCTTAAACAAAGGGAGGATTCAAGATTCAACATCCTCCCTCCCTTATAATCGGAAGACTGATCTGTTGTAATTTTCTATCCAATCAAAAGAATTTTACAATCGAATCCTTCCTTTTTTCCGACGCGTACAACCTTTGTTTTCATTTTCTTTTACCACAAGCTTCATCTTTTTCTATTTTGTTTTCCAAATCACTTCTCCTTTGTTTTCACATCACCGTTTTATCGTTTTCTTCACCTATCACTTCCAGATTTCTTTTCTTGTTCCTTTACTCATTCTTTTAACAAAGAAGAACTTGTTAACAACCGACGTGAACATAAACTATTAATGCTTCTATCGCCTCCCGTCCCTGTGGATTCGACCCGTTGAGCCAATACTATAACGGAACTATCGAGGGAACATTAGCACATACAAGCTTTTCATTGATTTCATAAAACACACGTTTTCGAGTGCTTGTTCCGCCCCGATCAAATTTTTGACGCCGTTGTCGGGAATGTGAATGGTTTTAAACTCACGTTTTTGTTAATATTTTCTTCTCTGTTTTGGTGTGCAGGGTAATAATTGCAGAAACTGAACATTGCAGAAAGTTAAGCTTGCTTGCATCTCTCTGCTCAAAAAGCAGAGAGCTGTTGCTTAAATTTTTGCCGCGGAATTGCATTAAAAGCCGCGGAAACGCGGCACAGTTTTGAGATCTTGGATTTATATTTTGCAGGCTGTTTCTAAATTGCATATATCTGTGATTTCTGTTATCTATTTTTTGTTGTGATTGCCTACACACTGTAATAAATTATAGAACTAAAATACGGTATTTGGATGCTTTTAAAACGATCTAGACATTTGCATTTAGGCACGTGTCAATTCAATTCCAATATACTGTATTTTGTTCTGTTGTTGTGATTTGGACTGAGGTGTACATATTGAAATCACCTAGAGGGGGGTGAATAGGTGACTAGCTAATCTAATAGTGAATTAATGCGGAATTAAAACTATTTATGCAAACTAAAAAAACTTAAGCTAAACACACAAGGTATAACCTAAGAGTGTAGCCGAATTTCCCGTGAAGGGTTCTGGACTATCTCCTCGAGATTCCTCTAGATAAGAGTTGAGGTGCCGCTATGGCTCTCTTGGTTGAATACAAGTGTGAGCAAACAATCCCCAAGCATATAACAATAAGGCACAAGTATATCAAGCAAGTAATGAATATGAACAATAAGAGCATGCAAGATATAAACACAAGTGAGAGATAGAGAGAGCAATCGCAAACATGGGAGATTTGTTTTGAGGTTCGAACACTCTTGCTCTACGTCCCCGCCTTCAACACTATGAAGGATTTCCACTAGAATCGATCCCACCAGATCACTTGGTGCCGCAACACCTATAAGGAGTTCACACTAAAACTCTTGGACTCACTAGTCCCCTCACTTGTTCCCGCAAGAACAAACACACGCAAGCGCGCAAGCTTGCCGAGGCCGCACCTCTACACCGAGCTCTCACTAGAACTCGAAACACCGCGAACATGCAAGTCCGCCTCCTCAAATACAAGATGAAAAATACTTGGTGATCTAAACACTTTGATCACCTAAAATCACTCTCACAACAACTCTCCTATAGGATGGATATATCAATGGAAAGCTCAAGTATGTGTGAGAAAACTAGGATTTGTGGTTAAAAACTCAACAAATCACTTTTACAAAACACTCTTAAAAACTCTCCTTTTGATATGAAAGTATTAGCACTAAAACAAGTGGAGAAACCTCTACAATAGATAGGAAAAACTGGCTTTGAAACTCTCCAAAAATCTTGTCTAAAACAGCCCAAGGGAGCCCCATTTTATAAGCTCCAAAAATCTGCCCGTTGGAAGCCAACTCAGCAGTTCTGAATGCTGATGGTCGACCGCCCGGTCGACCGCCAACGATCGAATTTTTGACCGTTGGGAAGGTCGATCGACCGCCAACTGGGCAATGGCCTAGCGGTCGCCCACCCGGTCGACCGGGCCATTTCTAGAGAGCAGAAGCTCTCTGGCGGTCGACCGTGCGGTCGACCGGCCCAACCTGTGCACGTCTGTGCACATCGGTCGACCGGAGCGATCGACCGACTTCTTGTCCGGTCAACCGTCCAGTCGACCGACAGAAGGTCAGTCCAGGCAATTATAGGGATTAAAAACTTGGCTTTTTGACTTTAATAAAATCTCATAAATTCTCTAAAAATCTACAAAAATAAGTTCAGTATTATACTTTGATATAAAAACATGTTTGAGTAAAATTAAAACATGTTACAAACATTTTGAACTATTTTTGTGACTTAGAAATTTTGACTTAAAATAAAATCTGTATTTTTCCAATATGATTTTTCCAAAACTTCTCCAATTACAAAACAAGATATTTTAAACGCTTTTAAAACTTAGAATGTATGGATATGATCCACTACACATATATGATGAAATATCTGTGTTTTTGACATTAAGCTCTAAAAATAGTTTTGGTAAAATACATGTATATTTTGAATTCCAAAAACCAAAACGGTATTTTTTCAAAATGAAAATTCTTTTATGAAAACATATCTAAATCTTAAGTGTGAGTGTATATGATACTTGAGCAATCCACCAACTAATCTATCCTTTACATTTTATCTAAAAATAAAATCCTAACAAAATAAACCTAGACACAAGTCTTCTCTTGAAAATCTTCACTTAAAAATCTTCTTCTCCTTCTTGACTTGGTCCAAACATGATCCAATGAGCTAGACTCCTATTGAGTAGTTGATGTGGTCTTGATGCGCAAGCTCTTGAATCAAACCGTGCTAGCTCCAAAACTTGACTTGAAATTCTTTGTTGAAGCTACACACCTACTAATATATTGATCACATATCTGAGACTAATTAAACACAAGATCATTAGTACGATAACTACATGAGTTAATCATCATCAAAACTAGAGTGATGGGCCTTTGGGCCAACAATCTCCCCCTTTTTTATGATGACAAAACTCATAGAGTTATATATGCATGGATTAAAGTCAAGCTTCATAGAAGCTCCCCCTTAACTCATGCATAATAATAAACAATAAGATATTCAATGAAGTACATGAAACTAAACAAATATATATGCATTAACAAGGTGAGAGAAACACGCATAAATCAAAATCCTTTTCCTAAAAAACCTTCTCCCCCTTTTTGTTTAAACTTTCAAAATCATTCTTCCCATCTTGTAAAACATAAGATGCATAAACTCAATATATGCAAAAACTCAAATATGCATATATAAACTCAAAATCTTTCTCCCCCTTTTTGTCACTCATCAACAAAGGGGTAAAAAAATAAATCAACAATAAAAATATATATGTGATATACATTCATGAAGAGGAAGACGCTAAGTTAGCTTCCCTGCATACATGCATTACATAAAGAAGAGATGACAAGCCCTAACTCACATAACGCATAATATACAATGCATAAGTGGAGATGTTAAGCTCCCCCTACACATGTGTATCACATAAAGAAGAGATGTCAACCTCCTCAAAATGAGATACACTCAACATGAAGATATATATAGAAGAGATGTTAAGCTCCCCTTACATATAGACAATACATATCAAAACATTTTTAAGTCACTTTAAAAACAAATTTTGATAATTACTCAAGGTAATAAAACAAATTTTGATATACCATTTGTTCATAAACAAAATTTTAAGATACCAATTGTAACTAAACAATACAAATTTTTAATTTTTCTTAAAACAACAAATCAATTTGAGATATCACAAGATTTTGATAACATATGAAATAGGAAATTTATGATACCAATTGAAATTGAAATACTTGTACATTTTGATACCAATGAAAGAAAATATTTTATATTTTTATACCAATTGAAATACATGGTAAATTTTGATACCAAAATGGTAAAACATATTGATACCAAATGAAATTTAAACCCAATTGGAAATTGAAACATATTGATACCAATTGAAGTATATTATAAATTTTGATATCAATAAAGACACCAAATAAAAATAATGCATAAGCTTATTAAAGTACCAATTGAGATACCAATTGAAAATTAAGATTTAAATCAAGCTTAACATAAACAAACTTTGTGCTTTAAACATGTAAATATATCGTAAATTAAGCACAATCAAAACATATATATGTATGAAAATGAAAATACTAATAGAAATTGATATTATTTGAAATTTAAAGCATACATATATAGAAACAAAATATGAGTATATAAAAAAATGTCAATTGTGATACCAATTGAAACTATGATGTGAATCTAGTGTATAACTCATAAAGATCCACCCTTTTCATGCACATGATAAAAGATATATAATTTGAGCATACAAGGCATGGTCCATCCATCCGCCCTTTAAAGGGTTGGTAGGGGTTTTCAAAAACTAGAGTTTGAAAAATATTTTGTAAAATTAGAAAACTCTACCAAATGAAGAATAAATAACTAGTTAAAATAATTTTTGAAAAATTAGTTAAAGATCCTTCAAAACATGAAATCAAATCATATGTATCCATGAAGCATGCTAAAAACACAAGAATTGACGCTCGAAATCTATAAGGCTCTAAATATCTCATGAAAACAATGTCATGAGTAAACAAATGAAATGTGAGTGTACCATAATCATCTGAGTAGCATTTTCATGAAAGTAATCAATAAAGCTCAAAACATCAAACATATGAAAATCATGAAAATTTATTTTTCATTTAAAAACAAACTTCAAGGTATATGTATGATTTATCAAAACTAACAATATACATACATATCCTAAGCACAAGTGAGTTCATAATGTAAATTGCATGAAAGCAAGTAACTCAAGGGTATACATGAAGCAAAACATGCACAAAGATAGGTAAAACAAGTGTAAATGAGGGAATCATCAAAACTAGGCTATACATGTGCATGTAATGAGTACAAATGAGCAATGAAGTGCAAACATATATGAATCAATGTTACTCACTACTTGTACAAGTATATACACAAGTTTTGATAAAAACAACATCTAAACAAGTATTTACCACATAAAACATAAAGCATGATTATTTTAACATAAAACTAAAACATGCTAAAGATCATCAATTATAAAAGCATGTAAACTTAAATGAGAGTTAGAGATCGTTACCAAAATCATTAGGACTAATCTCTATATCTCCAAACTAAGATGGTCCTCTCACCAAACTCCCCTTAAAAGTGATGCATCAATTTGTAGTGTCCATCAAGCCCATGCATCCGCCACAAAGGCACCATTCCTCTCACGTTTTGTGAGAGCCCGCACCTACATCAAATACAAAAGGTGGAGATTTTGATACCCATTTTCTTTTGGGTCCACGGGGGTTAGCATTATTTGGAACCCAAATATTTTTATTAGCAAAATTTGAAGAATTTACTCTATCATAACAAAACTTTGCTAAATGGCCTTTGCGGCTGCAATGTGTACACTTGTACACTCTAGTATGCACATGTGTATGAGTGTGATCATGACGTGCAAAGTGTGCATATGCATGTTGTGGGTGATGTGCATGAACATGTGGAGCCTGTTTCTTTTGAAACAAGGTTTCCAATCTAGAATGGTTAAATGCACAATTTCTCAAAGTTGAGCTTAAACAATTTATTCTATTTTTCAAAAATTTTATTTCATTTTTATCAATGGTGGTAGCATGAAATGCATGATCAACAATCTTTTTCTTTTTAGGAACATTTTTCTTTTCTTTTAAAACAAATTTTCTTTTCAAAGAGTTGTTTTCTTCCAAAGCAATCTCTTTTTATTTTTCCACCAAATTTATTTTATTTTTCAAGGAAGTATTTCCTTCACAAAGATCATTTAATTTTGAAGATAAGGAAATATTCTCCTTTTTCAAGAAATCATTTTCTTTAGAAATATTTTCCAATTTATTTTGAAGAGAATCTTTTTCTACTAAAATGGAATCATATTTCTTTTTAAAGTTCTTATTTTCCTTTTTGAGCAAATCATATTTTTCAAGAAGTGTTGACAAAATGATTCAGGCTCATTATAGGACATGTCAATATCTTCTTCTAGCTCGGATTCAGAGTTTACCTCAAGGGGGTTATCCCCTTGGACCATGTAGCATACGTTGGAAGCCTCACTTCCAACATCCGAGTCACTCCCCGCATAGTATTTCTCTTGTTCGCCAAGAGAGACAATAGTGTTCCATACTATAAAAGCCGAATCAAGATTAGAAACCCTAGATAAATATTCATCATTTAGGGTACTCTTTAAAGCATGAATGGCTTTTGCATTAGCCTCAATATTTTTGCCATTAACACAATAAGAATATTTTATAGTGGCAAAATAAACATGAATACCTAAGCCTTTGAGGTACATCGACATCTTAACTTTCCAAGTTTGGATGTTAAGAATGTCAAAAGTGGGAGGTGACATGAAATCCATGTATGTGTACAAATATTGTGATTAGCTAAAAAATAAGGATCTTTAACTCTAGGTTATTAGACCCAAATCAAGAGCACTTGGCTCTGATACCAATTGAAATCACCTAGAGGGGGGTGAATAGGTGACTAGCTAATCTAATAGTGAATTAATGCGGAATTAAAACTATTTATGCAAACTAAAAAATCTTAAGCTAAACACACAAGGTATAACCTAAGAGTGTAGCCGAATTCCCCGTGAAGGGCTCTGGACTATCTCCTCAAGATTCCTCTAAATAAGAGTTGAGGTGCCGCTATGGCTCTCTTGGTTGAGCACAAGTGTGAGCAAACAATCCCCAAGCATATAACAATAAGGCACAAGTATATCAAGCAAGTAATGAATATGAACAATAAGAGCATGTAAGATATAAACACAAGTGAGAGATAGAGAGAGAGAGAGAGCAATCGCAAACACGGGAGATTTGTTTCGAGGTTCGAGCACTCTTGCTCTACGTCCCCGCCTTCAACACTGTAACACCCCATCCTCGGTATACGTGCACAGTTACGTATCCTGATTTTTGGTGCATTTTATTATTATTATTTTATTTTATTTTATTTTCTGCTATTTAAATACTTACTCATATAGCAGTACTGCGTGATTTGATCCGTTTGGTATTCATATTTGACTAATTTTAGTTTCAAATATTATCTTTTAATATTCTGGATTTTTCATGATTTTCTAGAAATTTTCGGAATTAAGTTGTAAATCTTCAAAACCGGTGTCGGCCAGTATCACTGGTTGTTTCCAGGAATTTTAATTTGCAATTGGAATCAAATTTATGAATTCCGCTTTCACATTCCTTCTTAAATTATATTTTCTTCCTTTGGGCATTTTCTGGGAATTTTCAGATTTTATCAAAAAATCCAGCTTACCCGGTGTAGACACCGTTCATAGTATATTTCAGGATTTTTATTTTGAAAATGGAATAGAATTTCTGAAAAGCGATTTCACCAAAAGTCTTTATATAATATTTATTATTTTTGAGAATTTTTGGGAAGCTTTCCGAGATACTTTAATTTTTGGGACTTTTCGGTATTTTCCCAGATACCGAGGAGATTGTCCCATATATTCCACTTTTGTCTTTTCCCATTTTCTCTTTCCTCCCTCAAACGCGAGTCTTACCTGGGATCCTGCATTTAATGCAGAGATCTTCTCCACGTGCCGCATTTATTGCGCTGTTAATCAACTCCCATCAAGCCATCATGACTTTCGTCCTTTTGTGAAACGCAGCTTGACATCTTTCCTTAAACGCAGCTTTGATTTCCGCGTTTGACTCATTTTGGCCTAAACGCAGCCCACCTTTTGCTTAAACGCAGCCCATCCCCTTCCTTGAAACGCAACATTCTTGATTTGGCTTTCCAAGGCAAAACTTGCAATCATTACTTCCCCACTATATAAATACCCCCACACTCTCTCTCTCTCTTTCATTTACTTCTTCTTCCTTGCTTCCTGCAGCCTCCAACAGAGAGCCACCAAGAGAGAGTCTCCTCCTCCCTTGGACCACCATATACTCCACCTACTCCACCTCCATTTTCACCACCAACACCACCACTTCTTTCTTCTCCATCTCCCACTCCTTTTCCAACAACCACAACATCCCCATACCACCAACTTCAACCTCTTTCACCAAGAAACCACCAAAGAACCCATCTTCACCAAAAAGCTTCACCACCATCTCCACCACCACCTGCACCACCGTGGCCACCACCAAGCATACCATCATCACCTCCTCGTCGACCTCTTTCCGACGGACTATAGATTCGTCCCCCGCAACAACGTTTGCAAGATCCCGTTTTGGAGTGGTGAACTAGACTTGCACCTCCATCTTCTCCAAACAACCACAACCCCTTTCCATCAACTTGTGAGGACCGGTACCCTCCTTTGGATTGGGACCGAGTTTCTCTGCGTCGGACGCATTTTAGGCGAGTAATTCTACTCGCCAAGACTTGGATATTATTTCATATTTGTTAAGAAAACACACCAGTTTCCTAAAACGCACCAGTTTCCTAAAAACGCACCAGTTTCCTAAAAACGCACCAGTTTCCTAAAAACGCACCAGTTTCCTAAAAACGCACCAGTTTCCTGAAAACGCACCAGTTTCCTGAAAACGCACCAGTTTTCTGAAAACGCACCAGTTTCCTGAAAACGCACCACTTTCCTGAAAACGCACCACTTTCTTGAAACGCACCACTTTCTTGAAACGTGCCACATTTTGAGACGCGACCCAATCGAACGCAGCCTTCTTAAGTCGATTTGACCCTTTACTATAGTCGACTAACTCCTTCTCTAAGTCGACTAATTTCTCTCCCTAGTCGACTAATCTTGATTAATTGTTATGGTTAATTACTTCTTTGATTTTGAACATTATCTTTGGGTCATTTATTATATATCGCTATTTGCAAGACTTGTCACTTGATGAATATCACCTCTTATCATGCTATCTATTAACATAAGGCATGATCCACTTGACCCTCATAATTATCACGATAACGGGAATAATGACCTGACATCTTGGCAAGTACAACTGTACTCCTGATACTCATGTGATACATTATAGTACGAACCAGTACTCTTGATATTCCTGACTTGTTCTTGTTCATTCCCGTTATCTGATAATATTGTTAAACCATAAAACGAGACAACTTGCATCGGGTCGGGGGAAACTTGCGGCTATCAATATATGTTCGTGTTTACAGTGGTTTTAGGAATGTTGTGCAACTACATGTTCCGGTCTGACCTGTGGGCCTCCAGGCGACCGAGGGGAGTGCTGGCTCCCTCCTTCTTGGTACCATCTTGATAAGGGCATCCTATAAGACCCTCCTGTTAGCCTCGCGGCAGGTTCCGTCCACCAAGCAACGGAACAATCCTGGGCCGTGGTCCCGGGTATGCACGGGACCCACTGTAAACATAGTTCATTGATACCCCCGTCGGTTTCCAATAACAACCTCGATTTACTTCTATGTGGATGTATGTGTGTTGGGACGCTACTACACATACCTAGACATACGGGTAGGACGAGTAACAAGTATAAATAATGGAAATGGTGTAAATAATGTTATTCGAGCTTTACCTTCATAACTCCATCTCATGCTCACTGTACTCTTGCGCTCAACCCAGTTTTTGATGCTTATTACTGTTGATCATGTTAACTCATGCATATACTTGTCTCTACCCAACAATTGGTTTTTACCTGCATATTTGTTAGGGAGATTCTGACTCCCCTGAACTCGCATGTTCAGGCTCTGAAGCGTGGATTGAAGTAGAGCCCTCCACTGAAGATCAAGCCTACTTCTCGGAGCAAGCTGTTTGCCCTAGCTCCTTCCATTCCTGAATCCTTCCACTAGCTCGGGGATCTCCTTTCCAGCCCGTGAGCATCTTTTGTTGTATAAATTGTAATTCCTACTTTGTATCTAGTGGTGATATAATGTACATGTAACAGTATATCACACTTTGTGATGACTTTGTAATCCTTATGTTGGAATGTATGTTATCACGTGCTTCCGTACTCTTTTATCTGCAAGTATTATTGCTTAGCGTGTATACGTGAGGGTATTTCTGACCTGCGTATGTACGTCGCAGTGACGTCCCCGTACCCGTGGGATCGGGGCGTTACAAACACTATGAAGGATTTTCACTAGAATCGATCCCACCGGATCACTCGGTGCCGCAACACCTACAAGGAGTTCACACTAGAACTCTTGGACTCACTAGTCTCCTTACTTGTTCCCGCAAGAACAAACACACGCAAGCGCGCAAGCTTGCCGAGGCCGCACCTCTACACCAAGCTCTCACTAGAACTCGAAACACCGCGAACACGCAAGTCCTTCTCCTCAAATACAAGATGAAAAATACTTGGTGATCTAAACACTTTGATCACCTAAAATCACTCTCACAACAACTCTCCTATAGGATGGATATATCAATGGAAAGCTCAAGTATGTGTGAGAAAACTAGGATGGAATTTGTGGTTAAAAACTCAACAAATCACTTTTACAAAACACTCTTAAAAACTCTCCTTTTGATATGGAAGTATTAACAAGTGGAGAAAACCTCTACAATAGATAGGAAAAACTGGCTTTGAAACTCTCCAAAAATCTTGTCTAAAACAGCCCAAGGGAGCCCCATTTTATACGCTACAAAAATCTGCCCGTTGAAAGCCAACTCAGCAGTTCTGACTGCTGATGGTCGACCGCCAACGGTCGAATTTCGACCGTTGGGAAGGTCGGTCGACCGGCCGGTCGACCGCCAACTGGGCAATGGCCTAGCGGTCGCCCGCCCGATTGACCGGGCCATTTCCAAAGAGCAGAAGCTCTCTGGCGGTCGACCGCGCGGTCGACCGGCCCAACCTGTGCACGTCTGTGCACATCGGTCGACCGTCCGGTCGACCGACAGAAGGTCAGTTCAGGTAATTATAGGGATTAAAAACTTGGTTTTTTGACTTTAATAAAATCCCATAAATTCTCTAAAAATCTACAAAAATAAGTTCAGTATTTTACTTTGATATACAAACATGTTTGAGTAAAATCAAAACATGTTTCAAATATTTTGAACTATTTTTGTGACTTAGAAATTTTGGCTTAAAACAAAATCTGTATTTTTCCAATATGATTTTTTCAAAACTTCTCCAAATACAAAAACAAGATATTTTAAATACTTTTAAAGCTTAGAGTGTATAGATATGATCCACTACACATATATGATGAAATATCTATGTTTTTGACATTAAGCTCTAAAAATGGTTTTGGTAAAATACATGTATATTTTGAATTCCAAAAACCAAACTGGTATGTTTCCAAAATGAAAATTCTTTTATGAAAACATATCTAAATCTTGAGTGTGAAAGTATATGATACTTGAGCAATCCACCAACTAATCTATCCTTTACATTTTATCTAAAAATAATATCTTAACAAAACAAAGCTAGACACAAGTCTTCTCTTGAAAATCTTCACTTGAAAATCTTCTTCTCCTTCTTGACTTGGTCCAAACATGATCCAATGAGTTAGACTCCTCTTGAGTACTTGATGTGGTCTTGATACGCAAGCTCTTGAATCAAACCGTGCTAGCTCCAAAACTTGACTTGAAATCCTTTGTTGAAGCTACACACCTACTAAGATCTTGATCACATATCTGAGACTAATTAAACACAAGATCATTAGTACGATAACTACATGAGTTAATCATCATCAAAACTAGAGTGAGGGGCCTTTGAGCCAACACATATGGCATTGCATATAGCATAGGACAAACACGTAGGTGATTTACTCGCTTTGTGTTATACTCTTGTCTATATTGCACACTTGCACGAATTGGATTTAAGGGCAAAACCCATACAAGATAAGGTGGGGATTTCATCACCCTTCCTTAGCCCAAAAATCACCTCTCCACTCACACACCCCAAGCCCTAATAAAAATTGATAGACGTTGGCTCCTAGGGACATCTCAGATCATTAAGAGATTAGCCGAGGGTGGAACTTATTTTGAATCTTACTTTTGTGAAATCGGTGTCTAAGGTTGGGGATTAAGAGGTTACGCCTCAAAGATACCGTGGTTTGGCATAATTAAGGCCCGTTGCTTACGCACGATACCACCCACCGTATTTTGCCCCTACCTGGCCGATTAGTTTGTGGTCAGATTCATACAACAATCTCTCCCGGGTAATCGCCCAGTTAGGAGTCGTTTAGGTCAACCTTAGTATAGGCTTGGTTTAGATTTTTTTCTTTCTTTTTGTTTGTTTGTTTGTTTTTTTCTTTTTTTTTGTGATTGTTTGTGAAATGGAATTCAACAACAACAATTCTTTCAATCCTAATATGAATCCATATTTCACACGGACCCCATTTGTTTCGGATAATTCCAAGGCTTTTTACAATATGAACCAACCAAATACACCGGGTTGGACTTATCCGAATTAATACAACTCATACCCCTAATCTTATGAGTATAATTTTCAAAATAATTTTAACACTTCACAGAGTCAATGGAGATTCAACTCCCCCCGAGTCAAATTTTCAACCACCTTGTCCACAATTTACACAATTTCCATATTATTCATTTCCCGATTTCACTTCCTATACTCCTTTTCTAGAACCACCAATTAAAGAAAAATTCGAGTTAGAAAAGAGTATGCCAACCTACAAGAGGCCGAGCGATAAGTTCAGAAAATGATGACCTTTCCAATTCCACAATATTTTCAAGAGTCTTACTCAGTTCCACCTCCTCATAATGAACAACCATCTACCCTGGAAACGAGTAAGGAACTCTTGCGTGAGTCCGAGCTTCAATCTCAAAACATGTTGGACTCACAATCTTCACAATCTTTCTAAAACCAAGATTCCTACACTCCCTTTCTGGAACATCCACTTGAAAAAAAATCATATATAGAAAAGAGTATAGAAATTTTACAGGAGTCTGCACTACAATTTCAAAAATCTTCTTCTCAGTCTATCGATAGGTTGGAAACACAATTGAGTCAATTGGTCAACATTTATAAAAATGAAGAAACTCTCTCTTCTCAACCTTTGACTAATCCAGATATCTCTAATCTATCGATTTGCCCTAAGACTCTTGTTGTTTTGGAAATTAAAATTCGTACACTCCTATTCTAGAGCATCCACTTGAAGAAACATCACATCTAGAAAAGAGTATAGAAATCTTGTAGGAGTACGTACTACAATTTTAAAAATCTTCTGCCCAGTCTATCAATAGGTTGGAAACACAATTGAGTCAATTGGTTAGCATTTATAGGAATGAGGAAACTCTATCTTATCAACCTTTGACCAAGTCAGATATCCCTAACTCTTTTGATCTGACCCAGGACTCTTGTCATTTTGGAAACTAAGATTCAATTTCAGCACACCCATCTGAACTTGACCAAACTTCAATTGTTGAAAATCTCATTGACATTTTGGCAAGTTATCCTTTTCCTGAGATTGAACTTGAGCATGAATATGATCCTGAACCTCAAATTGGTAATTCAATTTCACTGCCTGATTCCATAATGACTGAGGTGTTTTTACCTGATTTCAGGCTTTTTCCTGAGTCAACATTGGATCCTGTGCCAATCCATCGTGAAATTAAATCGCCAATCTTTTATGATCAACAAATTAAACTTGACCAATTTCATACTTTTGAATGTCCCATTGACAAATTGGCAAGTTTTTCTTTCAAAGAAATTGAACTTAGATAAGAATGTGACTTCGATCCTCAAATTTGTGATTCAGTTCAAATTCTTGAATCAATATTGACTCCTGTTTTGTTACCAAACTTGAGCAACATTTTAGAGTCAGTTTTGATTCTCATACCTGTCATTCTTGAATCACCAATCCTAAAAAGTCACATTCTGTTGTGGGGAAATAAATGTGGAATAGGATTTCAATTTCTTGATTTGGACCCGATTCCTGAACCTATTTGGACTCCTGAGCCTTTACTTGACTTAAGTCAAATTCCTTAGTCGATATTAGTTCATGTACTTCCTGAGCCCAAATCAATCATTCTATCTTTTCATACTCCATTTTGGGACAAAGGTGTTAATAAAATTGACTCAGAAATTATTTTGAAAATTTAGAAATTAGATAGGGTAAATTTTTTAATAAAAATCATTCATATATACCATAATAATGGGTTGTATTATAGAGGGCTCTGGTGGGTTCTCCGGACTCCACGCAAATTGGATTGGGTCGCATTTCGTGGACCAATCAGACCACCGGAACCACCACCTTGAGGTGATATTTCCTTCCCTCTCTATTTGTTTCATGCATACATACATCACGATGCATTGAGGACAATGCATGAGATAAGTGTGGCGGAGGGTTTATTAACATAGAGTTTTTTAGATTTTCTTTCTTTTTCACTTCTTTTATGATATTCTTAGAATTTCCCTTTTGTATAGGATTTTTCTCTTTCTTTAAAAACTTTTTGAAATAAGAGACAAAATTTTGATTTATTTTTAAGAAAATTAAGATGATCTTAGAAATTAAGGAAGCCTTAATTATGACATCTTAAACCCAGTCAAAATAATGGACCTTTTTAAAATTATAGGTTAAGTAAGATAAATTGGAGAGATAATTTTATCTTGAATTTTTTGCCTTAGATAGTATGCACTTCACACTTACATATTTTTGGGATGGAAACAAATACCTAACATGCCATGAAACAAAAAAAATTAAAGAAAAAATATATGGCATAAATGAATAAAAAAATCACTTATTAAGATGGATAATTATGCCTCAAGAAGCATGATTATTCATGCCTAATGGTGGTCAAGAAACAAATAATCTCCCTTAGTTTTGTGGCCTTGTTTACTCGAGTCCTTAAACCCGAGGATGTTTTGTCATCTGGTTCGCTAAAATCGTCTGGTCTGGGAGTCATCGGTTAAAGGTTCACTACCCGGGTAAACTAGAAAGCCTAAGAAAACTAAGGGAAGAAAAAAAAAGAAGAGAAAAAGAAAAAATATATATAAATAAATAGCTTGATGGTTAGAGTTGAAATCCCAGAAATCGTCACTATCACAAAGTGCATATTATCTAGGTTTTATAAAGGATAAAATATTCAATCCAATTTGAATTCTTACCTTAATTGAAGACAAGATCTTGCATATAGACTAAGTTTAAGGGAGAATAATTTTTGGTGGACTTATGATCGTAGATCGCTTATATTTTTGCAAAAATATTTCAAAAACTTGTCTCTCTTTCAAAATGTGTTTTCAAATTACTAACATTTGTCTTCTTTCTTTATG
The DNA here is from genome assembly GCA_038442645.1 of Agave tequilana. Lineage (NCBI taxonomy): Eukaryota > Viridiplantae > Streptophyta > Magnoliopsida > Asparagales > Asparagaceae > Agave > Agave tequilana. The sequence goes on along the minus strand of JAVJIF010005864.1, from coordinate 58,007 downwards.
GATTTTGTGGGTGCAATCTGCTGAAAACTCTCAGGAGACAAAACTCCTCCTCTAGGGAAAATCTAGAGGTTTAACGGCTTGTTGCACACGCTCAGTGCAATCGTGTCACCAGCGAAAGTGGTGTAATAACATTTGTAGTATAGTTTTTCTTTTCTTATTTTGCTCGGGACGAGCAAAAGATAAGTGTGGGGTGTGATTAGTCTACATTCAGCATTATTATATCACATTTTCTCACTGATTTATGAATAAAATGTCAGTATAAACCGTGTTTTGATCTGTCTTGCAGATAATCAAGACAAAGAGGGCAAAAGGGTAATAAGAGCTTAATTAAACCCATTTTCAGGTAATTAAATCCGCATTTCTTGGAGGCCAAGTAAGGGAGTTTCTAGAAGATGCATTGAACCTAGACCCTTGTGGGTGTCTGACGCAAATCTGGACAGAAATAACTGATTCTGAGTATATCTAGAAGGTCCCCTAAGCGCCACGAACCCACGTACCAAAACCAGGGACCTAGGTCCCTGGTATCCGCGGCACTATGGTGCCCACGCATCAATTTTCGACGCGTGGCCTCGTCTCGTCTTCTGGAACCTCTTTTTGCCTATAAATATGGTAGGGTTTGGCCGAAACGCAAGCAGAGTTAGAATTAGGCTAGGTTTTCTCTCTTCTAATCGTAGATTAAGATTTTCTTCTTCTTTTATTTTGTATTTTCATTTCCTTTTTAGATCTTGTAGTAGGGCAGAGAGATTCAGAGAGAGATAGAGAGATATTGATGTAATAGATGGTGACAATTTATGTAAAGGTGCCTCATTTCTTCTCTATTGTAATCTTCTCCATCTTCTACATGATGCTTAGCTAGATTTTCTTCTCATGGTGACTACTACTAACCACTAACTGCTAACCACTTACTTGATAATCCACATGAATCTGGTTGCCTCTACAAGGCCTTGCTCTTGCAAGAGCCATTGATGGCTCATGATGATGGGTTCTAACATCTAACTTGCTAACTTGCTAACCAAACTAACTCTCTTATTTCATACTTGCTTCTAATGGTTTGGTGATCTAATGTTTGTATTAGCTTGCTCTTGATGCAAGTTTGAATGTGAAGAACCATCTTATTTGTCATACTTTGTATCGTCTCTTGAAGCCAAGGACTAGTGATGGCCAAGGATCCATGTGAGACAACTATCACTAAGAGGTTAGCATGTTAGTGGAGTAATTAGTAGTTAGAAACCAAGAGATTTCTTTCATAGTATTCTCCTTTCTTTTATCTTGTTTTAAAAATCGATTTCAAAACACTTCTTTTATCTTTTCATCATTGTTTTCACCATTTTTTTGTTTACCTTTGTTTTCATTTTCTTTTACCACAAGCTTCATCTTCTTTTTTATTTTGTTTTCCAAATCATTTCTCCTTTATTTTCACATCACCGTTTCATCGCTTTCTTCACCTATCACTTTCAGATTTCTTTTCTTGTTCCTTTACTCATTCTTTTAACAAAGAAGAACTTGTTTATAACCGACGTAAACATATACTGTTAATGCTTCTATCGCCTCCCGTCCTTGTGGATTCGATTCGTTGAGCCAATACTATAACGAAAGTATCGAGGGAACATTAGCACATACAAGCTTTTCATTGATTTCATAAAACACACATTTTCGAGTGCTTGTTCCACCCCAATCATGCTTCAATTGTGACTGGCTTCTCTTTGTCATGGACCAGGTTCTCAATTTAACGATTTCTTGATTTTCTAATTTTTTAAGTCATTTTTTTGTTTCACATATACCATTGTTGTCTTGGGCTATTCCGCATCAACTTCATCCACATGCCAAGCGGAGACCTGGGCGAAATTGGAGGATGAAGGGAGAGATGATTCGTAATTTTGGCGGAGGAGGATTGAAGAAGAAGAGCGAAGAAGAGAGGGAGGAGGGAGAGATAGGACGTCGAAGTCGCGATAGACATCGTCATCATTATCGGTGCAGATGAGGCCATCAAGGGAGAGACCGATGCCATCGGGGAAGATGAAGTCAGAGTAGTTGTGGAAGACCTCGTCGAGGATGGCAGAGATATGGTCATCGTTGAACTTGATGCGGGAGTTGACAGTAGCGACCAACAACGCCATCTCCTCCCTGTCCAGGTTGTCATCGTCGTTATCGTCGAACCGCTCGAATATGCGTAGGACCTTCTCACCTCTCCTCCTTTCTTCTCTCTCCCCTCGCCTCGGTCTTGAGATTTTGATTTTATCTCCTGAATCGGAAAGTCACAGTGAACTCGGACATAAAATTGTTACAATTTTGCTTTTGAGTCCATCAAATCCAGGTCAAATAATTATCACTCCGCGACTCCCTAGCGTCATGCAAGTAAGGCGAAACTGCTCAACACTTATGTGACACCGACGTGGCCTGTCAGAAGTCGATTTTTAGAACTAAATTTTTTTGAATTTTTTTCTAATTAAATTCAAATAGATGATTTTTTAAAGAAAAATACCTCTTTTATTATTATTATTACCGTTCATGATTTAAATGAATAAAATACATCTCTTATTATTCATGATCCTTGCTTCCTTGGTTACCTCGGTTTCGCTCGCGTCTGCACCTCTTTATTATTTCTATTAGGTTGAGAGTGTAATGTACGGATCCACATGGCACCACATCAATGATAACCAAAATGAATAGACTTAGGGCCTATTTGGCCGCCAGAAGAGAAAGGAAGAGGGAAGAAGGGGAAGAGGAAATGAAGAGGGGAAGAGTTTCTTCCTCTCTTCCATGGGGTTGTGTGGAGAATGGAAGAGAGGAAGAAGGAAAAAACAAAAAAAAAATCACTCAAAACCCACTCTCTTCTCCCCCCTCTCTCATCGCTGCCCTTGATCCGCGTGCCTCTTCCATCTTCTTCCGACCAAAATTGAGGGGAAGAGATTTCTTCCCCTCTTCCTCCACATCAGCGCCAACGTGGAGGAGAGGGTCTCTTCTCTCAGGCGCGGAACAAAGAGAGAGAAGGAGATGGCCAAGTGTTGACCCCCCATTGGTCATCTCCTCTCTCTTTCCCTCTCTTCCTCCTACCTCCTGTGAAACAAACAGGCCTTTAGAGGACCCACAGTCATTGGTACAGTGACCACATATCTCAAGTCAAGTCAAAGCCCAAGCCAGAGCAAGTTACAAAATTGTTAACAGTGGCTCTAAAATTGGAAGCTTGAATTTAGAATGTTCAAACTGTGACTTCACATGAGACGGGGATGAATAACGCAAGAAATGCCCAAGCATTTGAAATCACCTAGAGGGGAGGGGGGGTGAATAGGTGATATGGCTAATCTATAAACTAAATGCCTAAATGCGGAAGCTTAAAACAATTTGTAACACACTTAGTACAACACACAAGTGTAGCCAAATTCCCCGTGAAGGGCTCTGGACTAACTCCTCTTGATTCCCCTAGATATGGGTTGAGGTGCTATATGAAGCTCTTGTGGTTAAGTACAAGTGAGGCACACACAAGCAAACCAAGCATATAAAAGATATAGCAATATGAAATAATGCAAGGCACAAATGCAAGCAATAATATATGAATGAATGAATGATGCTTTGCACAAATAAAAGAGAGAGAGTTAAGAGGCAATGGATCAAACGCAACACAATGATATGTTTCGAGGTTCGAGCCCCTAGCTCTACGTCCCCGCCTTCACCGAGAAGGATTTCTAATCCACTATCTCCCACCGAGGGAACCTCCACCGAGGAGGATTTGTTACAACACTAGGAGTACCGAACTCCTCTCTCAAACACCGCCTCACAACCGAGGGGTAGGCCCGTAGCCAAACAACAACCAACAACCACCTCTACCGAAGAGGGTTACAAAACACCAAGCTCCACCTCACACAAGAGGGAGCAAACACCAATCTCCACCTCTACCAAAGAGGGAGCAAACCACAACCCAAATCCTCAACCTCTACCAAAGAGGGAGCAACCAACAAATGAGGGTTTACAACAAGTGATCACAAAAGATCACAAACTCAATCTCTTTTCCCACAAACAAAAGATCCTAAATAGATTAGGATAGAAGATAGCTCAAGTGTGGAAAACTAGAGTTTGGAAAACAAAAACTCAAAGAAAAATACTTGGGAAAACTTCTTGCAAAAGATAGAAATGAATAACAAAATAAATCTCCCAATTTTCTATTTTCTTTGATTTTTCCAAAAACTCTAAAACAAATAAAGATTGATCTTTTTGGCACTAAAACTCTTTTGAAAACTTGTTTAAACACTAGAGGAAATCAGAAATCTTTCTTGTCAAAAGTCTTATCAAAATCCCCAAAGAGATGGGGTATTTATAGGCCAAACAGAAAACTAGCCGTTAAGCTGAGCTGTCAGCCTGACAGACTTGCGGTCGATCGGCCCGATCGACCGCCAACGGTCATAAATATGACCGTTGGGCCATCCCGGTCGACCGCCCGTCCGACCGCCCAGATACAGAGAGCAGAGCTCTCTGGTCCGGCCGACCGCCCGGCCGACCGCCCAGATACAGAGAGCAACGCTCTCTGGTCCGGTCAACCGGCCCACTGTGCCAGCAGACGTGCACAGGTCTGTGCACGTCGGTCGACCGCCCGGTCGACCGGAATAGTCTGTCAGCACAGTTCTGGGTCAGAAACTGGGTCAGAAAAACATGTTAAAATATTTCTAAAAATTCTTTTAAGTCTTGTAAAAATCTCCAAAAATAGTTTTATCATTTTGCATTGATACATAAACATGTGATAAAAAGTTTAGCTCAAATATCAATCAATATGAACTATTTTTGTGTCTTATCATTTTTACCAAAAACCAAATCTTGTATTTATCAAACTTTGATTTTTCAACACATGAATAGGAAAGTCAAAATAAGTTTGTATAAGAAGTTTAAGCATGCATGTATAGAAAGAATACATCTACTATACATATAAACCATGTAAACTTGTTTTGATCAAACTATTCATGAAAACCAAATCCAAAACATGAAACGTGTGTGTATTGTGCACTTGAGCATATCAACTATTCTAAGCTTTACAAATGGATCTAAAACAAACTCTAAACTATGGATACCTAAGTCTTCTTGACGATCTTCATCTTCAAGGCGACTCGGTCCAAAACACCATTCACCGAGCTTGACTCCAACGAGTGCTAAACAAGATCTTGATGCTCGGGCTCTGGAAACAACATGTGAAAGCTTCCGGATCACGGAGTTTGAAGCAATCACCAACTAATATCTTGGTTAATGATCTGAAACTTAAACAACACAAGATTATTAGTAAACATAACTACATGAGTTAATCATCATCAAAACTAGAGTGGAAGGCCTCTGGGCCAACAATCTCCCCCTTTTTGATGATGACAAAACTCATGGAGTTATATATGCATGGATTAAAGTTAAGCTTCAAAGAAGCTCCCCCTTAACTCATGCATAAACAAATAAACATAAATATGCAATGCATATGAAACATGAAACATGCATAGATATGCATAAACAATAAAAAGCTCTAGATATTAATGAAATTTTCAAGACATGCTGTAGATACCAATTAAACTTAATATAATTAAACTTAATATATGCAAAAACATAAGTATGCATATAAAAACTCTCAAATAATTTTCCCCCTTTTTGTCACTCATCAATAAAGGGGGTAAAAAGCAAAAGCAAAACAATAAATTTTTCTCCCCCTTTTTGTTCGAAACAAAGAATCAACAAAGGGGTCAAAAATAATAAAAACAATGTTCTCCCCTTTTTGTCTAAAACAAAAATAATATCAATAAGGGGTTACAATCAATTAAGATATCAATTAAAAATATGTCAAAGATAGCATTTTGATACCAATTGAAAGTAAACATAAAAACAATCAATAAATGGTATATGCGATATACATTCATGAAGAGGAAGACGGTAAAGTAACTTCCCTACATATATACATTACATGAAAGAGGGATGACAAGCCCTAATTCACATAACGTAAAATATGTAATGCATAAGAGGAGATGTGAAGCTCCCCCTACACACGTGTACCACATAAAGAAGAGTTGTCAAGCTCCTCAATATAAGATACACACATCATGAATCTATATGTAGAAGAGATGTTAAGCTCTCCTTGCATATAGGCAATATAAATCAAAAATTTTGAGTATTTACTTTAAACAAAATTAGAGATACCAATTGAAATTAAACATAAATCTTGAATTCATAAACATAAATCTTGATACCAATTGAAATTATTATTCTTTTAAAAGCAAATGATACCAAATTGAAATTCAATATTCATTCATAAATTGTGAGAGTAGAAATCAAATACCAATTGAAATATGAAAATCGAGATTTTCTCCCCCTTTATGAAATACAAACTAAACACATGCATAAGCTAGTTGAAAAATACCAATTGAAAATTAAATCAATTGAAACAAAGTTAAGGCTCAAGCTTAGCATAAACAAAACATATATATATATATATATATATGAAAAATTAACACCAATTGAAATTGATATTCTTTGAAGAGTAAGCATACATATATAGAAAAATATATGAGTATACAAAAATGTCAATATTGATACCAATTGAAAGAATTCAAAGATACCAATTGAAACAACAATAAGTTCAAGTGTATATCTCATATTATCTACCACCCAATCATGGTTCAAGTTTTAAATGATTTTCATTTTAAAGCATACATGAACATGATCTCCCATCCAACCACCCTTTGATGGTAGGGGTTTTCAAAATTAGATTTGAAAATGTAGTTTGTTTGAAAAACACTACCAAAATGAAGAATACGAACTAGTCAAAATGGAAAAACTTGTTAACTAGTACGAAATCCTTCAAGTAAGGAATAAAACAAAATAGTTTTTCATAAAACATGAAATCCACATAATAGTCAACACTCAATGTCAATTTAGCATAAATATGACTCATGAAAACAAAACATGAGAAAACATTAAATGTGAGTGTACGAATAAGATGTAAAGATCATAAACATGAAAATGGCAATTAAGCTTAATATTCCTTAAAACACGAAGATCATCAAAACTATTTAATCTTCAAGGTATATGTATGTCTAATACAAACTAAAGTATACATACATATCCAAAACACAACGAGTCCACAAAGATATATGCATGTAGGCACGAGGCTCAAAAAGGATGTATATGTATAATAATAGTTTGGACAAGATGGATATATACATGAAGTTAAACATAAATATATGAAAACATGAAAAGCTAAATTTTCATTAAAACAAATTTCATTTCAAGGTATATGTATGATTTGTCAACACAAGAAGTATACATACATATCCCTAAACATAATTGAGTTCATAAATAAAGATTTGCATGAAAAGCAAATGACTCAAGGGGTATACATGTATATCTTAAAGTTTGACAAAATAAACATATACATGAAATGAAAACACATAAACATAAAACAAATCCAAAAATAGGAATACAAGTTTAAAATGTATGAATCATCAAAACTAGACTATACTAGCACATCTAATGGGAACAAATAAGCATTCAATCCCAAACATATATAGATTTATTTGTAACCCACTATATGCACAAGTATATACCTAGTTTTAATAAAAACTAACATTTAAACATATATTCAAAACATGAAGCATAAAAACGGGATAAAAATCAACATGATAAACATAAACATGATTATTATGTAAATTCACATGTTATTAGAACTATGATAAACATGATAGCAAAACAAATGTGAGAACACAAAATAATAATCCATATTAAACATGGGTGTCTCTAAAAGGCTATACATGCATGTCAATGTACTAATAATCATGGCATTTACATACTAATCTATAAACAACAACCATGCTATAAAAAATGAATATGAAAAGCATGTAAACAATAAATAGGAGTTAGGAATCGTTACCAAAACCTAGAAGGCAACTCTCCTTGTCTCCAAAACATGGTGGTCCTCTCCACCAAACATTCCTTGAAAGTGATGCATCCAAATAATCTCCTTTAAGCTCGGAACGCATCCACTCCAAGGTACGGCTACTCTCACGTCATGTGCACGTCGGTCGACCGCCCGGTCGACCGGAATAGTCTGTCAGCACAGTTCTGGGTCAGAAACTGGGTCAGAAAAACATGTTAAAATATTTCTAAAAATTCTTTAAAGTCTTGTAAAAATCTCCAAAAATAGTTTTATCATTTTGCATTGATACATAAACATGTGATAAAAAGTTTAGCTCAAATATCAATCAATATGAACTATTTTTGTGTCTTATCATTTTTACCAAAAACCAAATCTTGTATTTATCAAACTTTGATTTTCAACACATGAATAGGAAAGTCAAAATAAGTTTGTATAAGAAGTTTAAGCATGCATGTATAGAAAGAATACATCTACTATACATATAAACCATGTAAACTTGTTTTGATCAAACTATTCATGAAAACCAAATCCAAAACATGAAACGTGTGTGTATTGTGCACTTGAGCATATCAACTATTCTAAGCTTTATAAATGGATCTAAAACAAACTCTAAACTATGGATACCTAAGTCTTCTTGACGATCTTCATCTTCAAGGCGACTCGGTCCAAAACACCATCCACCGAGCTTGACTCCAACGAGTGCTAAACAAGATCTTGATGCTTGGGCTCTGGAAACAACATGTGAAAGCTTCCGGATCACGGAGTTTGAAGCAATCACCAACTAATATCTTGGTTAATGATATGAAACTTAAACAACACAAGATTATTAGTAAACATAACTACATGAGTTAATCATCATCAAAATTAGAGTGGAAGGCCTCTGGGCCAACAGCATTTATTCTATATAAAAACTTTTATGGCCGACTCAGACCTTGATTTTGGTTTAAATGTTTGCCCACGAAGGTGTTGTTCCTTTGGAGTAAGTGTAAGTGTTGCGAAAAACCAAGAGACCATGCAACATGTCTGACAGTACTGTGCCGCAAAGCAAAAAAAATTAGAAAAATTACTTTTAAGTCCTCAAGAAAAGATAGACCCATCAAAAAATCCTCACTATTAAAAATCCTATCATAAAGTCCTTTGATCAAAATTCTCTTGAATGCAGGTCTTCGTCTCCACCATAATATAATATGTGGTACTATGTATTTTCGTAATTTCCATCTTGCTCTTTGTTATGTCCTTTTGTCTTTTGTCCTTTCCATAGAGCATGAGGCCCTTTTCACTTATCTTTTTATCTTTTTTATATCAGCAATTAATGTCATCAGTTTTAAATGTTGAAGTGGATAAAAAAATAATTGCTCCATGGAAAGGATGCCCACTTCAAAATTTATTATTAACATGATCAAATTATTTATAAATTCATTTAAATATTTAGAAAATGAAATTAAACAAAAGTAAAAAAATTAATTAGCGACCTATTTTATAAAATCATTTAACCTCTATTGTTTATAAAATAAAAATCATTTAACATATGAATATTTTTATTTATATTTCACTTATTTATTTGTTTATATTTTATTTTTATTAATTTAAAAATGTATATATCATATTAAAATATTTACTTATTACGTAAGGATGTGAGTTTATTAATAACTTGAATCCAAGCTATTTTATTTCAATGTTGTGTCCACCTGAACATGGTGAACACCTTAAAAGTTTGTCCATTTTTTCTACTGCACACAGATGAGTTCGCGCCGAATTTTTGTCTCACTTTTGAATTTTCTATCCACTTTTAATTATTTTTGTCTCCATATTATAAAATTTGTCCAATTACTTAAATTTATGTCCGCTTACTATTTCTGTACTCTTATTGCAAAATTTTTATGCCATGTTTAATTTTTGTCCAGTAATATTGTGAGTTTGTCTGCAAATAGAGTAAAATTCATGATAAATAACATATTCATCACAAATTTATCACTCATCCTAAAAAACCCTTAACAAAATTACTTTAATATCACAAATTACTCCAAAATTCATGAGAAAAATTACATCAAAATCACAAATTCATCATCTCATCAAAATAATCAAATTACCTGAAAATCACATATTAACTCAAACTCACAAATTAACTCAAAATCTTTCTTCTGGGTCCAAATCGGCGTCACTCCAGATCGGTCCGCCATCGACAAGAAAGATCGCGCTAGTTTTTGTCCCTTTCTATCCACTTGCGTCTTTTTCTGTCTTTTTTATGTATTTTTGTCCAACCTTTTCCATTTCTGTCCACTTTAGGCTTATGAAAAATCTCACAGTTTGATAGACAAAACAGAACATGGTGGACACTTTAAAAGTTTATCCATTATATCTATTGCACAAGCATGAGTTTGCGCTCAGTTTTTATCCAACTTCTTAATTTCGTATCCATTTTTGCCAATTTTTGTCTATATATTGGAAAATTTGCCCAATTTCTTAAATTTCTGTTCACTTTTGACGAATTTTATCCACTTGTTGGATTATTTGTCTAATTTCTTAGAATTCCTATCCACCTGACAGGACAAATAACCGACTAGGATGCATGAGGGGGATGCTAAAAAGTTGGTTGAAGTGGATAAAATTACACACTATTAAATTCACTGGATGGTAGACAAATCAGAACAGAGTGGATACTTTGAAAGTTTGTCCACTTTATCTATTGCAAAACATGAGCCCTCGCCCAGTTTTTGCTTAACTTCTTAATTTTTTCGCATTTATCCCGATTTCTACCTACATATTGGAAATTTTGTCAAACTGCTTAAATTTTTGTCCAGTTTTGAGTATTTGAGTCCACTTATTGAAAAATTTGTCCATGGTATTTATTTTTTGTCCATCAAATTGTGAATTTGTCTAAAAATAGAGTAAAATACACCACAAGTCATAAATCTATCGCTCATCTTAAAAAATCATCAGCAAAATTACCTCAAAATAACAAATTACCTAAATCATCTTGAGCAAAATTGCATCAAAATGAATAAATTAAGTCAAAATCACCACAAAATCCAATTCAAATTATCTCAAATTGCCTCAAAATTTTAAAATTACATCAAATCCCCTTAAACTGAAAATTACATCAAATTACAAAATTACAAAAATATAAATCTGTATGCTGAAATTTCTGTCCAATTTTTATTAATAATGTCCACTTATTAAAAAATTTATCTAGTATATTAATTTTTTGTCCACCATCCACTAAAATTTGTTTACTAATAAAGTAAAATTCATCATAAATCACAAATTCATCACAAATAACAAATTCATTACAAGTTTATCTCTTATTCTAAAAATAATCAGTAAAATTACCTCAAAATCACAAATTATCATTATGCGTATAGAAATTATAAAGATAGACATAAATTTATCAAAGTAGACAGAAATTAGTGAATTTATTAATAATCAATAAATATATAAGGTTGTCCACTATTATGTGTAAAAAAATTAAAGAAAATAAAAAAGAGAAGAAAATTACAAAACATATATTTCTTTCTAACTTTCTTTATTTCTATCTACCTCATAATTTTCATCCGACTCTCATAAAATATAAATTACAAAACAGAGATTGAGAACACTTATCCTGAGCTCTCAGTCTCTCATTCTTCTCTGATGATTTTCTTCTCCAAAGCCAACTCCTTCGATCCATTTCACAGTTCCCAACCCCTAAACCCATTGAAAGAAACAATACAGAAAAAAGCACAGAAAGTCCAAAAATGCATAAAAAATTAAATAAATGATTGCCAAAAGCCCCCCAAAAAAACACAGAAGGTTCAAAATGGTGAAACCCTTTGAATAATAACCCAAAATAAAACCTACTCATCCCCCAAAATCTTATCTTTCGAAGACCCAATAGAAGTAAATGAGCTCGTCGGATGTCGCCGGATCTCGGCTCGTTCTCGCTTGATCTCGCCGCCAAACACCATCAAACCAAGGCGGTATCGCCGCCCACGGATCTTGCTGGATCGAAGCTCAATACAAAAATCAGAGCTCGAGACAAAGATGGAAGCTCGAGCTTGGAGGCTCTGCTCGCCAGCGATGATCTAGGGCTCGAAGGATCTTCTCGTTGCGATTGGTGCATAAGCTTGCCATGGTCAGATCTCGGCGAGCTCGGAGACGGAGTTCGTTGCGGTCCTGCTTCTCTTCTTCTTCCATTCACCTCTCTCTCTCTCTCTCTCTCTCTCTCTCTCTCTCTCTCTGTGTATGGTAATAATTGTACACAGAGAGGACTGTTTGAAAGCAGTGCCATTTCTGACATTCAGTCACTCATGTGTGTCCAGTTGACGTACAAGGGACCTAGAAACACCCAAACTAGTATTAGAAGACTTTTTGGCAAGCTTTTAAACAATGAGGATATTTTGACAATTCCATCTTTTCTTAAGACCTGAAAGCAATTTTCCCAAGAAAATTGGACATTAGAGGCAGTGTTGCTTCCAAAGGCTGTTGCGAACATCATTACCAAATCGAGAAGATCGACTTCTTCTGATAAAATCATTAGGCTACATGCACTAAGTCCTTGGTTCTCAAGAAGTCTTTGCACGTCATTTGTTCAATATGGAACTATGGCAATACCATGCTCTTCGCGAACAATACCACCATAATAGTTTTTATTTAGGACGCATCAATTCTATGATCTTACAACACATACAACAGAAATATCTTACAGTTCATCTGTATTAGTCAGTTTGTCTGATAACTAATGTACTCCTTGCACATATGAGTTATGTCATGAATAAGAACCAATAAACAAAAAGGCTTCAAGCCTCGGTGCAGGGGAGAGGGATAAATGCAATTAGAAGATGGGGAAAGATAAATGACTAGTTTTTTCTTATAATCTCGTATCAACACTTATATGATTAATTATCATTAACGCTTGATGGATCATGATTGAATCTAAGGATTTCTAAGATCAAGGTTACTTTCGATCCTCACCTTATTTTGTTAAGTTATTCATTATGACTGATCGTGATTGGTGAATCATGAGTATTGGGAGATCAAGACACTCATTTTCACTTTAGGGTTATTGTTTTTCTTTTTGTTTATGCTGGTCTTTGGTTTATTTTGAGATAGGAGAAGCATGATTTTGCGAATGCAAGTGCACCAATCGTTTACAAGTAATAAAGTGATAAGTAGAGTATCGAACCCACGAAGATTGTTATCTTATTAAGTACCAAAGGTGTATTGACTCAAAACTTTATTTGAAAGAAAGCTATAATTATAAAAGTAAAGTAAACTAAAAAAATATGGGCTTTGGATAGAAAAAACACTAAGGCAATTGATTTCAAAAATTAATAATCCAAATTAACAAGTTGATTGTACTAGTAACTACATACTACTCATGTTAAAATCGAAAATATCTTACTTTAGTTAGTATTCTATCTCAAGCAACACTAATACTATCCCCTCGACGAGAACCTACCATCTCTTGATCTAGTAGATTTACGAGCTAAAAAATGCATGAAGTTTGATAGTATTTCTCTTATGATTGTATAACCTATGTATCTCCTTTCAGTCTCAACATATAAGAATGTGGTTTCTATTCTTATGAAATGTTGCTAGATTATCTCCTCTAGGTCTCAAACCTAACCATCAATATAATTTCGTACGTCAACTAATTACATGAGGAACAAAAATATAAACTTCACATGGAAAGAATCTAACATGAAGAACAAAGTAGTAGAATAGAAACTAATAAAATAACAAGATTAAATCATCATATAATGCATACGTCAATGCTCGCTCAGGATAAGAAAGTTGCAAAGTAAAATAATAAATATGATTTCTATCTTCATATAATAAATTAAAAGAGAAAGGAAGAGGATAACGCCAATTTAGGGATCACGACTAATCCTTAATCACCGCTTTTCCTTTGATCTTTCTCTTCTAAAGCATCAGAATTTCTTCTCCAAAAGCCAAAATTTTATATATGAAAAAATATTTACAACGGAGGAACTAAAACCTAAATTATAAAGCTTATTTCTATGACTCAATGATATTGTTACAAGGGATTGAAGCCCTTTATATAGACTTCAGAGCCATATCTAATAGGGGATACTAATAGGACTTCTAATCCAACTTTAATTCGCAATAGGAATTAGACTCTGAATTGGACTGCAATACCTGGCATTAATTACTGAAAATGGAAAGACAAACTAATGAACTAGAAAAGTTGTCAACATAATAATTGTAGCCCTTTCAATCATTTTTCTATAACATCTTGAATTATCTGATATGAACTTCTATAATGAAAGTTATAATCAAAATACTGAAACGTATCTAGTTTGATTCCAAATCTGAGTCTGATTTTGACTTCTTTTTGGAACAATGCTCTGCTGTGCAACAGATCATGTCAGTTGGGCAGCTGAACTTCTTTAAGTTCTGGCTTTCATCTTTTGGTAGTTACTACTCTGTATCTTGTAGACTTTGTTAGCAAGTCTATTTTGTATCTGGAGTCTTCTGTTCTGTGTGATTCTGCTGTAATCTTCAATGTATCATTATTTTTCCTCTTTTTGCTCTCCTTTCTCCAATTTGTACTTTTGACCTAATTCTAAAAAACATAAGAAAATATACTCACACATTATTAAATGTGGCAAATAATAGGTATAAAAGTGGTGTAAAACATATATAAAAATTATACTCATCACACCCCCATACCTTGTTGACCCATTGGTTCATCTCTCTAGTTTTAATGATAATTAACTAATGTAGTTATTATACTAATGATCTCTAAAGTGTTTAAGTCATAGGTTTATCAAGATCATGATATACATAGTTAGCTTCAATCAAAAGACTCAAAGTCAAGTATTCAAAGCTAACTTAAGGTTGACTCAAGAGCACAAGCGCAAGGAATGCACCATACTCTTAAGTAGGAGTCAAGTTCGAAGAATCAAGTTTGGATGTGTTGAAGCATCTTTAGTCTAGTTTCTATATGTGTAATATTTAGTTTTGTCAAAACCTTGTTTAGAGATTGGAAGGCTCAATGCACACACACAAAATTGATTTCAAGATTTTTTACAAAAAGATCTAAAAAGTTTTTATTTTGAATTTCGTTTGTATAAAAATTTAGTTGAGAAAACCAATTTTCAAAGGATTTATTTCAAAGAATTTTGGTATTGAAAAATGGGACTTCAAGAGTTCATATATTAATGTGATCCTTGATCATATGTACTTTATCAAAGAATTTATATAAACTTAATTTTGGTAAGATTTATCAAGTATAGTTATATGTATTTTCAAAATAGTTTTTAAATACAAGATTTTTAGAGTTTGGTTGGCTCGGTCAACCGATCGATCGACTTCCTGTAGAGCTATTTTTGCTCTGTCGGTCGATTTCCCGGCCGACCGAATATGCACAGGCTTGTGCAAATATCAAGCAGTGCATGTCGATTGACCGACCGATCAACTGCAGAATAGTAATGCTCTCTGTTTGTTGAGATCGTCCGACCGACCGGTCGATCGACTTTGTAGCAGGAGCTCTCTGTTTGAGCTCAATCGATCGAGCGGTCGTTCGATGTCCACAGTGGCTATTTTTCTAGCCATTGGCTGGTCGACCGGCAGGGTGATGTTAACATTCTGAAAAGACAAATTTCCAGACAACATTTTAACCGGTCCGAACAATGTCTAATCTTGTTGACATTTATAAAAGACGAATCATGGACCAGGTGATGACCAATTTCTGCCCATCCTCAAGGGTCAAAATAATGACTCGAACCTTACTGATCCAGTGAAGTAAACAGTAAACCAAGTATTGCCTTTAAATAGGCCTATGAGGCTAAGTCAGTTCAACACTTAGCCTCGCATGAGCTCAAAGGAATAGCTTCGCTTGAAGCTTTACAACCCTGTTAAAAGGCTAAAATCCTAGCTTCGCTTGAAGCTTTGTGTTGCTTCACCTGAAGTTAATTCTTGATTCACCTGAAGCTCTGTGATAGATTCGCATAAAGCTCTTTAGAGCTCCCCAGGAAGCCAACTTGTAGCTTCGCCTGAAGTTTTATGATAAGCTTTGCCTGAAGCTTTGTTATAACTTCGCATGAAGCTCTTCAGAGCTTCATAGAGCTAACTTGTAGGTTCGCCAGAAGCTAATTCTTGCTTTGCTTGAAGCGTTGTAATAGCTTCATTTGAAGCTTTACTCACCCCTGCTGGAGGGCTTGCCAGGTCAATAGTTGACCAAATTATTAGTGGATTAACCCCACTACTTTAGTGGGGTTAATGCCACTTCAAGTGAGCACTTACACCTGCCCACTTTGTCCCATGTTAAATGGAGACAGCCGGGTCAAGCGGCTATAAATAGGCTCGCGCGAACCTATCTAGCTTTGCGGAGGCCTATATTTAACTTCGCATTAAGATTTATAGCCTCACGCAAAGCTTATAATAGCCTTGGGCACGAGGCTAACAGACTGTTGCTAGTCTTGCTGAATTTTAGAGGCGTTACACCCTTGAGAGCCTATAAATAGCTCATTTTTAGATGAACTCAGGGCAAGCACAGAGGCAAGGGAGAAAAGACAGAGAGGCTGAGCTTCTAAGGCAGAATTTTGAAGAGAGAGACTTTTCAGAGTTTGAGAAGGAAAACCTCCATTGCCTTGGTAAATCAAGAGATTATTCTCTAATTTTCAAGTTTTCAGAGACTTAGTTCTCCAATTTTAGGCTGCTAATTCCCTACGATCTTTCACTCTCAAGAAATTTTCAGAACCAGGCGAGAAGAAAATCTCTAAGACTCAATTACTCGCATCGTCAACCGAACAAAGTGATCGCGCACTGACCAGACTTCTACCGACACACTTTTTCCAAAATCTCAGTAGAAGATTCTTGTAATTTTTTAATTTTTTATAATTTTCTACAAATTTTTGTAAGTTTTCCCTTTTGCAAATCAATAGAAAGCAAGATGGCAACTCTGCTAGGGAATTATTTCTCCACTGCTGAAATCAAGTGCCACAATGCGACATTAATTCTACTGCAGAGACAATGGTCATCTACTTTGACTAAGAGAAGTTTGAACAATTTTTCTCAGGGGGTAAACTGCATGTGCGCAAGCACAGGAATGTCAGTATAGCCAGAGCCTCTCTGGCTACCTCTTGGAAGCAAGTCTCTGCGGAGACAAGTAAAGCTCTTTGCAAGCCTATTGCAGCCTCATGTGAGGCTAAACAGACTCTATTTGAGTCTAGAACAGTCTCAACAGAGACTAACATAGCCCCACGCCAGCGTGCTAATGTTGCTCGCGAAAGGTTCCCCGCGAACCTAGAACAGCCTCTGCCTAGGCTATTTGGATTAAAAAAATCCAACTCAGCCTCATGTGAAGCTAGAGAGAAGTCTCTTGATAAAGCTTCATTCAAAGCTAACTTAGCTCTTCATAGAGTTCAGCCTCACCTATCATGCGAGGCTAAGGCCAAAGCACCTCTGTGTACTAATAGCGTTGCTAATGCAGCTTCACTCCCACTGCCAGTTCTCAGCCGTAAAGGTAGAACTAAAGCACTGTTTAGTGCTAATAATCTTAGGCATAAGGCTAAAAATAAAACACCACTGAGTGCTAACAGCGAGCTATTACAACCTCGTTCAGGGAAAGAACTCAATTATGCAGCGCTAAGCTCACCTTCAAAGGCAGAGCTAAAACAGTAGCTTCACCTTGCGAAGCTACATCACCAGGCGAAGCTATTCTAGCTTCACCTACAACCAAGAAAGCCATTTTTAAGGCTAGGCCTAGGGCTTTTCAACCTAAGCAGGCTAACTCTCAAGCTCCTCGAGTCTCCATGTTGGAACGGTTAAACCTGGTTAATACTGACTTATGAGAATTTTTAAACCATAAGCGGAAACTCCACTTTGAAGAGTCAGTTCACGTCTCGCCGTCCCCGTGTGGACAAGCAGGGCGTCTGACAGGCTGATTGCTAATAGAAAGAACAATCAATGAGTTTAAGAGTTTACCGTGTAGCTTGTGGCTAACGGGTCGTGTCCACGAGGAGGAATGCGATGGAAGCTTTTCGGTGAATCGTTCAAAAATAAGGAATTGTGTTCGTTTTTTAATAGAAAAGAGAATGGAAAGAAAGAGATGATTAAAAGAGAAATCGCAACTTTTAGAAAAGATTTTAGAGAAGGTGATTTAGAAAGCTTGAGAATTGTTTTGTTGTTTATAATAATGAAGAAAATCTGGACTCACTATCTCACTACTCAATTGTTCAATCTCTATTAAAATATCAAGTGCCTCAAAATGATCATTTGCGAAACTTAAAGTTTATTTTTAGAAAGCTTTAAGTAAAGCACATAAGATGGTTAGAAGAGTTGAGTCTTTTCTTCATGAAATCGTTAGAATTGAATATTAAAACATCAAGCGCGAAGAAGTAAGAATGAAGTAAAAACAATTCAAGAGATGTTCATGAAAGAAGTGAGAATCCAACAATCCAAACCCATCCTCATGTGCCTTCAAGAACACTTTAAAAAAGAAAGGCTTTTAAGTAAGGCATTCATATGAGTCATTGGGTCTTTTTCTTTTAAAAACAGGAGAGAAGAAGAGTAAAAGAGAGTTACAATAGCGAGCCCAGAAAACCGTTTAGTTATCCATAGAAAACAACGAAGAAAGCATAGACATAATGCAAATTATACCGTACTGCAAGTAGAAGAAAACGCGGCTCGACTCTTGTATTGATGTCACTTCAATCTTCAAGTACAAGCACTAAATTCCTCTCTCTCACAAGTTTTGATACTAGACTACAAAGTAAAAAATAAGATTACAACTTTTGTGCTAGCTAACAAAGAGCCTAAATCCTAAGAAAATAAACACAAAATTTAATCCTAGTCTTCGTTGCATTTTTCTTTGCTGAAACCCATATTTATAGCCAAAAACCTAAATGGGGAGATCCCGGGAAGATTGGGGGAGCAAACGCTCCCCCAACAACCCTTACTTGGCCGCAGAAACGCGGCTTGGGCCGCGTTTCCGCGGCCCTGGTGTGGCCAGGTGGCCACACCTAGGGGAGAGCTCCTGGTTTGGTGTTTGGTCCGTATCTTCTGCTGGTTTTCTTGTTTCTGCTCCAACCGTTGACGAAACAGCCTTTGATTGTGTAGCTTCAACCGCTTGATTCAGGGAGGATTCTTCTCAACCTCTTGATATGCTAAGATTTAGCCCTGATTTCTTCATTTCGAATTTATTCTGAATTAATTCAGAATTTGGTGGGCTTTTGGGCTTGTTTCTCTTTTCTTTCTTTAAGCACTTGGGCCTACATTTAGCAAAGAAAAAGAAAACTTAGTAATATGATTTATTAGCTAAAAAGCATGGTAAGGTGACAAAGTAAATGCAACATATGTGACTAATCACACCCCCACACTTATCTTTTGCTCGCCCTCGAGCAAAACATCAGACTAACTCTAATCAATTATTAGACCACTTTCGCAGGTTACTCGATTGCACTGAGCATGTGCAACAAGCCGTTAAACCTCTAGGTTAACCCTAGAGGACGAGTTTTGTCTCGTGAGGGTTTTCAGTGGATTGCACCCACAAAATCCAAAAAGAAAGAGAAAGAAGTTAGTATTTTTGAAAAGCATTTTGAAAAGAGAAAATATTTGAAGTATATTTGTAAGGCTTTAAGTAATCTATAAGTTATAGGAATATCAAATTTTTCATTCCTAAACTTAGTCTCTATTCAAAAACATGTCATCAATTAAAGTAAGGCGTCAAATTGTACTTCTCATCTAGTCTATTAATTTACCCTGAGTCGTATGCACCATCGTGACTGTGAAGTTGACTAAGGGTTCTTTAACATTAACTCCTATGCCTTATATTTATTTATTTTTGGTGAAATTTATTCCTCAATTTCATTAGGCTTTCTAATCTACCCATGTAACGAGCATTCAGTCGGTGACACCCAAACCGGACAGTTTTAGGGCACCAGGTGAGAAAACACCCCTAAGGACTTAAACACTCGAGCAGATAAGGCCACGAAACTAAGGTTTTTATTTATACGATGTACCCCTTTTAGGCGTGAATACTTATGCTTCATAAGGCATAAATACCCAACTTAATCAGAGGATGTATATACACATTTTTTTTATATGATGTACCCCTTTTAGGCCTGAATACTTATGCTTCATGAGGCATAAATACCCAGCTTAATCAGAGGATGTATATTTTTTTTCTTTTCTTTTATCATCATATATTTTTATAAGGCATAAGAGTCTCTGTTTTTAAACCCTAAGTGTGTAAGTGTATTTTGTGTGCATATGTCATCAAGGTAAATATCAAGACTAAATTACTTTCACAAATTTTCTTCCTGACCCTAAAAATCAAACAAGTTATCTTATTTTGACTAAGTGTAAAAATCCTAATTATGATTCTCCTATTCCTTAAAATTGACTTAATTTCTTACAAAAAATATATCAAAATATTGTCTACCCCTTTCAAAAAGTTATATATATATATATATATATATCTTTTTTTTCTTTTTTTTATATATCAGTCATGTTAGAACCGTCCCCCACACTTATCTCATGCATTGTCCCCAATGTATGAAAGAAATGTATAATTGCATGAAATAAAATGGAAAGGAGGAAAGTTACCGATACACTGGGTCAAAAAGACCCATTACCGTTTCATTTACCGGCACCGATTCCAAGAAAGGTTTAAGGCGTTGACCATTTACCTTAAAGTCATTTCCATGCTTGGGGTCACTGATCTCAACTGCACCGTGTGGAAACATGGTTTTTACAACGAATGGCCCAGTCCATCTCGATTTCAATTTTCCCGGAAAAAGATGAAGCCTAGAATTATAGAGTAAGACTTTTTATCCAAGGACAAAGGTCTTTCTTATGATGTGCTTGTCATGGAAAATCTTGACTCTATCTTTAGTGATCCTAGCATTTTCATAGGCTTCATTTCTCAATTCCTCCAATTCGGAAATTTGTAATTTCCGAAGGTCACCGGCCTTAGTCAAGTCGAAATTCAACTGCTTGATTGCCATAAGGCTCGGTGCTCTAACTCAATGGGCAAGTGACAAGGTTTGCCATAGACTAACATATAGGGAGACATTCCTAGAATCGTCTTGAAAGCGGTCCTGTAGGCCCATAGAGCATCTACAAGTTTGATGGACCAATCTTTCCAGTTTTGGTTCACAGTTTTCTCCAATATAAGCTTGACTTGTCTATTTGAAACCTCAACTTGCCCACTGGTTTGAGGATGATAAGGTGTGGACAACTTGTGAGTTATAGCATACTTCCGCATAAGAGCTTCAAAAGATCTATTGCAAAAGTGAGTGCCATTATCACTGATGATAGCACGAGGGTTCCGAAGTGGGAAAAAATGTTCTCTTTCAAAAACTTTATGACAACTTTGTTGTCATTAGTTTTACAAGGAATTGCTTTTACCCACTTGGACACATAATCCACAGCAACCAATATGTATTGGTTCCGAAATGAATTAGGAAATGGACCCATAAAGTCGATGCCCCAAACATCAAAGAGTTCTATTTCTAGAATTGGGTTTAGGGGCATCATATTTCGGTTTGAAATCCTTCCTACCATTTGGCATCTAGGGCACGTCTTGCAGAATTCATAAGCATCCTTGAACAGAGTGGGCCAATAAAACCCACTTTGTAGCACCTTTTCAGCAGTCTTGCGGGGACCAAAGTGTCCACCGCATGCAAGTTCGTGACAAAAGGATAGAACACTCTTAACCTCCTCATCGGGAATGCATCTCCTAATAATTTGGTCAGAACAGTACTTGAAAAGATATGGTTCCTCCCAAAAGAAATACCAGACTTGAGATAAGAACCGGTATACATCATTTTTGGACCAATGAGACGGAGTTTGGTTTGTGACTAAGTAATTCACTATATCAGCAAACCAAGGTTCCCTAGAGATAGCTAAGAGATGTTCATCAGGAAAATCCTCATTTATGGGTAATTCGTTGCATGGAGAATTAGGGATCCGTGAGAGGTGGTCAGCAACGACATTTTCTACGCCTTTCTTGTCTCGAATCTCAAGATCGAATTCTTGAAGAAGGAGGATCCAACGAATGAGTCGGGCCTTGGCATCCTTCTTCATCATGAGGTACCTAAGCGCAGAATGATCGGTGAAAATGGTGGTTTTGGACCCTAGTAGGTAGGGACGAAATTTTTCTAAGGCAAACACTACTGCCAAGAATTCCTTCTCGGTCGTAGTGTAGTTCAGTTGAGCATCGTTGAGAGTCCTACTAGAGTAGTAGATCACATGCTGCTTGTTATCAATGCATTGTCCTAGGACAGCGCTGTTGGCCCAAAAGGTTACACTCTCCATTTGTTTAGAGTTTTGATGATAACATAACAAATAAGATCTATTTGGTACTAATTAGTTTGTTTAAGATAAGTTTCAGGTTAGTACCATATTTGGAGGCCATTGCTTTGCTATTGCAAGAATTTCTAGGTTCATGGAGTAAAGAAGGCTTTTTGCACGTCAAGAAAGGAACATAGAAGAGAAGGCTCTAGCAAGGCATTGCATGGCTCAAGACTTCAAGATTGCTTTAGTTATTTCATTAGATTTATTTCTAGTTTTGTTAAAGAATAGTGAATAGGTTTGAAGCTCTATCACACACGTTTTTTCGCACATCTTATTTCCAAAAATATTCCCTATAAATATGTAAAAATTATTTTATTTTAAAGCCTTTTGTTTATAAACTCAAGTTTCGGTATTATACATGTTTCAAATCAAAACTATTTTGTTAGATTTCAAATCCCCTTCAAAATTAAGTTTTAGTTTTGATTTTTAGCCTGAGACGGTCGACCGACCGGTCGACCGCACTCTACCAGGTCAGAACAGTCGACCGTCCCAGTCGACCGAGGTTCTGTCAGCTTTTGGTGCGTATCCGCGTGCACGTTTTTCGGCCGACGGGCGGCCGACCGAAGTCCTTCAGTCGACCGGGCGGCTGGCCGACTGAGATGGCATTGCTCTCTGTTTCTGCCCAGTCGACCGACCGGTCGACCGGAAGCCCGTAACGGTCGTATTATTTGAACTCCGGTCGACCGACCGATCGACCGAAAGAGTCGTTTGAATAGTAACGGCTATTTTTCTGAGCTGTTTTGTTTTTGTCTTTTTCTTTCTAAAAAGGGTTTAAATGATATTTACTGATCCTAATACTTCCTAATTAGCCTTAAGTGAGTTTTATCTTTAAACCCTAGCCCTCTACTATAAATAGGGGTGTTTAGGGACAGGTTGATTACAAGAAAAATTTGCAAAAGTTTCAAAAGTTTAAGGCATTCAAAAGAGTTTTGTTTCTTGGTTTTGTGCTGAATATTTCTCTCATTTTCTGAAGTATTTTTTCAAAACTCTCTGATTTCCTTTCTCTTTTCACTTACACACAAGAGCTTCAATCCTCTCATCATTCTACAAGGATTTTTGTAAGGGAAGAGACTTTTTCAAAAGAGAGTTTGTGGTCTTTTGATCACCAAGAGAGAACTTGTACTTGAGATTGTGGAGTTGGGTACTCCGGTGTATTTGTAACATCTTTGTGAAGTTATAGTGGTTAGAAATCCTTCTGGGGAAGGCGGGGACGTAGAGCTGGGTGCTCGAACCTCGAAAAAATTCTCGGTGTTTGCGTTTGATTTACTTGCTCTTGCTTCTTGCTTTACTTTCATTGCTCTTATTACTTGCTCTCTATTTTCATTGCAATATTCACTTGTTTTCATTAATCTTGTCAATCAAAGTCCCATACAACAAGATTGCATTGTGCACCTCCAACTCATACCAGAGGAATCACGAGGAAGTAGTTCAGAGCCCTTCACGGGGAATCCGGCTTCTAGTCTTGTTTTGGGAGATTGTTGCATCATAATTTTTATTTGGGCATTGATTAGCATTATCACCTATTCACCCCCCTCTAGGTGATTTTCAATTGGTATCAGAGCTTGGACTCTAGGTTTGGCTTAACATCCTTAGAGAGATCCTTAAAATTTGCTAATCAACATTTGCATTCATCCATTCATTCACTAGTAAACATGGCTGATAACATCAAAACCCCTCCTAAATTTGATGGACTTAATTTCCCTATTTGGAAGGTTAGGATGACTATTTTCTTACAATCTTTAGGTAGCCTAGTTGCTAAATCCTTGACCAAACCCTATGTTGTACCTGATAGTGATGAAAGCACTTGGACCGAATTTACCTTTAGAGAATATGAGGCCAACTCAAAAGCCCAAAACTCCCTCCTAACCGCCTTGAATGAGGATGACCTTACACGGGTAATACATTGCCAATCCGCCTATGAGATTTGGCAACATTTGTTGGTCACACACGAGGGGACATCACAAGTAAAGAGAGCTAAGATAGATCTCTTGAGGTCCCAATATGAATCTTTTAAAATGATTGATGAAGAATCTATTGACTGCATGATTACAAAGTTTACTAAAATCACCAATGCTCTTTCCTCTTTAGGTGATGATATTTCCAATGACCAAAAGGTGCGAAAAGTGATTCGGGCTCTTCCTTCTTCATAGGAGATAAAGGCCACCACCTTGAAAGAGTTGAATGACAAGGACGAAATGGACCTCATTAGTCTGATTGGAAACTTGAAGACTCATGAGATGGAAAAGAAGGCAAGAGAAGAAGCCGCTCCTCTAAAGAAGAAATCCATAACCTTCAAGTCTTCCTCCACTCTTGATGACGAAGAAGAAGATGAAGAAGAAGATGAGGAGCTCTCCCTTCTTGTGCGAAACGTGAAGAGAATGTACCGTAAGAACAAACTCAACTTTAGAAGGAAGTTTAAAGGAAAAGAGGAGAGAAGAATCATTTGCTACAATTGCCGAAAGCCCGGACACATCATGGCGGATTGCCCGGATTTCAAGAAGAAGATGACTTCCTCCTTCAAGCCAAAGAAGCCGGTCGAAAAGAAAGCCTACAAAGCCACATGGGATTCGGAAAGCGAATCCGAAGACGAGGTGGACACGACGAACATGTGTTTCATGGCAAACACACCAAAGGTAACCCCACAACCTCTTGATGAAGAAGATGAATTAAGTAAAGAAGTTCTTGTACATGCTTTTGTTGAACTCTCAGAAACCTATGATAATAAAAAGATTGAATGTTCTAAATTGGAAAAGGAAGTTGCTTTTCTTAAAAATCAACTTGCTATTGTTTCTAGAAAAAAAGATGAAATTTCTTCCAATCTCATTTCTACTCAAAATGAATTTAGTGCTTACAGAGTTGCTTGTAAAGCAAAATTTCCTAAGATTGATGAAAAAGAAATTTCTTCTTTAAAAACTAGAATTGTTAATTTTGAAAAGGTTTTGAAGGATTGTGCTTTTAACACTAAGAAACTTGAAGAAATATTTTCTAAAAAGCACACTTCTCATGCTAAAGATTCTCATGTTAAGATTCCTCATGCTCACACTTCACACAACACCCATGCTAAATCCACACATGCTCACAAGTCTCACACTCACTATGCTTTTAAATATGGTAGAGTGTATAGATGTACTTATTGTGGTAAGAATGGACATTTGGCTAAGTTTTATTATGACCAAGTAAATAGATCAAATAATCTTGTTTGGGTTCATGACACTAACTCTTTAGGACCCAAGAAAATGTGGGTACCAAAATCAAGTCCTAAATTATTTGATGTAGGTACACACCAAGGCTCCAAGACGTAAGGAGCGGTGGACCTTGATAGTGGTTGTTCAAGACATATGACATGGGACATCAATAACTTTACAACCCTATCAAGGTACATGGAAGGTGGCACCGTCACCTTCGGGGATGACTCCAAGGGCACTATCATCGGTATAGGTAACATTCAAATTGGTGCATCTCCTATTATAGAAAATGTAGCTCTTGTTGATGGTTTGAAGCATAACTTGCTTAGTATTAGTTAACTTTGTAACCGTGGACTTACAGTTGTTTTTGATGATTCTTCTTGCAAGATTTTTGATGTTAAAACCAATGATTGTATTCTCACCGGTTTTCGTGACAATAATGTTTATATCATTGACATACTTAATTTAGATTGTTCTACTAAATGCTTGAATGCTTTTGATGAAAATTCTTGGCTTTGGCATAGAAGATTAGGACATGCATCTTTTGACCATCATTCTAGGATTAATTCAAAGGAATTGGTGAAGGGTATACCTTACTTGAAGTTTGAGAAAGACCGCATTTGTGGTGCGTGCCAACTTGGGAAACAAACCAAGTCTTCCTTCAGACCAATCAAGGATATCATGTCAACTAGGCCATTAGAATTAATTCATATGGATCTTTTTGGACAACTAAAACTAAGAGTTTAAATGGTAGTAGATTCGCATTTGTTTTAGTTGATGATTTTTTCCGTTTCACTTGGGTTTTCTTTTTGGAACACAAAGATCAAACTTTCTCTCATTTCAAAGTTTTTTGAAAAAGGGTTGAAAAAGAAATAGGTTTTTCGATTTTGAAAATAAGGAGTGATAGAGGTGGTGAGTTTGTTAACCAACTCTTCATGACTTATTGTGATGAAAAGAGAATCAAGCATGAAATGTCATGTCCTAGAACTCCACAACAAAATGGAGTTGTAGAAAGGAAAAATAGAACACTTCAAGAGATTGCTAGGACCATGATTAGTGAATATGACCTCCCTCAATATTTATGGGCCGAGGCCGTAAACACCGCGTGCTATATTTCAAATCGTATTTATTTGTGTAAGAATTCTTCCAAAACATCTTTTGAAATGTATCATTCTAGAAAACCAAATGTTGCATATTTTAAAGTTTTTGGATGCAAGTGTTTTGTTTTGAATACTAAAGATAACTTGGGTAAATTTGTTGCTAAGGCTTATGAAGCAATCTTTGTTGGATATTCTACTACTAGCAAAGCTTATAGAGTATTCAATAGATCTTCACTTACCATTGAAGAATCCATGCATGTTAAATTTGAAGAATCTAATGTGGTTGTTGAGAATGTTGTAGAAATTGACTCATTAGGTGAAGACATGGAGAGACTATCCTTGAAGGACTCACCCGCTCAAGAAGAAAAGCAAGAACCAATTGGTGATGTTCAAGAGGATAAAGAGGAAAGCTCTCAACCGCTTCCTAAAGATTGGAGATACGCTACAAATCACCCCAAGGAACTCATCTTAGGTGATGTATCTAAAGGGGTAACAACTCGCTCCAAACTCCATGACTTATGTGGTTACTTTGCATTCATTTCTCATTTTGAACCCAAAAGCATCCTCGAAGCCGAGGCGGACTCATATTGGTTGCTAGCCATGCAAGAGGAACTCAATCAATTTGAGCGCAACCAAGTTTGGCACCTTGTTCCTAGGCCCCACGATAGACCAATAATTGGTACTAAGTGGATCTTTAGAAACAAGATGGATGAGTCCGATAATGTCATTAGGAATAAAGCTAGGTTAGTGGCCCAAGGTTACACTCAAGTTGAGGGAATTGACTTTGAGGAGACCTTTGCACCCGTAGCACGGCTTGAAGCCATACGGATGACACTAGCTTTTGCATCTTTTAAAAATTTTAAACTTTTTCAAATGGATGTGAAAAGTGCATTTTTGAATGGTTTTATAAATGAAGAAGTTTATGTTGAACAACCTCCCGGTTTTGTTGATCATGTTCATCCTAATTTTGTTTTTAAACTTGATAAAGCTTTGTATGGATTGAAACAAGCTCCAAGAGCTTGGTATAAAAGGCTTTCTAGTTTTCTCATTTTAAATGATTTTGTTAAAGGCAAAGTAGACACAACTCTTTTTACTAAGCATGTTGATAATGACATTTTAATTGTGCAAATTTATGTTGATGATATAATTTTTTGATCTTCTAATGAGTTTTTATGCAAGGAGTTTGAAAAGGTTATGCAATGTGAGTTTGAAATGTCTTCCATGGGTGAATTGAATTTCTTTCTTGGACTCCAAATCAAGCAATTGCAAGATGAGAATTTCATGTGTCAAGCCAAGTACGCAAAGGAACTCGTAAAGAAGTTTGGACTTGAAGACTCTAAAGTTTGCAACACTCCCATGGCAACTACAACCAAGCTTGATAAGGATGACCAAGGTAAAAATGTTGATATTAAATTGTATAGAAGCATGATAGGTAGTCTTTTGTATTTGACGGCAAGTAGGCCGGACATAATGTTTAGTGTGTGTCTTTGTGCTAGATTTCAATCGTGTCCCAAAGAGTCCCATCTTATTGCGGTAAAACGCATTATTCGTTATATTAAGGGCACAATTGGAATGGGTCTTTGGTATCCGAAAATCGGAGATTTCTCAATGACGAGTTATTCGGATGCCGACTATGCGGGTTGTAGAGTAGATAGAAAGAGTACTAGTGGGACATGTCAATTTCTTGGTAATTGTCTTGTTTCATGGTCTTTTAGGAAACAAAATTCCGTAGCTCTCTCAACCGCCGAGGCGGAGTATGTTGCCGCGGGGGCTTGTTGTGCACAAGTCCTTTGGATGAAACATACTCTCCTTAATTATAATTTGCATTATAACCATATAAAAATATTTTATGATAATACTAGTACTATACATATGACTAAGAATGCAAATCAACATAGTAAGACCAAGCACATTGAGATTAGATATCACTTTCTTAGAGATCATTTTGAGAAAGGAGATATAGATATTGATTATTTTTCTACGGATTTGCAACTTGCCGATATTTTCACTAAACCACTTGATTTTGCTAGATTTTCTTTTATTTGTGGTGAACTTATGTTTGTGTTATTGAATAAAAATGTTTTCTTAACCCTTTTTGATGTATGACAAAAAGGGGGAGAATGAGTTTATATATGTATATGTTTTTAGTTTTTGATGTGTTTTCATGAATTATTGTATTTTATTTGAGTTTAAGTGTTTTGCAAGTGTTTTATATCTCATGGTGTTTATGATTTTTAGTCTCATGGTTTTTGCTTGCAACTCATATGGTTTTTCTTTGTTTAACATGGCATAATTTGAGGGGGAGCTTACACCCTCTCGTTTATTTTTATTATATCCTATTTGTTTTGTCATCATCAAAAAGGGGGAGATTGTTGGCCCAAAAGGTTACACTCTCCATTTGTTTAGAGTTTTGATGATAACAAAACAAATAAGAGCTATTTGGTACTAATTAGTTGTTTAAGATAAGTTTCAGGTTAGTACCATATTTGGAGGCCATTGCTTTGCTATTGCAAGAATTTCTAGGTTCATGGAGCAAAGAAGGCTTTTTGCACGTCAAGGAAGGAACATAGAAGAGAAGGCTCTAGCAAGGCATTGCATGGATCAAGACTTCAAGATTGCTCTAGTTATTTCATTAGATTTGTTTCTAGTTTTGTTAAAGAATAGTGAATAGGTTTGAAGCTCTATCACACACGTTTTTGATTCCAAAAATATTCCCTATAAATATGTAAAAATTATTTTATTTTAAAGCCTCTTGTTTATAAACTCAAGTTTGGGTATTATACATGTTTCAAATCAAAACTATTTTGTTAGATTTCAAATTCCCTTCAAAATTATGTTTCAGTTTTGATTTTTAGCCTGAGACGGTCAACCGACCGGTCGACCGCACTCTGGCAGGTCAGAACAGTCGACCGTCCCAGTCGACCGAGGTTCTGTCAGTTTTTGGTGCGTATCCGTGTGCACGTTTTTCGGCCGACCGGGCGGCCGACCGAAGTCCTTCAGTCGACCGGGCGGCTGGCCGACTGAGATGACATTGCTCTCTGTTTCTGCCCAGTCGACCGACCGGTCGACCGGAAGCCCGCAACGGTCGTATTATTTGAACTCCGGTCGACCGACCGGTCGACCGAAAGAGTCGTTTGAATAGTAACGGCTATTTTTCTGAGCTGTTTTGTTTTTGTCTTTTTCTTTCTAAAAAGGGTTTAAATGATATTTACTGATCCTAATACTTCCTAATTAGCCTTAAGTGAGTTTTATCTTTAAACCCTAGCCCTCTACTATAAATAGGGGTGTTTAGGGAGAGGTTGATTACAAGAAAAATTTGCAAAAGTTTCAAAAGTTTAAGGCATTCAAAAGAGCTTTGTTTCTTGGTTTTTGTGCTGAATATTTCTCTCATTTTCTGAAGTATTTTTTCAAAACTCTCTGATTTCCTTTCTCTTTTCACTTACACACAAGAGCTTCAATCCTCTCATCATTCTACAAGGATTTTTGTAAGGGAAGAGACTTTTTTAAAAGAGAGTTTGTGGTCTTTTGATCACCAAGAGAGAACTTGTACTTGAGATTGTGGAGTTGGGTACTCCGGTGTATTTGTAACATCTTTGTGAAGTTATAGTGGTTAGAAATCCTTCTGGGGAAGGCGGGGACGTAGAGCTGGGTGCTCGAACCTCGGAAAAATTCTCGGTGTTTGCGTTTGGTTTACTTGCTCTTCCTTCTTGCTTTACTTTCATTGCTCTTATTACTTGCTCTCTATTTTTCATTGCAATATTCACTTGTTTTCATTCATCTTGTCAATCAAAGTCCCATACAACAAGATTGCATTGTGCACCTCCAACTCATATCCAGAGGAATCACGAGGAAGGAGTTCAGAGCCCTTCACGGGGAATCCGGCTTCTAGTCTTGTTTTGGGAGATTGTTGCATCATAATTTTTATTTGGGCATTGATTAGCATTATCACCTATTCAACCCCCCCTCTAGGTGATTTTCGAGCGGCTATGGCAAAATCGGAAGCATCGCACATGATCTCGAACGGCTTAGACTAATCCGGTGCATATATGATTGGTGCAGAAATAAGCTCTCTCTTAAGCTTCTCCCAAGAATTTATGCATTCAGCATCGAAAGTGAAGGACACATCCTTAGCTAACAGATTAGTCAAGGGCCTAGCAATTTTGCTAAAATCCTTGATAAATCTTCGGTAGAAACCAGCGTGTCCTAAGAAGGATCTAATGTCCTTAACGCATTTGGGCATGGGAAGCTTAGCAATAACCTCAATTTTGGCTCTATCCACTTCAATTCCATTCTTGGAGATCTCATGACCCAAGACAATTCCATGTTTTACCATGAAGTGGCATTTCTCCCAGTTCAGTGTCAGATTTTTCTCAGCACAACGTTGGAGGACGAGTTCTAGATGGTGGAGACATTGAGTGAATGAATCTCCATAGATGGAGAAATCATCCATAAAGATCTCTAAGAATCGTTGTACCATATTAGAGAAAAGACTCAACATGCAACGTTGAAGCGTTCCTAGGGCATTGCATAAGCCGAAGGGCATTCGACGATAAGCAAATGTCCGAAATGGACATGTAAACGTAGTCTTTTCTTGGTCCTCAGGAGCGATAGGGATATGGTTATAGCCCGAGTAACCGTCCAAGAAACTATAATACTCGTGACCCGCCAAACGTTCAAGCATTTGATCAATGAAGGGAAGTGAAAAATGGTCCTTACGAGTTGCAGCATTCAGTTTCCTATAGTCGATGCAAACTCGGATCTTCATGGGAAGTCGAGTTTGAACCAACTCTTTATTCTCGTTTTCCACTATGGTGAAACCGGATTTCTTCGGAACCGCGTAGACAGGACTGACCCATTGGCTATCAGAAATGGGATAAATTATCCCATTGTCTAAGAGTTTTATGATTTCAGCATGAATAGCCTCTTGCATTATAGGGTTTAACCTACATTGCGGGTCTCTTTTGGGTGTGGCGTCTTCATTGAGATGAATGCGATGTTGAACGAGGGTCGGACTTAATCCCTTGATATCAGTCATAGTCCACCCAATGGCTTCCCTATGTTTTCTTAGAATAGCTTTCAGATCTTCTTCTTCCCCATCATTTAAATGGGAGGCAATGATGACAGGAAAGGTCTCTTGTTCGCCTAGATAGGCGTACTTGAGATGCGCAGGTAGGGCTTTCAATTCTAAGGAAGAGGAAGGCTCACTGGAAGGACTAGTCAAATCTGTTGGCTCCATTGTTGGTGAAATAGGATTTGAGGCCCAATTCACGGCTGAATCTACAACCTGATCAAGATTAAAGTCGTCCGACTCTAACCCGAATTCACACTCTGTTTCTAATTCTATTTCTTCCCCATGTTCACTTGTCAAGTTCTCAATTAGGTTGACTTCAAATGTTTGGTCCTCTATATCGCGGGTTGTTTTCCTAGATTGAAGACATTGATTTCTCTAGTCATGTCTCCAAAGGTTAACCTCATAGACCCATTCCTACAATTGATGATGGCATTAGTAGTAGCAAGGAATGGTCGCCCTAGGATAATAGGGGTTTGAGCCCTATGATTAGAGTTGGACACAGGTTGTGTCTCCAAAACTATGAAATTGACAGGGTAAATGAACTCTCCTACCCGGATCAGGACATTATTAATCTCCCCTTTTGGAACTTTAACAGAACGGTCAGCCAGTTTGATGGTGACTCGAGTTAGACTAAGATCGCCCAACCCGAGTTGTTGATAAACAGAGAATGGAAGCAAGTTGATACTTGCCCCCAAGTCAAGAAGTGCACGACTAATCTCGGCTTGTCCTATTGTGCAGGCAATGGTGGGACTACCTGGATCCTTGTACTTGACAGGGATAGGACTCGATAATAGCTCACTAATGTTAGTGGCTAAGAAGACCTTTTTTGGAACATTAGTCTTTCTCTTCTTGGTGCACATGTCCTTAAGAAACTTAGCATAGAAAGGAACTTGTTGGATGGCATCAAGAAGTGGCACATTTATCTTCACTTGGTTAAATATCTCGATTATCTTATCCATGTGAGGATTTTGCTTGTTGTTTTTCAGCCTATTAGGAAATGGTACTATAGGCTGGTGCACCTGGCTGGCTGACTTGTCTTTTTCAGATTCGTCAGAATTGGAAGAAATTGGATTAGATG
This sequence comes from Agave tequilana, assembly GCA_038442645.1. Classification (NCBI taxonomy): domain Eukaryota; kingdom Viridiplantae; phylum Streptophyta; class Magnoliopsida; order Asparagales; family Asparagaceae; genus Agave; species Agave tequilana. The sequence continues at coordinate 25,378 of JAVJIF010005864.1, read as the reverse complement.
AAGTGGAAGCTTGACTGTGGTTGTGTTGAATGGGATTGGTTGGTGCTGACACTTGGTTATCAACTCTTTTTCCTGACCTCAATGTATGCACAACATTACATTGATTAAATGAATGATCCTCAGCCAAATGAGCTTGTTGAGAATTCCTCGGATTGGTGACTGGCTGACTAGGCAGGGTACCCTTTTGTCTCTCATTTTGTGGAGTGGCTAATTGACTCATTTGAACCTCTAACCTTTAGATAGTTTGCATGAGAGAATCTTGGTTTTTCATATATCTCTCCATGTTTCTTTCAAAGTCAGTCATTCTCCTTTCTAATTGAGGATTCTGGAAGGAGGATTGTGGAGCTTGGTTAGGAAAGTTCTGTTGATAGTTTTGGAAGTTAGGTGGATGGTTGGGAGAATTATTATGAAAATTGGAGAAGTTGGGTTGATGATTGGAAGAATTATTACCATGATGGAAGTGGCTAGCATGATTTGATCGTGAATGGTCATTGTTGTTTGGCTCCATGAGAAATTAGGATGATTTCTCCAGCCGGGATTGTACGTTGGTGCGTAAGGATTGTTGTTCGGCCTTGAAAAGGCTGCATTCATCGGTTCATGGTAGGGTTGCTGAGCCTGAAACACAGGGCACTCCTCGAACACATGATTCATGGCTTGACAGTAAGTGCAGCCCGGGTTGGAAATTGGTTCGGGCTGACTTGATTTACTGACTTGGTTCTTTCGTTTCTAGAGCTTCCAGTCTTCTAGCCAGGTTAGCTAACTTAGCGTCATTAGCGATGGACGATTCGATAGAATGGAGACCTCCTTTTGAAGAGATGGAGTTAGGATTCCTAGAGGTCTCACTAGTAGATTCCCATTGGATGGTCTTCTCAGCTAAATTTTCATACAAATCTCATCCTTCATCTTCATCTTTCTACAAGAAACCCCCTTGGCACATACTTTCTAAGAGGGTTTTGGTGGAATAGTCTAAACCGTCATAAAGAATTTGGCATTATTGCCATTTCTCTATTCCATGATGTGGACATTGGACAAAGAGGTCTTTAAAGCGTTCAAAGTACCTCCAGAACGGTTCACTAGATTCTTGCTTGAATTGTATGATCGTCTTCCTAATAAGAGCGGTTTTATGGATTGGATAGAATTTCTTCAAGAAGACCTTGATGAAACCATCCCAGGATGTGATAGAACCGGCCGCTAAGCTGTAGAGCCACTTCTTTGCTAGGTCCTTAAGTGCGAAAGGGATAAATCTCAACCTAATAGCATCGTCTACAAGGTGTGGGATTTTCATTATTAGGCATACTTCCTCAAATTCTCTTATGAAGAAGTAGGCATCTTCGGACTCTAGGCCATGAAACTTTGGGAGTGTGTTGATGAATTGAGACTTGAGCTCAAAATTGTATTCACCAACCGATGGAAGTAGAATGCAAGATGGAAGTGAGGTCCTAATGGGGTAGAACCTATCCTGCAGTGATGTTGATTGAGCCATTACCGGATCTGGTCATGGTTCAAACTTGGGTTGTGATGTGTTTCTAGTCAACCTAGATGAATTAGGGTCTCTCGACCACACTTGCATACACAAACACAATCACAAACACAAAAAAGTTCAACCAACGGTCAACAATAGAAATCAACCAAGCCTAGTCTAAGGTAACCTTGACCTAGACAACTCCTAACTGGTTGATTGTCCACAGGAGGTAGAATGTAGACTTTGACCACAAGCTAATCAGCCAGGTCAGGGCAAGATTGGTGGGAGGTTATCCGTCAAAGACGTTCCTTAATTAAGTAACCACCAATCTTCGGGCTTTCGGCCCTCAATCCCCTTCCTAGACACTGATTTGGCAGGAGTCAATTTCCAACACCTTCCCTCTTTAGGATAATCTCCTAGTGAGTTCGAGATGTCCCTAAGGCCAACGTCTATCAGATTTTACTTCGGCTTAGGTTTGTGAGTGCTTGGAATCTGATTTTTAGGCCAAGGAAGGGTGATTAAATCCCCACCTTATCTTGTTATTGGGTGTTGCCTTTAAAATCAATTTGTGCAAGTGTACAAGATAAATAAGATTCACTCAAAGCGATATAAATCAACCAAGAAATGAGTCCTATTCTGAATGCAATGCGTACGTACCTTGCTCCAGCACTCTTCAACAGTAAAGTAAATGAATTGAAAAGACTCGTGCCTAAAATGCAAACGTCTAATCAATTTTTTTAACTTTTCAACAAGTGTTTTACTGTTGGCTTAAAACAGGGATGTTGGATAGCAGAAATAGCACAAATATGATATACAAAAACTTAAATTTTTGCGAGCAATATGTCCTGCAAAAAAGAGTTTTTAGAAGTCCAATGAATTTTTTTCAGATTTTGCAACGCAATTTCTTGAAATTCTGTTTCCTACTTTCAAGAGTAGGGGCACAGAATTTGCAAGTCTTCTCTTACAAAGCTTGAATGCTAGATCTTGACCTTCAAGTCCCTGAAACAACACACAAAACTTGTTAAAAAATAAATGCACCGTTCCCTCCCCGGCAACGGCGCCAAAAATTGTTTGCTAATAGAAAGAACAATCAATGAGTTTAAGAGTTTACCGTGTAGCTTATCTCTAACGGGTCGTGTCCACGAGGAGGAATGCGATGGAAGCTTTTCAGTGAATCGTTCAAAAACAAGGAATTGTGTTCGTTTTTTAATAGAAAAGAGAATGGAAAGAAAGAGATGATTAAAAGAGAAATCACAACTTTTAGAAAAGATTTTGGAGAAGGTGATTTAGAAAGCTTGAGAATTGTTTTGTTGTTTATAATAATGAAGAAAATCTGGACTCGCTATCTCACTACTCAATTGTTCAATCTCTATTAAAATATCAAGTGCCTCAAAATGATCATTGCGAAACTTAAAGTTTATTTTTAGAAAGCTTTAAGTAAAGCACATAAGATGGTTAGAAGAGTTGAGTCTTTTCTTCAAGAAATCGTTAGAATTGAATATTAAAACATCAAACGCGAAGAAGTAAGAATGAAGTAAAAACAATTCAAGAGATGTTCATGAAAGAAGTGAGAATCCAACAATCCAAACCCATCCTCATGTGCTGATTGATGCAAAACCTGCACACAAAATACGAAATTACAGAACTTAGAATGAAGATGTGCAAGTGCTCAATTCTTCCGCGATAGCAAGTGGCTATGCGGGTCGTGATCCACAAGGAGGGTTTTGCGATAGAAGCGTTTACGTTTTTGTATTGAAATCGTTAAGAGACCAAAACGATAGTTCTTCTCTGTTTTAAAGTTAAGAAAAAGAAAAAGAGTTAATAGTTAAAGTTAAGAAGAAAGTGAGAGATGAAGAAGGTGAAAAAATCAGAAAACGGCGAAAGAAAGCGACTATGTACAAGTGAGTCGAAAGAGAATGATTTGGAAGAGGTGGTGATCTATACTAAAGAAATAAAAGAAAAGAAAGAAAGAAGAGTGAAGAATACTTACCTAGATTGATTTATGACTTACTTGGAAACCTTTGCTTGTTCTACCTTTGCTTGTTCTACCTTTGCTTTGGAGGCGTTCAACGCATAGATCATAAGCTCGAGCTCAGTCCCTGTTCGCATTATATCATCAAGTCTAGCACAAGCATGAAGTGATACGTTTTGAGGAGGACAACGTCTTCATGAACTATCGTTGGCACTCTCATAACATCGGTGTACTTGTGCTTTGGAATTCACTTGTAAACTCAACAAAAACAAATGAGGTAAAGTAGAAGAGGAAAACAAAAACAAAAGAAAATGAAAATAAAGAAGAACATAAACAATTGTTACCTTTATTGCTTGAAACTATGGAAGAAAGGAGGAGGGTACATCGGTGTCACTCTCAACATATGCCTCTCTCTCTTACTTACATGAATCATAATCTAACCTAAGCTACATACAAGTTACATAAAAAGAAAAACCTAAACTACAAAATAGAAAACTAGCCTAAACCTATCTCTGCATTTTCGTCCCTTTTCAGCGCAAGTACAGGCCTTTTATAGGCAAAACCCTAACCAAAAGGATCCCGGGGAGATCGGGGGAGCAAACGCTCCCCCTAACTCCCCAACAAAGCCGCAAAAACGCGGCTTGGGCCGCGTTTCCGCGGCCAGGGTGTGGCCAGGTGGCCACACCCTGTTGGTGGGTCGCGCTGGTTTGGCCTTCTGACTTTATCTGGAGTTGGTTTTTCAGTTTGAGTCCCGTATTCTGACGAAATGGCCTTGGATTCTTGGCTTTAACCGATCGATCTTGAGAGGATTCTTCTCAACCGATTTTCAACCTCTTGATTTTTGCCCTGATTTACTGAGTGCGAATTAATTCTGATTTAATTCAGAATTTTGGTGGGCTTTGGGCTCATTTCTCTTCAACTTCTTAAAGATTGGGCCTGCAAATAAATCAAACAATTAATTAGGACAATGCAGGCTTTTATTCTATAATAAGTATGGAAATGTGGTATTAAATATGCAACATTAGCGACCAATCACACCTCCATACCTATCTTTTGCTCGTCCTCGAGCAAAACAGCTAAACTATACTAAAGATTATTAGACCACTTTCGCAGGTCGCGCGATTGCACTGAGCATGTGCAACAAGCCGTTAAACCTCTAGGTTCCCCCTAGAGGACGAGTTTTGTCTCGTGAGGGTTTTCAGCGGATTGCACCCACAAAATCCATAAAGAAAGTGAAATAAAGAGTTAGTATTTTCGAAAAGCATTTTGAAAGAGAAAAATATTTGAAATATGATTGTAAGATCTAAGCAATCTATAAGTTATAGGAAAACCGAATTTTTCATTCCTAAACTTAGTCTCTATTCAAAAATTTGTTATCAATCAAAGTAAGGAGTCAAATTGTACTTCTCATCTAGTCTATTACTTTACCCTAAGTCATATGCACCTTGTGAATGTGAAAATTTTGACTAAGGTTCATTAATTCTAACTCTTATGCCTTATTTATTTATATATACTTTTTTTTTGGTGGTATTATTCCTTAGTTCTATTAGGCTTTCTAATCTGTCCATGTAACGAGCCTCTAATCGATGACTCCCAAACCAAACGGTCTTAGGGCACCAGGTGAGAAAACACCCCCAAGGACTTAAGGACTCGAGCAAACAAGGCCACAAAACTAAGGATTTTATTATATGAACCTCTTTTAGGCGTGAATACTTATGCTTTATTAGGCACAAATACCCAGCTTAATCAGAGGATTTTTCTTTTCAAACTTATCTAATCATCTTTCACATAAATACTAAGGCTTGCTTAGGCCAAAGCACCTAGCTAGTCAATAATTAGATTTGTTTGTGTGTCTGTGTGTATATATATATATATATATATATATATATATATATATATATATATATATATATATCCCGCGGGCTGAGAGTACTCTCTCAGCCTGCGGTGACGTGGCTCGATTTGTCACCTCACTGACTTGCGGCCCGCTTTTAGGGAGAAGTTAAATTACCAAATATCCCTTATGATAACTTTTCCTTATTGTTTATTATTATTTTTCCCCCTTTTATTTTGTCGCTCTTTATAGGATATAAATTACTTTTCGCCTTATTTCTTTACCTCTTTTTTGAAAGATGTAGTTTCTCCTTTTCAGCCTGGGATAAATTTTTTTTTGAAAATATAAAATCTTTTCAGATCAATGTTTTCAGCCTGCGATAAAATTCTACTTTATAGTTTAATTTTTTTTGTATATAATGTAGTCAGAGTCTTTGGTCGCATTGTACATTTAAACTGCGACCTTAGTCAAAGTCTTTGGTTGCAGTGTACATGGTGAAATGCGACCAAGGTCGCAGTGTTGTTATTGATAAAGATGGCCAGCAACTGCAATCTAGGGTTGCATTACATGGACTGCGACTTTGGTCGCAGTATGTTAAGTAATTATTTTTTTTGAATATAATGTAGTCAGAGTCTTTGGTCGCATTGTACATTTAAACTGCGACCTTAGCCAAAGTCTTTTGTCGCAGTGTACATGGTTAAATGCGACCAAGGTCGCAGTGTTGTTATTGATAAAGATGGCCAGCAACTGCAATCTAGGGTTGCATTACGTGGACTGCGACTTTGGTCGCAGTACGTTAAGTAAGTGTTGTTTTAGTAAGTGTTATTTTTTGGATTAAGTCATTTTTTGAATCTAAATGAAAAATGAAAAGTTGTCTGTTGTCTGATGCGACTTGGAGTCAGTCCGTGAGACGCGACCTGTCATAAAGATTTTATGAGATCTTTTAACGTCAAGTCTATGTTGACGAACCCCGCACCATTCGTTGTTTCCCGAAGCGGTTGTCTACGTGTCGGTTCTTCATTGGGTTTAGGCGTTAATGTCTTTTAATGCCAAACCGGCGCTGGCGGTTGGAGACCATTAATGCCGACGATTCTGATTAATGAACCATTAATTATGGTTATTATGGGCTGCCTATAAATAGGGCTCACGCTCTCCCTTTAACAGTCCATAATTAGACTGTTTTCTTTCGAAAGCAATTGCTCTGAGAATTTCCGTCTTCTTCAGAGTCTCTAACAGGGGCCTGCCTCCATGGATGAAGATGACCCTATTGACGAACTTGATCGATGTTCGTCCACAAGGGAAGAAGTTATAGACCTCATCGTCCACAAGGGAAGAAGTCATGGTCCTCGTCGTTCACAAGGGAAGAAGTCATGATCCCTGACGAGGACTTAATCCTCATCGAGATCTGCTCTGACTTGATGCACCAGTCAAGCTTGCTGGTAACGGATGGTCAGAGTGGGTATGGCGGCGGGGGATGTGGTGGATATAGTGGTGGGTAGCATACCTTGTGAGGTCTCACTCTCCCTCTCTTACCCCAGAAGTCACATCGAGGAAACTCCATGCTCACTGGATAACCTTCTGGTGAAGAGATGTTCATAAACGAAAGATTCTGCTGCCACCAGACCTCCAGAAGAAGATTGCTCTTAGTAGTCAACAAGGGCTCTTCTTGGCTCTTTTGATGTTTGTCTTCTTGGATACTTTGATGTTTAGTCTTCTTTGTAACACTCAATCTTATTGATTCTGCTGCCACCAGACCTCAAGAAGAAGATTGCTCTTAGTCAATAAGGGATTTTTTGATGTTTAGTCTTCTTGGCTACTTTGATTTTTAGTCTTCTTTGTAACACTCAATCTTATTGATTCTGCTGCAACTAGACCTCAAGAAGAAGATTGCTCTTAGTCAACAAGGGATTTTTTTGATGTTTTAGTCTTCTTTTGTACTGCTGTATTTGTAACACTCAATCTTATTGTATAAGAGATCGTTTTGTATCATTTGCACATGCCTGGAGATAAATGCCTGGACATAAATAAAAAGCATATTTGTTTTTTTTAATAAACTACGAACTTTTTCGCAGCCATGCATTGCAAACAAAACAACTATGATCATAGATGACACTGCGACCAAGGTCGCATAAGATACATTGCAAACAGTAACTACTGTGACCAGGGTCGACACTGCGACCAAAGACTGCGACTAAGCAACTGTTGCGGTGATGTGTTACATCGTCGCAGTGTTGTTATTGATTAAGACTAAAAACCAGTAATAGCGACCAAGATTGGAGATTATTTTTTTAAGACTGCGGCCATCAACTGCGACCAAAGTCGCAGTGTTGTTGTTGATTATTTATAAAGACCACCAACTGCGACCAAGGTCGCAGTGATGTTGTTGATTAAGAGTAAAGACCAGCAACTGCGACCAAGGTCGCTGTGTATTTTATTAAGACTAAACAGCAACAACTGCGATCAAGGTCGCAGTTTATTTTATTAAGACTACGGTCAGAAAATGCAACCAAGGTAGCAATGTTGTTGTTGAGTAAGACTAAAGTCCAGCAACTGCGACCAAGGTCGCAGTGTATTTATTAAGTCTGCGTCTAGCAACTGCAACCAATGTCGCAACCTTTCATTTTAAAAATTTATAAGAGTGAAGTAATATAATTATTAACTGCGACCAAGGTCGCAGTGTTGTTAAGGATAAAGATGGTCGCAGTGTACATGGTTAAATGCGACCAAGGTCGCAGTGTTGTTGTTGATAAAGATGGCCAGCAACTGCAATCTTAGGTTGCTTTACATGGACTGCGACCTTGGTCGCAGTACGTTAAGTAAGTGTTTTCCTTTAGATTAACATGCATAGCGACCAAGGTCGCCGTGTTCTTGTTTTATTAAGTGTTGTTTTGGATTAAGTCATTTTTTTGAATCTAAATGAAAAATGAAAAGTTGTCTGTTGTCTGATGCGACTTGGACTCACTCCGTGAGACGCGACCTGTCATAAAGATTTTATGAGATCTTTTTAACGTCAAGTCTACGTTGATGAACCCGCACCATTCGCTGTTTCCCGAAGCTGTTATTATGGGCTACCCATAAATAGGGCTCACCCTCTCCCTTTAACAGCCCATAATTAGACTGTGTTCATTTGAGAGCAATTGCTCTGAGAATTTCCGCCTTCTTCAGAGTCTCTAACAGGGGCCTGCCTCCATGGATGAAGATGACCCTATGCACGAAGAAGACCCAGAGCTTGATTGTCCTTTTTCAGGTTCGCTGGGCCTTTGGGAGAATATTTTGGCCGGTGAACTTGATCGATATTCGTCCACAAGGGAAGAAGTCATGGTCCTCGACGTCCACAGTTTTTAATACACGGGGACGTCAATAACACCACTGCTCTTATTCAACAAGGGCTCTTTTGATGTTTAGTCTTCTTGGTTCTTTTGATGTTTAGTCTTCTTTGTACTGCTATATTGTAACACTCAATCTTATTGTATAAGAGAGCGTTTTGTATCATTTTCACATGCCTGGAGATAAATGCCTGGACATAAATAAAAAGACCTCAATAACAACACTGCTCTTAGTCAACAATGGCTCTTTTTGATGTTTAGTTTTCTTTCTACTGCTATATTGTAACACTCAATCTTATTGTATAAGAGATCGTTTTTTTATCATTTTCACATGCCTGGAGATAAATGCGTGAAAATAAATAAAAAGCATATTTGTTTTTTAATAAACTACGACCTTTGGTCGCAGTCATGCATTGCAAACAAAACAACTTGGACCAGAGACCACACTGCGACCAAGGTCGCATAAGACTACAGTGCAAACAGAAACAACTGCGACCAGGGTCGACATTGCGACCAAAAAACTGTGACCAAGGTTGCAGATTATTTTTTTAAGACTGCGTTCATCAACTGCGACCAAAGTCGCAGTGTTGTTGATTATTTATAAATACTACTAACTGCGACCAAGGTCGCAGTGATGTTGTTGATTAAGAGTAAAGATCAGCAACTGCGACCAAGTTCGCTGTGTATTTTATTAAGACTAAACACCAACAACTGCGATCAAGGTCGCAGTTTATATTATAAAGACTACGGTCAGAAACTGCGACCAAGGTAGCAGTGTTGTTGTTGATTAAGATTAAAGACCAGCAACTGCGACCTTGGTCGCATTGTATTTATTAAGTCTGCGTCCATGGTCGCAGTATTTCAACCAATACATAGTAGTAAAAAATGTAATTCACACAAATAACTTTAGAAAACAGATTTATATATATTTAAAAGAAAAACAAAATACAATTTTTTAACTTCTAATCGTCGTCATCACCATAGTAATCAGATTCGTCGTCAAGAGTCATGCTTTCGTCTTCTGTATCGCTTTCGTCTTCTGTCTCTTCCTCCTCTTCAGGTACAGTCTCATCGTCGCTTTCTTCCTCTTCATGTTTGTGTTTTGGTTCATCAATGAACTCCCAGAAAGGGTCGTCTGTATCAAGCTCAGATTCTGACCCATAGCGAGACATTGTTTCAGAACTAAACATAAAATCATCATTTGATGATTGGCTTCTTTCCGGTGAAGACGGTGGTGATGGTGAAGACATTTTTTGAATGTATTTTCGGAACAGTTAGAGTAACGAGTTTGAGGAAAAAATAACTTAGTATGTTTTTAATCCTTTGCTCATGACCCTTTATATGTATTTAATCCCGGAATTCCAAAAGGTTTAAGCTGTCGGACCACGTGAATATCTCTCAAATATATTTTCTATCTTTTCCCAAAATTGTATACTTCCTAGGTGACTGTTCAGTTATCCAAAACAGTTTAAAAGTTAATACACTATAACTTTAAATTACTTTGAACTCCAAAACAGTACAGTTTTAAAGTCGCATTGGGAACTGATAAATGATTAACTGCGACCATAAATTGCATCCGTAGTAGGATTGCGACTATGGTCGCAGTGTTTAAGAGCAGCAGTCGCAGTTTGGATATGTAATTAAAAGAGCTTATAAGTTAATATAGTGAGAAAGAGACCTTACAAAAAAAATAGAATTAAAAGCTTTTAAAAGAAGACAACATATAATTGAATATCAGAAGATCAGGAAATCCTAATCCTCGTCATTATCACCATCATAAGCAGATTCATCGTCTTCATTCTTCTGCTCTTCCTCTTCATCACTTATTTTCTCATCATCTTGCTGTTTTTGAGGTTTTTTTGTTTCACCGATGAACTCCCAGAATGGATCGTCTCTATCAAGCTCTTCGTCTGACCCGTTGCTAGGAAGCGAGCCTACAGCATCAGAGGACATGCTTTCATCAAGCATGTCTCCGTCAAGTGGCAGAGGAATAATGTCTTCTTCACTAACCCACATGAAAAATTCATTATCATCATGAATAGGAGGATCAGTTAATACATTATTTGATGTAGTGAGATAGTCAAAAGGAGTGAAGTCCAGACTGGTATCAGATTCACTAGAATATCCTAAAGACAAAGGACCGGTGGGGGATTGATTGAAGTTGAATTCTGAGTGTTCAGAGGAAGAAGATGGGGAAGGCATGATTCAAGAATGAATTTTTTTTTGGAAGTTTTTGAAATCAAATTGAAAAGGAAGAGCAAAATTATAGTTTTTTAGGTATGAGGTAATATATTAGTTACAAGCATTATATAAAGGTCAATATTGTGGAAGAACATGAATAGTAATAATAATTGTTACAGGTGAGGGTTGCGTATGGTAGGAAGTGGTAAAAAAAATTAAATATTTAATTGAAGATTTATTGCTGGAGAATCCGAAGTACAAATTAACTTTTATAGAATTGTTTGGCTATATCTTTAGATTACGTATGGTGCACATCTTTCCTTTCTCGAGATTAACATTAGTGCATCTCTTTTTTTCTAGACTGGTGTTGTATCACGGTAGATATAATATTAATTACTTCTTTTACATAAGGCATGAGAAAGAAGATTGCGAATTTGGTCGCAGTACCGAAGGAGGTCGCATTGCTATGCGATAGCATTTTTTGTCTTGTATTCTTTATTCTGTATTAAGTCTACGACCATGGAATGTTTTTTTACTTTTGAATGCTAGAAGTCGCAGTCGTCATTTAAAAGGGGTATTTTTGTCATTTTGATTCACGATTGTTTAGGCGGGATTTTTTGATTTTTTTTGGCGCCCACACTCTGCGACCGATGTGTGGCCTATATTCAGCCACGTCCCGCAGGCTGAGAAACTCTCTCAGCCCGCAGGCTGAGGTACAGTAAGCCCTATATATATATATATATATATATATATATATATATATATATATATATATATATATATATATATAAATATATATATATATATATATATATATATTATAACTTATCTAATCATCTTTCGCATAAATACTAAGGCTTGCTTAGGCCAAAGCACCTAGCTAATCGATAATTAGACTTGTTTTTTTTTTTAATAAGGCATAAGAATCTTTGTTTTTGAACCCTAAGTATGTAAGTGTATGAAGTGTGCATATTTCATCAAGGTAAAGATCAAGACCAAATTACTTTGACAAATTATCTTCCTAACTCTAAAAATCAAACAAATAATCTTATTTTGACCAAGTATAAGAAATCCTAATTTGGATTTTCCTATTCCTTAAAATTAACTTAATTTCTTACAAAAATAAGTCAAAATATTGTTTCTATTTTTCAAAAAGTTCTTAAAAGTAAAGAAAAATGTTAATTAATTTTTTTTTATTTTAAAGAAAAAGAAAAGTTATGTTAGACCCTCCCCCACACCTATCTCATGCATTGTCCTCAATGTATGAATTAATGCATAGATGCATGCAAAAGAAGAAAGGGAAGGAAAATGGTTACCTTAAGGTGGTGGTTCCGGTGGTGGTCTGATTGGTCCACGAAACGCGGCCCAATCAACTTTTCTTGGGTCTCAGAGGAACCCACCAGAAATTTCTCTAATATAACCCATTAAAAAGATGTATCCATAAAGGATCTTTATTAAATATTTAACCCCATCTAATTTCCATATTCCATAATTGATTTCGGAGTCAAATTTGTCAACCACCTCGTCCCAGAAAGGAGTATGAAATGATAGAATGATTGACTTGGACTCAGGAAGTACAGGAACTAATACCGACTCAGGAAGGTAACTTAAGTCAAGTAAAGGTTCAAGAGTCGAAATAGGTTCAGGAATAGGGTCCAAGTCAAGAAGTTGAAACTCAAGTCCACATGTATTTTCCAACAATGGAATGTGACCTAATATGGGTGATTCCAGTTCAGGAATGATAGGTGGAGGAATCAAAACTGACTCTAAAATATTACTCAAGTTTGGTAATACAACAGGAGTCAATATTGATTCAGAAAGTTGAACTGGATCACAGATTTGAGAATCTAGGTCACATATCTCATTGAGTTCAATATCAAAAAATTAAGAACTTGCCAATTTGTCAATAGGACTTTCAATTGTATAATTGGTCAAGTTCAATATGATCCTCAAAGACGGGGGATTCAATTTCATGATGAATAGGCACAGGATCCAACGTTGACTCGGGGAAAAGATCGAAATCAGGTGAAGATACCGGAGTCATAATCGAATCAGGAAGTAGAATTGAATCACTAAGTTGGGGTTCAGGATCATATTCATTTTCAAGTTCTATTTCAGGAGAAGGAAAACTTGCTAAACTGTCAATATCTTTTTCAAAATTTGGAGTTTGGGCAAGTTCAAATGGTTGTTCTGAAATGGAATCTTGATTTCCAAAACTACATGACTCTTCGGCTCTAACAGAATGGTTAATGACATCAGAACTGGTCCAACGGTGGAACGTAGAGATTCGACCATCATATCTATGTCACGATTACGAGCATTTTGAGCATGAGTCATGGCTTCTAGCATCTTTTCATAGTTGATGGGTTCATTATCTTGTTGAAAAGATGAAGAGTTGTTTTGGAAGTGGTAGTGAAATTGTGAGTCCATCAGATTTTGTGATTGTTGTTTGGACTCACGCATACTCCTTTCCAAAATTAATGGTTTCCTATTTTGGACGGGTGGAACTGAGTATGAATCTTGAAAATATTGTGGACTAGGTGAGAAGGAGGACAAGTTGGTTGATAATTATGCTCGGGGGAGGTGAATCCCCACTGACTCGGTGAAGAGTTGAAATTATTATGGACATTATAGTTATTAGATGGGGGACATGGGTTATATTGATTCGGATAAGACCAATCCGGCACACTAGGTTGGTTAAAGTCATGATATGCCGGTTGGTAATATCCGAAAATGAACTCGGTGTGTAATATGAATTATTATTAAAGTTGAAAAAATTATTATTATAAGCTATATCACACAATGGAATACGAACAAAAAGAAAGAAAATACAAATAAGCAAACAAATAAAAGAGAAAAATTCTAAACTAAGTTAGGGTAGACCTAGACCTAGACGACTCCTAACTGGTTAGACTGTCCACGGGAGGTTTAATGTAGACTTTGACCACAAGCTAATCAGCCAGGTCAGGGCAAGGTTGGTGGGAGGTTTTCCGTCAAAAGACGTTCCTTAATTAAATAACCACCAACCTTCGGGCTTTCGGCCCTTAATCCCTTTCCTAGACACTGATTTGGCAAGAGTCAAGTTCCAACACCTTTCCCCCTTAGGATAATCTCCTAATTGAGTCCGAGATGTCCCTAGGGCCAACGTCTACTCATTTTAAGTTAGGCTTGGGTTAATGAGTGCTTGGATTCTGATTTTTGGGCTAAGGAAGGGTGATTAAATCCCCACCTTATCTTGTTATTGGGTTGGTGCCCTTAAAATCAATTAGTGCAAGTGTACAAGATATGTAAATAAGATTCACTCAAAGCATGAAAATCAAGCAAGAGATGATTCCTATTCTACATGCAATGCAAACGTACCTTGCTCCAGCACTCTTCAACAGTAAAAATAAATGAATTGAAAAGACACGTGCCTAAAATGCAAACGTCTAATCAATTTTTAACTTTTGCAACAAACGTTTTACTGTTGATTATTAGCAGGATGTTGGCATATAAGAAATAAAGTTGCAGCAAACTAGAATTTTTGCAAACCAAGCAGCCCTGCAAAACCTGTTAGTAGTCAACTCTTCCTTACCGCGGATCCGCGGCTTTTGTCGTGAAAATGCGGCAAATCAGAGGGCACGTGGTCTCTGCTTTCTAGAGCAGAGGCCAAGGCCACTTGTATGTTACTGCAATTTTGATTTCCTGCTTTGCTTGCCCTATAACCTGCAACAGAGAAGAAAGTTCGTTTTAGTTCTAAAAAATTTTCAAAAAATTCAGATTTCAATAAAAACGTTACCCTCCCCGGCAACGGCGCCAAAATTTGATTGATGCAAAACCTGCACACAAAATACGGAATTACAGAACTTAGAATGAAGATGTGCAAGTGCTAAATTCTTCCGCGATAGCAAGTGGCTATGCGGGTCGTGATCCACAAGGAGGGTTTTGCGATAGAAGCGTTTACGTTTTTGTATTGAAATCGTTAAGAGACCAAAACGATAGTTCTTCTCTGTTTTAAAGTTAAGAAAAAGAAAAAGAGTTAATAGTTAAAGTTAAGAAGAAAGTGAGAGATGAAGAAGGTGAAAAATCAGAAAACAGCGAAAGAAAGCGACTATGTACAAGTGAGTCGAAAGAGAATGATTTGGAAGAGGTGGTGATCTATACTAAAGAAATAAAAGAAAAGAAAGAAAGAAGAGTGAAGAATACTTACCTAGATTGATTTATGACTTACTTGAAACCTTTTCTTATTCTACCTTTGCTTTGGAGGCGTTCAACGCATAGATCATAAGCTCGAGCTCAGTCCCTGTTCGCATTATATCATCAAGTCTAGCACAAGCATGAAGTGATACGTTTTGAGGAGGAGAACATCTTGATGAACTATCGTTGGCACTCTCATAACATCGGTATACTTGTGCTTTGGAATTCACTTGTAAACTCAACAAAAACAAACGAGGTAAAGTAGAAGAGGAAAACGAAAACAAAGAAAATGAAAGTAAAGAAGAACATAAACAATTGTTACCTTTATTGCTTGAAACTATGGAAGAAAGGAGGAGGGTACATCGGTGTCACTCTCAACATATGCCTCTCTCTCTTACTTACATGAATCATAATCTAACCTAAGCTACATACAAGTTACATAAAAAGAAAAACCTAAACTACAAAATTAAAACTAGTCTAAACCTATCTCTGCATTTTCTTCCCTTTTTCAGCGCAAGTACAGGCCTTTTATAGGCAAAACCCTAACCAAAAGGATCCGGGGAGATCAGGGGAGCAAACGCTCCCCCTAACTCCCCAACAAAGCCGCGAAAACGCGGCTTGGGCTGCGTTTTCGCAGCCAGGGTGTGGCCAGGTGGCCACACCCTGTTGGTGGGTCGCGCTGGTTTGGCCTTCTGACTTTATCTGGAGTTGGTTTTTCAGTTTGAGTCCCGTATTCTGACGAAATGGCCTTGGATTCTTGGCTTTAACCGATCGATCCTGAGAGGATTCTTCTCAACGGTTTTCAACCTCTTGATTTTTGCCCTGATTTACTGAGTGCGAATTAATTCTGATTTAATTCAGAATTTTGATGGGCTTTGGGCTCATTTCTCTTCAACTCCTTAAAGATTGGGCCTGCAAATAAATCAAACAATTAATTAGGACAATGCAGGCTTTTATTCTATAATAAGTATGGAAATGTGGTATTAAATATGCAACATTAGCGACCAATCATGTGCCTTCAAGAACACTTTCAAAAAGAAAGGCTTTTAAGTAAGGCATTCATATGAGTCATCGGGTCTTTTTCTTTTTAAAACAGGAGAGAAGAAGAGCAAAAGAGAGTTACAATAGCGAGCCCAGAAAACCGTTTAGTTATCCATAGAAAACAACGAAGAAAGCATAGACATAATGCAAATCATATCGTACTGCAAGTAGAAGAAAACGCGGCTCGACTCTTGTATTGATGTCACTTCAATCTTCAAGTACAAGCACTCAATTCCTCTCTCTCACAAGTTTTGATACTGGACTACAAAGTAAAAAATAAGATTACAACTTTTGTGCTAGCTAACAAAGAGCCTAAATCCTAAGAAAATAAACAAAAATTTAATCCTAGTCTTCGCTGCATTTTTCTTTGCTGAAACCCATATTTATAGCCAAAAACCTAAATGGGGAGATCCCGGAAGATTGGGGGGCAAACGCTCCCCCAACAACCCTTACTTGGCCGCGAAAACGCGGCTTTGGCCGCGTTTTCGCGGCCCTGGTGTGGCCAGGTGGCCACACCCAAGGGGGAAAGCTCCTGGTTTGGTGTTTGGTCCGTATCTTCTGTTGGTTTTCTTGTTTCTGCTCCAACCATTGACGAAACAGCCTATGATTGTGTGGCTTCAACCGCTTGATTCAGGGAGGATTCTTCTCAACCTCTTGATATGCCAAGATTTAGCCCTGATTTCTTCATTTCGAATTTATTCTGAATTAATTCAGAATTTGGTGGGCTTTTGGGCTTGTTTCTCTTTTCTTTCTTTAAGCACTTGGGCCTACATTTAGCAAAGAAAAAGAAAACTTATTAATAGGATTTATTAGCTAAAAAGAATGGTAAGGTGACAAAGTAAATGCAACATATGTTACTAATCACAGGCCACTCCATCCACTATTATTTGGGGACAATCCCCACAACATCTCCTCCAAGCCAGCAATCAGTATTCAATCGATTGTTGGTTTAGACTCCAAGAAATCCAAGTCTCAGAAGAAGAAGACAATAAAATTGCTTTGCCTTCAGCTATCTAAACATGATAAGTAGAGGAAGGGATCTATTTCAGTCCCGACGAAGGAGACAAGGGGCATATACTCCTCTAGCTAGCTCCTCGGACTTTGATTATAGTCCCGACTTAAGTAAAGTTCTAGTGGAAAAGAGGGTGCCTTCCAAGATACTCGCTCTAGGGTAGCAATACCCTACAGCTATGGCCAACCTTCTTCATCCATAGGGGTTGTGTCACCGGCACCATTGAGGAACCTTTTCTAATGTCTGATGATGAGGAGGAGGTCAGTGGATATGCTTCTTCAGCTACCATCAGCTCGGTGCGAACGGGACTCGTATCAGCTAACATGGCTAACAATAATGATGAAGATCTCCGTTAGCGAATGAATGCACAGGAGCAAACTTCCAGGGCTCATCAGAAAGCCTGAAAAACATCCAACAGATATTTGCTCAGCTCTTGGTCAACTAAAACACCAATGACATCGGTAGCTATCGTGATGAAGAGGAGAACAACAACAATGAATCTCCTAAGATCGAGAAGTCGAAGAAAATATTCTCAATCGATGTCAAGGTTATTGATTAGTCTACAGTTCTGCATTATTATATCACATTTTCTGACTGATTTATGAATAAAATGTCAGTCTAAACCGTGTTTTGGTCTCTCTTGCAGATAATCAAGACAAGGAGGGCAAAAGGGTAATAAGAACTTAATTAAACCCATTTTCAGGTAATTAAATTCGCATTTCTTGGAGGCCAAGTAAGGGAGCTTCAGGACCTTCCAGTAATGTCGTGTCTTCTGAACAGTAAAGACAAGAGCTAAGCACTCCTTCTCAATAGGATTATAGCGAGATTCTGCCCCTATCAGATCCTACTCAGATAATAAATAGTATGTTCGTGACCATTGTCGTCCTTTTGAACAAGCAGGGCACCAAGAAAATGGTTCATAGCTTTTACATAAAGTAAGAACGGTTTCCCTGATGTGGGAGCTACTAAGACTGAAGGTTTTGTGAGATATCTCTTGATATCCTCGAAAGCTTCCTGACAAGCTTGATCCCATACAAAGGAAACACCCTTTTTCATGAGTCGGGTGAACGGTTGACAGCGGCCTGAGAGATTTGCGATGAATCTTCTAATATAAGCCAGTCTACCTTGCAAGCCTCTAAGCTCTTTGAGATTCCTAGGTGGATGCATGCTCTGAATGGCTTTGAATTTGTCTGGGTCAAGATGAATTCCTTTTGATGTAATAATAAACCCAAGGAACTTGCCACTCGAAACCCCCAAGAAGGATTTTGTCGGATTCATCTTTAGTTGATGAGCCCGCATTATGTCGAACATCGTTCTCAAGTCACGAAGATGGTCATTCTTATTACGGCTTTTGATAGCAATGTCATCGACATAGCATTCTACCTTTTTCAGAGATGATCACGAAAATTGTGTTCATTGCCCGCTGATAGGTTACTCCAGCATTTTTTTTAGTCCGAAGGGCATCACGGTGTAGCAGTATACCCCCAATGGTGTTCGGAACGAAGTATGCTTCTCGTCCTCGGGATACATCTTAATCTGATTGTACCCTGAAAAGCCATTCATGAAAGACATTCTTTCGAATCCACAGGTATTGTCAATTATGATATCGGTGATGGGCAGTGGGAATTCATCTTTAGGACAAGCTGTATTGAGATCACGGTAGTCGATACAGATCCGTATTTTCCCATTCTTCTTGAGGACGGGAACGATATTAGCAACCCAATCTGGATGTTGTTCCTCCCGTATGAAGCCACATGTAATGAGCTTATGAACTTCGACTTCAATAGCCTCCATAATGTTTGGACGAAACTGACGTTGCTGCTGCTTGACTGGCTTGGCGTCAGGTTTGATGTTCAGACGATGCATGGCTACTTGTGGGTCAAGTCCGGGCATGTCTTTGTAGTTCCATACAAAGACGTCTATATACTCCTTTACGAGTACTATTAATTCTTCTTTTTCTATAAGTGATAAGTTTTCACTTATAAAGATGGGTTTAGGGTGATCTTGACTACCCAAGTTGACCTGGATCACCTTATCTTCAGTAGGTGTATCGCGCTGTTCGAATCGCTTTTCCCATTGGAGATCTAATTGCTGATCCCATGGTTCCTCATCAGTAGCTTCCGCTAGCTCTAATTGACTGCTTGCAGTTATATTAACGGTGAGATTCTCGAACATCATTCCCACACTGACATCTGAGTCCCACTCGGAGGAAGAGGCTGAATGTGATGGGATCAGTTTGTCATCCTTGGATTGAACCGTTGCTGGTGGTGTGGGCGTAACGTATCCCAACCCCCTGCGTGTGTTATCATAGTAATTTGCAGGTTTCCCTCTTGGCACAAAATTGCGTAGCAAACTACGTCTTCCTTTTCTGAAATTCAAGCCCTTCCCATGCTTCAGGTTGTACCCCATTTTCTTCATCATATGGTGCGCTGGTCGTGCATAATGGAAAAATTGTGGGGTGTCTGAGTCTGAACTTGAATCTGCGGCTGTAGACCCTCGTAGTTGGGCTTTACCGAATATTATTGGTAACTGACCTTCTTTAGATGGAGGGATTACTAAAACGGCCCCTTCTACAGATTCCATGGGTGTACCGGATGCACTTGGTTTATGTAAAGGCAAGTGCAGAGAGCTATCCGTAATGGATTCAAACAACCCAACACTCACAGGATAATCAAAGAAAATATTATCATTAATTACCCATTCGCCCTCATCTTCAGAAGGAGTGTTACATTGGGGATTATTAAGACATGCTATAATTGGTTCACCAATCAAAATGGCTGGCATGTCTGCTTCAGATTCTGAATCCGCCTCTATGTCACTATCATCATTGTCAGGCAATGATTCTTTTGATGTTTCATCGGTCTATTGATACAGGAGAGCGTCAGTAAAGTAATTTTCTACCCCTTTGAATGGTTGCTTCTCAGCGAAGACAGTTCGTACTGTTGCATCATCTTCAACATATTTGAAGCACTGGTGCAGAGTGGAGGGAACGATCCAGTTGGCGTGGATCCATGGTCGTCCTAGTAACAAGTTGTATGACGTGTCAGCGTCAATGACATAGCATGTCACTTCTGACTTCAGGCTCCCGATTCGGCAACGGAGTCGAATTTTCCAAGTGGATGACTACTTTGTAATCACCTAGAGGGGGGTGAATAGGTGATGGCTAATCTAATGGTCAATTAATGCGGAATTAAAAACTTATTAAATTAAACACCAAGTATAACACAAGAGTGTAGCCGGATTCCCCGTGAAGGGCTCTGGACTAACTCCTCAAGATTCCTCTAAATAAGAGTTGAGGTGCCGCGTTGGCTCTCTTGGTTAAATACAAGTGTTAGCAAACAATCTCCAAGCATATAACAATAAAGCACACAATATATATCTAGCAATAAAAGATGAAGGCAATAATAGCATGCAAGATATAAACAAGTAAGAGAGAGAGAGAGCAATCGCAAACACGGGAGATTTGTTTCGAGGTTCGAGCACACTTGCTCGACGTCCCCGCCTTCAACACTATGAAGGATTTCCACTAAAATCGATCCCACCGGATCACTTGGTGCCGCAACACCTACAAGATCTTTGGACTCTCTAGTCCCTCTCTTGTTCCCGCAAGAACACACCGCAAGCCCACTAGCTCGCCGAGACCGCACCTCAAACACCAAGTTCACACACGAACTCGAAACACCGCGAACCCGCAAGTCCGCCTCCTCAAATGCAAGAAAGAACTCTTGGTGATCACAACACTTTGATCACCTAAAAACAATCTCACAATAATACTCCTATAGGATGAATATATCAATGGATAGCTCAAGTGTTTGTGAGAAAAACAAGGATGGAATGTGTGGTGAAAAACTCAAAGAAATCACTTTAAAAAACTCTTGATAAACTCTCCTTTTGAATGGAAGTATTTGGCTCTAAAACAAGTGGAGAAAACCTCTTAAAAGAGTTGGAAAAACTGGTGCAAAATCACTTGAAAAATCTTAGAGAAAACAGCCCCAAAAGCCCTCTATATATAGGGCTAGAAAAAACTAGCCGTTGGGCAATTTTTCAGCCCAGGCCCTGGCGGCCCGGCTCGGTCGACCGCCAACGGTCAGAATTCTGACCGTTGGAGCCTCGGTCGACCGGCCCGGTCGACCGCTGCCTGAACAGAGAATAGAGTTCTTTGCCGGTCGACCGGGGCTTTCCAGAGAGCAGAACCTCTCTGCGGTCGACCGGGTCGGTCGACCAGCCCTCCAGCAGACCTGGCGTGCACGTTCTGTGCACGTCGATCGACCGTCCCGGTCGAACAACTCCAAGCTCGGTCGACCGGTCCGGTCGACCGGCAGAAGCCAGACAGGACATTTTTGGGAAAGGAAAACTTGGTATTTTGACATAAATAAAATCCCATAAAATCACCAAAAATCTACAAAAATAGTTTCAATATTATACTTTGATAATCAAACATGTTTGAGGAAAATCAAGACATGTTACAAATAATTTGAACTATTTTTGTAACTTGAAAATTTTGGCTAAAAACGAAAACCGTATTTTTCCAAATTGGTTTTTCAAAACTTATTTTTCCAAAACTTCTCCAAATACAAAAATAATATTTTAAACACTTTTAAAGCATAGAGTGTATGGATATGATCCACTACACATACATGGTGAAATATCTATGTTTTGACTTTTAACTCTAAAACGGTTTTGGTTAAAAACACATGTATATATGAAGTCCAAAAACCAAGGTATTTTTCTAAAATGAAAACTCTTTTGTATTTTTCCAAAATAAAAATTCTTTTATGAAAACTCATCTAAATTAAGAGTGTGTGTGTATATGATATACTTGAGCAACCACCAACTATTCTATCCTTTACATTTTAACTAAAAACAAAATCTTATAAAAACAAACCTAGACACAAGTCTTGATCTTGAAGTCTTCACTTGAAGTCTTCTCATCTTCTTGACTTGGTCCAAACACGATCCAACGAGTTAGACTCCTCTTGAGTACTTGATGTGGTCTTGATGCACAAGCTCTTGAATCAAACCGTGCTAGCTCCAAAACTTGACTTTAAATCCTTTGTTGAAGCTAAACACCAACTAAGATCTTGATCATAAATCTGAGACTAATTAAATACAAGATCATTAGTACTATAACTACATGAGTTGATCATCATCAAACTAGAGTGATGGGCCTTTGGGCCAACAATCTCCCCCTTTTTGATGATGACAAAACTCATGAAGTTATATATGCATGGATTAAAGTAAAGCTCCAAAGAAGCTCCCCCTTAACTCATGCATAACAATAAATAATAAATATGCAATGAAAGCACATAAATATGTATGGAAATACAAGGAGAATACATGCCAATCAAGCATAAAACTCATCAAATTCTTTTTCTCCTATTTGCAAAAAAAACATATATGCATAAAAATAAATCCTTCTCCAAAACATGCATATATATCTAAAATACTTCTCCAAAACATGCATATATATCTAAAATTCTTCTCCCCCTTTTGTCAATCATCAACAAAGGGGTTAAAGTAAAAACAAAATAATGTTCTCTCCCTTTGTGTCAAAAACAAAAATCAACAAAGAGGTGATGTCAAATCAACCAATAAAGAGATATATGCGATATACATTCATGAAGAGGAAGACGCTAAGTTAACTTCCCTACATATATGCATTACATGAAAGAGGGATGACAAGCCCTAATTCACATAACGCATAATATGTAATGCATAAGAGGAGATGTGAAGCTCCCCTACACACGTGTACCGCATAAGGAAGAGTTGTCAAGCTCCTCAATATAAGATACACTCAACATGAATCTATATGTAGAAGAGATGTTAAGCTCCCCTTGCATATAGGCAATACAAATCAAAACATTTTTAATTTTCAAAATTTCATATTAAAATAAAAATTTGAATTTTCCTCAATAAAACAAATTTGAGATATCTTTAGAAAATCAAATTTTAAGATATCATATAAACTAAAAATTTTTAAAGGTACCACTTGTAAACAATCAAATTTTAAGATACCAATTGTAAATAAACATTACAAAATTTGAATTTTAATCAAAATAGAATCATATTGACATCAATTGAAAATTATTTTGATATCAATAAAAATATCAATTTTAAAAATAATGCATAAGCTTATTAAAATATCAATTGAGAAACCAATTGAAAATAAAGATTTGAATTAAGCTTAGCATAAACAAATTTTGTGCTTTAAACATGTAAATATCTTATAAATCAAGCACCAATAAATCATATATATGTATGAAAATGAAAATACCAATAGAAATTGATATTATTTGAAATGAAGCATACATATATATAGGAAACAAAATATGAGTATATACAAAAGGAATATCAATTGAGATATCAATTGAAAATATGATGTAAATCAAGTATATAACTCATAAACTGCCACCCTTTTTATGCACAAGGTAAAAGATTTTCAATGAGGTTTGCAAGGCATAATCGTCCATCCGTCCACCCATGAGGGGGTTGGTAGGGGTTTTCAAAAACTAGGGTTTGAAAATATATTATTTTGAAAAACACTACCAAATGAAGAATAAATAACTAGTTAAAGTAATTTTTGAAAAAAACTAGTTAAAGATCCTTCAAAACATGAAACAAATCATTATGAGTTCATGAAGCATACTAAATACATAAAGGTTGACACTCGAAATCTATAAAGCTCAAAAATAATCATGAAACAAAGTCATGAATAAACAAATAAAGTGTGAGTGTTCAAAGGTCATGTAATTAGCATTTTTCATGAAGATATTCAATGAAGCTCAATACAAACATGAATATCATTTTAACAAACAAATCATGAAAATTCATTTTTCATTTAAAGATGAAAATCATAAAAATTCATTTTTCATCTTAAAAACAAACTTCTAGGTATATGTATGTTTTTATCCAAAACTAATAATATGCATACATATCCCAAACATAAAAGAGTCTATGATATGATTTGCATGAAGGCAAGAGACTCAAGGGTATACATGTATATTTATTAGATTTGAATACAAAATACATATACATGAAGTAAAACAAGAAAAATAGGCAAAACAAGTGTAAATGAGGAAATCATCAAAACTAGGCTATACATGTGCATATAGTGAGTACAAATGAACAATGAAGTGCAAACGTATATGAATCAATTTTGTTGCTCACTACATGTACACGTATAAATACAAGTTTTGACAAATACTTCATCTAACCATGTATTTACCACATGAAACACAAAACAAATAAAACATGAACATGCTAAATAATCATCAAATGAAAGAGCATGTAACTAAACTAGGAGTTTTAGAGATAGTTACCAACACATGAATTATACTCCAAATCCCCAAAACATGGTGGTCATCCCACCAAACCTCCTTGATAGTGGTGCATCAAAAGTATGTCCATCATGTTCATGTGCATCCACCACCAAGGCACCAACTCTCTCACGTTTTGTGAGAGCCCGCACCTACATCAAATACAAAAGGTGGGGATTTTGGTACCCATTTTCTTTTGGGTCCACGGGGGTTAGCATCTAATGGAACCCAAACATTTTTGTTAGCAAAATTAATAGCATTTATCTTATCATAACAAAATTTTGCTAAATGGCCTTTACGGCCACAATGTGTACATTTGTACACTCTAGGATGCATATGAGTGTGAGTGTGGTCATGGCGTGCAAAGTGTGCATATGCATGATGTGGATGATGTGCATGACATGTGGAGCTTATTTCTTTGAAAACAAAGACTCCAATCTAGAGTGGTTAAAAGCACATTTGCTCAAAGTTGAGCTTAAACTATCAATTTTATTTTTCAAAAATTTAATTTCATTTTTATCAATGGTTGTGGCATGAAGAGCATGATCAATAGTCTTTTTCTTTTTAGAAACATTTGCTTTTTCTTTTTCAACCATTTTTCTTTTTAAAGAAGTGTTTTCATGCAAAGCAATTTCCTTTTGTTTTTCCACCAAAATAATTTTATTTTCAAAGAAGTGTTTCCTTCACAAAGATCATTTAATTTAGAAAGCAAGGAAACATTTTCATTTTTCAAACTTTCATTTTCTTTGAAACACATTCCCATTTATCTTGTAAAGAATCTTTTTCTTTTAACATGCAATCAAATTTGTTTTTCATTTTCTTATTATCTTTTCTAAACATATCATATTTTTCAAGAAGTTGACAAAAAATGTAAGCTCATCATAGGACATATCACATCTTCATCTACCTGGGATTCGGTAGTTACCTCAAGGGGTTTATCCCCTTGGACCATGTAGCACACGTTGGAAGCATCACTTCCAACATGCGAGTCGCTTTCCGCATAATATTGTTCTTTTTCGTCAAGGGAGAGAATTGTGTTCCAAATTACAAAAGCCGAG
>JAVJIF010005863.1:0-216795 GCA_038442645.1 Agave tequilana | reverse complement strand
TTGTTGGCCCAAGAGGTTACACTCTCCAATTGTTTTGTGTTTTGATGATGACAAACCAAATTAGAGCTATTTGGTACTAATAAGTTTGTTAAGATAAGTTTCAGGTTTGTACCATGTTTAGAAACCATTCGCTTAGCTATTGCAAGAACTTCTAAGTTCCACAAAGTAAGGAAGGCAAATTGCACATCAAGGAAGGATCATAGAAGAGAAGGCACTAGCAAGGCATTGGATGGCTCAAAGACTTGAAGATAGCTAAAGAAGTCTTCATGTAATTTGTTTTTCAGTTTATAGTATGTTAAAGAATAGTGGATAGGTTTGAAGCTCTATCACACACGATTTTGCGCACATGCTCATTCCAAAAATAATTTCTTATAAATTATACAAAAATATTTTGCATACAAGTTTTTGCCTACAAATACATCTTTATGTTTAATTCTACTCCCTGTTCAAAAGTATTTTTGTTAAAATCAAAATCCTCTTTATTTTCTTTTCCAAAAATGATTTTTGACCTGATCCGGTCGACCGGGACAGTCGACCGAGTCTGTGTCAGTCTGGTCCGGTCGACCGGACCAGTCGACCGCAGTTCTGGCAGAGGCACGTATCAGTGTGCATGTCTGCCAGTCGACCGGGGCGGTCGACCGAGATATTGTTTTTGCTCACAGGTTTTCTCAGTAGACCGGGTCGGTCGACCGCTGGCCTATAACGGTCAAATTTTTGATCTACCGGTCGACCGGCCCAGTCGACCGATGTATCCGTTGAATAGTAACGGGCAGATTTTTAGTGAGCTGTTTATTTTTGTCTTTTGTGTTTAAAAATTCATTTAAGGATATATTTTGATCTAATTACCTCCTAAACATCAGTAATTATGTTTTATCCCTTAACCCTAGCCCTCTCCAATAAATAGGGGTGTTTGGGGAGAGATTTGTTATAACAATTTTTGCTAGAAAATTCAAAAGTTTAAGGCTTTTAAAAGAGACTTGTTTCTTGGTTTTTGTGCTGAATTTCTCACTGATTTTCTGAAGGGTTTTCAAATACTCTTTGATTTAATTTTCTTTCTTCACTTACAACAAGAGCTTCATTCCTACTCAATATTCTCTAAGGACCTTTGTAAGGGAAGAGATATTTGAAAGAGAGAGTTTGTGGTCTTTTGACTACCAAGGAAATTACTTGTTCTTGAGATTGTAGGAGTTGGGTACTCCATTGTATTTGAGATCTTTGTGATAGTGGAAGTGGTCGGAATCCTTCTGGGGAAGGCGGGGAGTAGAGCTGGGTGCTCGAACCTCGATAACATATCCTTGTGTTTGCGATTGGTTTACATTCTTGCAATTCTTACTCTACTTTGATTGCACTTATTACTTGCTCATCATATTCATTGTCATACTTACTTGCTTGCATTCATCTTGTGATTCTTGTTTGTAATTGTTGTAGCTTTAATTTTTATTTGCCCTTTGATTAGCATTGTCACCTATTCACCCCCCCTCTAGGTGACTTTTCATCCTTAACTATTGAAGAATCTATACATGTAAAGTTTGAGGAATCTAATGTGTTTGTTAAGAATGTTATAGAAATAGATTCCCTAAATGAAGACATGGAGAGAACTACTTTGAAGGACTCACCTACTCTTGAAGACATGCCAAAGGATGATGAAGGAAATGAAGTTCAAGAAAATGAGGTTCAAGGAAATGAAATTCAAGAAGTTGAAGTGGAGACTACTCAATCACTTCCAAAAGATTGGAGATACAATTCACATCATCCCAAGGACCTTATTATAGGTGAAGTATCAAAAGGAGTAACTACTCGTTTTTAACTTCATGATCTTTGTGGGCACTATGCATTTATTTCTCACTTTGAACCAAAGAACATCCTCGAAGCCGAGGGCGACTCATATTGGTTACTAGCCATGCAAGAGGAGCTCAATCAATTCAAGCGCAACCAAGTTTGGCATCTTGTTCCTAGGCCCCACGATAGACCAACAATTGGTACTAAGTGGATCTTTAAGAACAAGTTGGATGAGTCGGGAAATGTTGTTAGGAATAAAGCTAGGTTAGTGGCCCAAGGTTACACTCAAGTCGAAGGTATCGATTTTGAGGAAACCTTTGCACCCGTAGCACGGCTTGAAGCCATACAAATGACACTTTCATTTGCTTCTTATAAAGTTTTTAAACTTTTTCAAATGGATGTAAAAAGTGCTTTCTTAAATGGATTTATTGAAGAGGAGGTGTATGTTGAACAACCCCCCGGGTTTGTTGATCCTACACATTCGGATTTTGTTTTCAAACTTGACAAAGCTCTTTATGGTTTAAAAAAAGCCCCTAGGGCTTGGTATGAAAGACTTTCTTCATTTCTAGTTTCTAATGGTTTTAATAAAGGAAAAATAGATACTACTTTGTTTACAAAACATGTTAAAAATGATATACTTATAGTTCAAATATATGTTGATGATATCATATTTGGTTCTACTAATGAAATCTTTGCAAAGTTTTTGAATCATGCATGAAGGAGGAATTTGAGATGTCTATGATGGACGAGCTTAACTATTTCCTTGGTCTCCAAATCAAGCAAAGGAAGGATAGGATCTTCATCAATCAAGCCAAGTACACGAAGGAACTTATCAAGAGATTTGGGCTTGAAGGTGCTAAGACAAGCAAAACTCCCATGGCTACCACCACAAAACTTGACAAGGATGAACAAGGTACAAGTCTAGACATTAAGC
Source organism: Agave tequilana (assembly GCA_038442645.1). NCBI lineage: Eukaryota > Viridiplantae > Streptophyta > Magnoliopsida > Asparagales > Asparagaceae > Agave > Agave tequilana. Next base: position 214,082 of record JAVJIF010005863.1, on the reverse strand, counting down.
TTTATCGTAGCATGATTGATAGCTTGTTATATTTTATGGCTAGTAGGCCAGACATTATGTTTTGTGTATGTTTTTGTGCTCGATTTCAATCGTGTCCTAAAGAGTCCCATTTGATTGCGGTAAAACGCATTATTAGATACCTTAAGGGCACAATTGAAATGGGTTTGTGGTATCCAAAGACCGGACAATTTTTCATGACGAGTTTTTCGGATGCCGTCTATGCGGGTTGTAGAGTGGATAGGAAGAGTACAAGTGGAACATGTCAATTTCTTGGTAATTGTCTTTTTTCATGGTCCTCCAAAAAGCAAAATTCGGTTGCCCTCTCAACCGCCGAGGCGGAGTATGTTGCGGCCGGAGCTTGTTGTGCACAAGTTCTTTGGATGAAACATACTCTCCTTGACTATGATTTGCATTTTGACCATATTAAAATATTTTGTGATAATACTAGTACTATTCATATGACCAAAAATGCAAATCAACATAGTAAGACTAAGCACATTGACATTCGGTATCACTTTCTTCGAGATTATTATGAGAAAGGTGATATTGAAATTGAATATGTTTCTACCGATTTTCAACTTGCCGATATTTTTACAAAACCACTAGACTATGCTAGATTTTTCTTTATTTGTGGTGAATTGAATGTTTGTGTTATGGAATCATGAAAACTTTTTAAAACAATGTTTACCCTTTTTAATGTATGACAAAAAGGGGGAGAAAAAGAAAAGTTAGCTTATTTTCAGTTTTGAGTTATGCATTTTGAGTTTTGAAGAGATATTTTGAGTTTTGAGTTTAAAGTTATGACAAGTTAGCTTTGAGTTTTGAGTTAAAGTTAGTTTTTGAGTTTTGAGTTTTAAGTTATAACAAGTTAGTTTTGATTTTTGAGTTTTGGATTTTGAGGTATAAAAGGTTAGTTTTTGAGTTTTGAGTTTTAAGTTATAACAAGTTAGTTTTGATTTTTGAGTTTTGGATTTTGAGGTATAAAAGGTTAGTTTTTGAATTATGAGTTTTGAGAAATATGTTTTGAATTCCTATGTCTCTCTTATGCCAAAGTTCTTAGTTTCTACTTTTCATAGCCATTCATATATATAGCATGATTTGAGGGGGAGCTTCCAAGCTCCTTTCCCATTTTTTTTGTTAAATAACTCATATGTTTTGTCATCATCAAAAAGGGGGAGATTGTTGGCCTAAGGTTACAATCACCCGGTTTTTGAGTTTTGATGATTACAAAATATATATAGTTATTTGTACTAATCATGTTTTAGTGTTTAAGTATGTTTCAGGGTTCTATGGATTCAAGATTTATTCTTCCCTAAAGGAAGGTATTTTTGACTCAAGATTGATTCATTTCGGGTTCAAGGATTCAAGCTATTTCAACATCGCATATGGAGGAGCCCATTTGAAGACCTTGTAGTCACCTAGAACCTTTGTAAAAATCAGTTTGTTAAAGAATGTGGTTATGATAAGTTGGCTCAGGAAAACACACACACACTTTCATTTTTAAAAAAAATACGGTTTTTGTTTTGGTTAATTGATTTAGGTGCATGTCTTGATGGTTATACATTACTCAAATTATTTTATATTTTTACATCTTATTTATATCATGTATACCAACCCTTATAGCATGCTACTTAATCATATAGCCTTATAAAATTATTTTGAAAATTTTTCAAAGTTCAAAATTTTTCCTATAAAAATCCTGTTTCAGGCCCAACGGTCGACCGGCTCTAGTTCAGGCCTGATCGGTCGACCGCACCAGTCGACCGGGCCTTGTGGTCTTGGCGTGCACATTTGTGCACGTCTGCCGGTCGACCGAACCGGTCGACCGACTGAAAGACCCTTACTCTCGAGTTTTGTCGGTCGACCGGAACAGTCAACCGACAGAACAAAGACTTGTTTTTGTTTGAGCGTCGGTCGACCGTGTCCAACGGCTAGTTGCCAGTTGGACTGTCGGTCAACCGGGCCGATCGACCGACAGCCGGCAGCAGCCCCAATGGCTAGTTTTTTGAGTTTTGATCATTGGATTTGATTGTGATGTTTTAGTCAGGTATCTCTGAAACTTTGGGGGCTATTTTCTGACCTATTAAACTAGTTATAATGATGATTAGATCTCCTCTAATCCCTATAAATAGATGGCATTGGTCACTTGCAAAAATCAAGAAAATGCCCATTGTTTTGTGTTTCAAAAAGAGAAGAAAAGTTTTTCAAAGCCCTCAATTCTAAAGTGCATTCTTGATCTAAGTTTTTTTTAGTTGTTTTAAGGATTTTTTCTTACTCTTTTCAACTGAATTTTTCTCACAACACTTCTTAAGCCAAAAATTATTCCATTCTATAAGGAGTTGTAAGAGAGAAGTTTGTGGTCTTTTTGATCACCTTGTTACTTGTTGTTCTTTGTGCTGAGATCCCTCTTGTGAAGAGGATTGGATTGGTGGGAGTTCGGTACTCTGGTCTTGTGTAGACCTCTTGTAATTTTCTCGGTGGATATAGTGGAAATCCTTCACGGTGGTGAAGGCGGGGACGTAGAGCGGTGGCTCGAACCTCGAAACAAATTCCTTGTGTTTGCGATTGGTTCCTTATTGTTTTTCATTGCTTTACATTTATATCCTGGGATACTTCTTGCTTGCACTTTAATATTGCATCCATTTCATTACTTGCATTTTTCGGTCTTTATTCATCTCAACAAGAAAGCAATTATGCACCTCAACTCATAATCTAGAGGAATCAAAGAGGAGAAGTTCTAGAGCCTTTCACGGGGAATTCGGCTTCAATTTCTTATTTTGAGTGACCGATTGCATCATTCCTTCATACTTATTTAAAAAGATCATTAGATTAGCATTAACACCTATTCACCCCCCCCCCCTCTAGGTGTTTTTCAAGTTTGGATAGAAAACTAATGATTTTACTTGGTGAAATCATCCTAGGACAACATCCCTATTTATAGATGAAATCTATGGTCAGTTAGGGAAGTTATCAACTTAATTTTAATCAGAATGTTGGATAAAATACCAGAAAATCAATAACTAATTAACAGTCAGAAACTGTCTATAGTCGACTAGGGTATGAGATTAATTGACTAATAGAATAAGTTTTGCCTAGGTTAGTCGACTAGTCAAAGTAGCAGTCGATTATATCAAGGCTAACACAGAATAACAAATCTCTGAAAACTAAACTTAGTCGACTAGGAGAGTTAATAAGTCGACTAATATTGATTACAGTTAATAAACAGAGAGATGATATATATATATATATATGTGGAAAGACTTTGTCGACTATATATAGGAGCAAGTCGACTAGAGGATATATTAGTCGACTGGACTAGGAGATAAGTCAACTATATGACTATATTGTGTGCGTGATCAAGACTTTTAATAATCTATAAAAATATACAAAATATATAATATCCTTGATAGTCTTGAGCAATTAGAATTCAGCATAAGCTTTTGAGATTGAGCTCCAATGAATCTATATCACAAATATTATCATCAAAATCTAAGTTCCAACAAATCATTCATTAATTGGTTAAAAAATTGAATGATGTTCAATTAACGAATTCATCAAATTTTATTTCTAATACTTTGAGATGGTTAGCACATGGACATCACACGATTGTGTCATCTTACCATGGGTATTCTATAAATGGTTACTATTTTTATACAAAAGCATATAATGATAAGTGTACCATACAAAATAGTGATGTGACTTTAATGGCTCAAGAAATGCATATTTCCGGGGCCAAAGGAAAAATCTAGTATTTGCAAGCATCTCATACTACACAACTTTTCGTGTTCATGTATTCTAATGTAATTGGGTGGAGAATAACTATGGCATAAAAGTCGATGAGTCAGGATTCATTCCAGTTGATCTTAACAGAGTGGGTCATAAAGAGGGAACATATTGACATCTCAAGCAAAAAGGTTTTTTACATTACAAATCATACCGATAAAAATTGGTCCATTATTCTTTCGATAAAACCAAAAAATACTAATGATGCTAATGGTGAGAATAATATTGGAGATAACATTGATGAGGTTCCATCCTTTTCTATGATTAACAATCGGGAATAATGATAATGAGGGTGATGTCAAAAAAGACATATACATGCGAGAAGATCATTTTGAAGGAATTTTGGTTCAGAAAGGGTGATGTCAAGAAAGATATCTATATACGAGAAGTTCATTTTGAAGGAATTTTGCTTGAGAAAACTTGTAAAAAGAAGAAAACATAAAAATAGATCTATTTAGACTTAAATTCTTTCAATATCTTGAATATTTGATTTTAATTTTTATGTCTATTAGTTGTTTAATTTTTCTATCAGTAGCTTGAATTTTTAATATTTGTTTATTTTTTAAAATTGCTATTTTTTGTTTATTTTTGTTTTTAACAGGCATATGACTTCATCGGGGTCGAGTAGGGGAAATCTCAAAAGAGGACTGGAGACCTCACTCACATGACAGAGCTACTCTCATTGAGAGCTTAGGGTATACGACTTGCAGTGGAATTTAATGATACAAATATGCCTCTCGATAAGAATGGAGAGAAATTAGAGAGCTATATTAGATGAGTCACTCGTGAGAAAGTCCCTATTAACAATTCTAGTTGGTGTTAGGTTCCTAAGGAGTTGAAGAATAAGCTTTGAGATGATATTTTGGTAAAAATATTTTATATATGACTGTATTTTTTTAGTAGATTGAATTTACTATTTTATGTCTTTCTTTTCTAATATTTTTGTTACTTATTGCAGACTTTATTTGAAATAGAAGATCACCAGAAGAAAAATATTTTTCAAGACACTGGGAAAAAAATGAAAAGATTTCAAAAATATTTTGACAAGGTGTCACATTAGCAAAAGTTTAATCGAGAGTCCACCACCAAAATATGATTTTATTGAACATGAAGTTTGGGATGACTTTGTAGCATCATGTATAGCCATAGAGTTACTGGTTAACACAAAATAATTTCTAATTATGTTTGGATAACTTATTAAATGATTTTTCTTAATAGGCCGAAGTCAAAAGAAAAGGGAACTTCAAAAGGAATATAAATACTCGCTTCTGATGTCATGCAAAGGATATGGACGCATGAAACAAGATCTGGTAAGCATATAACTTTTTGTTATTTTTTAATATTTACATATAGATTATTACTAATATCTTGTATGTTATTTTGTACAACAGATTGCTCAGAAATCATCAGAGGGTGATTCAACAATCATGTCAATTTCTCGGCATGAATTGTGAAAAGCTGCTAGGCTTAAAAAAGATGATTCATATATCAATGAAGAAGCAAAAGAAATTGCAAAAAAAATTGTAAGTGTTTTAATTTAAAACAACATATCAGGATAATAATGCCAATACAATTTTATCACTAAGTTTTAATATTATAATGTTTTTTCTTAGGATTCCCTTACTGAGTCGGTGTCGCAGGGAGAAATTCATCCACAAGGGATGAATGACATATTAGGTACGATGCTAGGTCCCGAGCATCCCGGTCATGTTAGAGGCACCGGATATGAGACCACTTTTACCAGTTACTTCCATCAACCTCGCAGACGTTGATTCTTTGCATCAAGCGATGACGTGAAAAGGTATGTGGATGCCTAGGTGAAGAAAAACGCTCCCGGAGCTTATAGAGATAGTGAGGCAACAGCTCCAAAGGTCATCTCAGCCTCCACCGTTCTATTATGAGCAATATGGATCTTCACGTTATTTGGCCTGCTTATCCTCCACCGTATAGCGGGCACGATTCTTGCTCGGTGTTAATAGATTTATCTCAAATTTCAAAGATAATATTACTTTGTAATTTATTTTGTTATCGACCTTTTTTAATATCATGCTTATTATTATTTATGTTATAGAATTGATTTCTTCCCTGTGATTTGGCCATTGAAGTTAATGCAAAGTTAATTATTTTGGCTCGCGGAAGAGCGTACAACACCAATGGTGATAATCAAGTGCTTCGTGGTCAGGCACTTGGATCTGATAATATTAAAGTAAGCATTATAGAGCCATTAGATATTAATATACCTATCCAACTGAAGAGATGATCACTATTGGTGATGGTGTTGGTTCTTTTATTGCGTGGACGACAGGACTTATTTCTTTGCATGCCCAGATATGTTATCAAAATAAAATAACAAGTTCTGTTTTTAAATTAAAAATTTACAAATGACTAATGGGAATATAGTATCATGATAGGAAATGGCTAAAGAGAAGGCTACGGCACATCCGGCAGCAAGCCATCCCACAAAATAATCAGTCAACCAGCCATTTCAAAGGGTAAAAAATGAAAGTATCTACAAGCAACTAAGGATAGTGGGTATTTTAGGGAGGAGGATGAGAACTGACGACATCATCGATATTCAAATGCCTCCTGTTATCCTTTGATACACTCCTCCTGTAAGCCTCGAACGTAGTGATATTTTGCAGTTTACAGGCAAGAAGGAGATAAGCACGACATGCATCATTATATATGTTAACTGACTAATTAATGTACATTAATTTATATGAATTAAATATTTTTAGGTTTTTTAATTGTTATTTTAATTGTTTTTTTTTGGTTTTTATATCAGATGTGTGATCGTATAGGCATCAGTGGTATGTATGGTTTTATTTGTCCAACAGTATCGCATATGTTTATGCAACTTTGGCTGAGGCTGAAAGGGAAAAATCAATGTTTATCACGAATACAATGGAAGAATGTCAACACGGTCATTTGTAATTTGCACCTTTGAATATGGGGTAAGTACAACAACAATAACAATAACTAAGCCATTTGTCTCAAGTTTTGGGTAGGCTACATGAACCGAAAGAGAATTACGCCAGATCGGGCACATGGATCAACTTTTTCCCCTCATTCCTATTGAGCAATATGCCTTCATTAAGAACTTTAGCCTCGATATCTTGTCGTATCACCTCCATTCATGTTTTCTTCGGTCTCCCTTATGCTCTTTTAACTTGCTCTAATTTGATACGCTCTACTCGCTGGACTGGCGCATCTATAGGTTTACGTCGCACATGACTAAACTATCATTGGCAGTTTTCTCTCATCTTTTTTTCTATAGGGGTTTCACCTATCTTAGTATGAATATCCTCATTTCTCACTTTATCTCTCCTCGTGTTACCACACATTCAATGAAGCATGCATATCTCTGCTACACTCATTTTTTTAGGCATGATATCTCTTTATAGCCCAAAATTCTGTACCATATAACAAAGCTAGCCTAATAGCAGTCCGATTAAACTTTTCCTTCAGCCATAACAGAATGTTATGATCGTATAAAACTCTTGTTGTGCTCCTCCATTTCAACTAATCGGCTTGGATCCTATGATTGACATCACTGTTGATCTCCCCATCCTTTTGGATAATAGAACCCAAGTACTTAAAATGACTGCTCATGGATATTCCTTGTCCGTCTAGTATCATAATACTATAATCTCAGATTTTTTGTTTCTGAATATGCACTCCATATACTCTGTTTTGGCCCTACTTAATCTAAAACCTCGAGTTCTAGAGTTGCCTCCTAGTTTCAATTTGGCATTTACCTCTGCTCTCGTCTCATCGACTTGGACAATATCATCAGCAAATAACATACACCACTGTATCTCATCCTGATAGCTCTAGTAAGCTCATCCATCATTATGGGAAATAAGAATGGACTCAATGCATATCCTTCATGCAATTCAATTGTGATAGAAAAATCACTTGTTATGCCTCCACAAGTTCTGATATTTGCCATTACTCCATCATACATGTCCTTGATTATGTCAATATATTTGATGAGAACTCTCTTTTTCATCAATGTCCACCATAATACCTCTCTTGGCACCCTATTATAAGTTTTTTCTAAATCAATAAAGACCATATGCAAATTTCTCCGCCTCTCTCGAAATCGCTTTATAAGTTAATGAAGCAAATGAATAGCCATTGTCGTCGATCGCCCTGGTATAAACCCAAACTGGTTCTTTGATATTTTATTATTCTGCCTTAACCTGTGTTCAATTACCCTTTCCTAAAGCTTCATGGTGTGACACATGAGTTTTTATTCCATGGTAGTTTGAATAACTCTGGATATCACCCTTGTTCTTATAGAGAGGTACTAGGGTACTCTTTCTCCACTCATTTGGTATCGTTTTAGTTAGTCAGATCTTTTTAAAGAGGTTTGCTAGCCATCTCACGCCCATCTCTCCTAAGCATCTCCATACCTCAATAGGAATTCATTTCGAGCCAATAACTTTCCTTGACTTCATCCTCTTCAAAGCCTCTTTAACTTTAGATTCGCTAATTTTGCACATATAATTACAATTCATATTCTGACATGGAATGGTAAGGTCACCCAAATCTTGAGTAGAACTACCATTAAACAATCTGTCAAGATGCTCTCTCTCCATCTTTCTTTAATTTCTTCATCTTGAACTAAAACCTTCTGATCCTCATCTTTGATACACCTCACAGTACACAAGTCTCTAGTCTTTCTCTCTCTTATTTGAGTAATTATTGATTGGTCGCTAATGTTGCATATTTAATATCATATGTCCATACTTATTATAGAATAAAAGCCTGCATTGTCCTAATTAATTGTTTGATTTATTTGCAGGCCTAATCTTTAAGGAATTGAAGAGAAATGAGCCCAAAGCCCACCAAAATTCTGAATTAAATCAGAATTAATTCGCACTCACTAAATCAGGGCAAAATCAAGAGGTTGAAACCGGTTGAGAAGAATCCTCTCAGGATCGATCGGTTAAAGCCAAGAATCCAAGGCCATTTCGTCAGAATCCTGGACCCAAACGAAGAAACAAACTGAAGATAAAGGCAGAAGAAACTCCCAGAAAAACCCACCAACAGGGTGTGGCCATCTGGCCATACCCTGGCCGCGGAAACGCGGCCCAAGCCGCGTTTTCGCGGCTTTGTTGGGGAGTTAGGGGGAGCGTTTGCTCCCCCGACCTCCCCGGGATCCTATAGATTGGTTTTTGTGCCTATAAAAGGCCTGTACTTGCGCCGAAAATTGGACGCCAATGCAGAGATAGGTTTTAGATTAGTTTTCCATTTTGTAGTTTAGGTTTTTCATTTCTTTTTATGTAACTTGTATGTAGCTTAGGTTAGATGATGATTCATGTAAGTAAGAGAGAGAGGCATATGTTGAGAGTGACACCGATGTACCCTCCTCCTTTCTTTCATTATTTCAAGAAATAAAGGTAAACTTTTATTTATGTTCGTATCTTTACTTTCATTTTATTTTGCTTTCCTCTTCCTCTTCTACTTTACCTTGGTTGTATTTGTTGAGTTTACAAGTGAATTCCAAAGCAAGTATAACTAAGCTACGTGAGAGCCAGCGATAGTTCATGAAGACGTTCTCCTCTTCCAAGCTCCGCATCACTTCGTTCTTGATATGCTTGATGATATAATGTTCACGGGGACTGAGCTCGAGCTTATGATCTATGCGTTGAAAGCCTCCGAAGCAAAGGTAGAACATGCAACGGTTTCCAGGTAAGTCATCACTCAACCTAGGTAAGTATTCCTTCCTTTTCTTTCCTTTCTCTCATTTCTGTAAATTATATCACCACCTCTTCCAACTCTTTCTTCTCCACTCACTCCATTTGTACATAGCCGCTTTTCTTGTTTTCTGATTTGTCCACCTTCTTCATCTTTTATTTTCTTCTAACATAACATAATTCTTTCACATTTTCTTAACTTAAAAACAGAGAAGAACTTTCACTTATTTTCATAACGATTTCAATAAAGAAACGTAAAGCTTCCATCGCAAACCCTCCTTGTGGATCACGACCCGCATAGCCACTAGCTATAGCGGAAGAATTGAGCACTTGCACATTTTTATTATAAGTTCTGAAATTTCGTATTTTGTGTGCAGGTTTAGCCTCAATCAAATTTTGGCGCCGTTGCTGGGGAGGGTAACATGTTTTTTATTGAAATCTGAATTTTTTTTGAAAATTTTTTAGAACTAAACGAATTTTCTTCTCTGTTGCAGGTTACAGGGCAATCAAAGCATGAAATTAATATTGCAGTGACATACAAGTGGCCTTGGGCCTCTGCTCTAGAAAGCAGAGACCAAGGGCCCTCTGAATTGCCGCGTTTCCACGGCAAAAGCCGCGGATCCGCGGCAAGGACGAGTTGACTACTAACAGGTTTTTGCAGGGCTGCTTGCTTTGCAAATTCTACTTCTCTGCAATTCTTTATTTCCTATATGCCATCACATAAGCCTGATAAATAATCAACAGTAAAACGTTTGTTGCAAAAGTTAAAAATTGATTAGACGTTTGCATTTTAGGCACGCATTTTTTTTCAATTCATTTATTTTTACTGTTGAAGAGTGCTGGAGTAAGGTACGTATGCATTGCATTTAGCATAGGACTCACTTCTTGGTTGATTTATATCGCTTTGAGTGAATCTTACATATCTTGTACACTTGCACAAAAACTGATCTTAAGGGCACCACCCAATAACAAGATAAGGTGGGGATTTAATCACCCTTCCTTAGCCCAAAAATCAGAATCCAAGCACTCACTAACCCAAGCCTAACTTAAAATGAGTAGACGTTGGCCCTAGGGACATCTCGGACTCAATTAGGAGATTATCCTAAGGGGAAAAGGTGTTGGAACTTGACTCTTGCCAAATCAATGTCTAGGAAAGGGATTAAGGGCCGAAAGCCTGAAGGTTGGTGGTTATTTAATTAAGGAACGTCTTTTGACAGAAAACCTCCCACCAACCTTGCCCTGACCTGGCTGATTAGCTTGTGGTCAAAGTCTACATTAAACCTCCCGTGGACAGTCTAATCAGTTAGGAGTCGTCTAGGTCATAGGTCTACCCTAACTTAGCCTAGAATTTTTTCTTTTTTGTTTGTTTATTTGCTTGTTTTCTTTCTTTTTTTTTCCATTGTGTGATATGGCTTATAATAATAATTTTTTCAACTTCAATAATAATCCATATTACACACCTAGTTCATTTTCGGATATTACCAACCCGGCATATCATGACTTTAACCAACCTAGTGTGCCGGATTGGTCTTATCCGAATCAATATAACCCATGTCCCCCATCTTATGACTATAATTTTTATAACGATTTCAACTCTTCACAGAGTCAGTGGGGATTCACCTACCCCGAGTCCAATCTTCAACCAAATTGTCCTCCTTCTCCACCTAGTCCACAATATTTCCAAGAGTCATACTCAGTTCCACCAGTCCAAAATAGAAGACCATCAATTTTGGAAATGAGTATGCGTGAGTCCAAACAAAAATCCCAAAATCTGATGGACTCACAACTCTACTACCACTTCCAAGACAACTCTTCATCTTTTCATCAAAATAATGAATCCATCAATTATGAAAAGATGCTTGAAGCCATGACTCATGCTCAAAATGCTAGAAATCGTGACATAGATATGATGGTCGAATCTCTACGTTCTCACCGTTTGACCAGTTCTGATGTCACTAGCCATTCTGTTAGAGCCGAAGAGTCATGTAGTTTTAAAAATCAAGATTCCATTTCAGAACAACCTTTTGAACTTGCCCAAACTCCAAATAAAATTGATAGTTTGGCAAGTTATCCCTTGCCTGAAATTGAACTTGAAAATGAATATGATCATGAACTAGAACTTAGTGATTCAATTTTACTTCCTGATTCAATAATGACTCCGGTATCTTCACCTGACTTTAATCTTTTCCCGGAGTCAACATTGGATCCTGTACCAATTCATAATGAAATTGAATCACCCATCTTTGAGGATCATATTGAACTTGACCAATTATAAAATTTTGAAAATCCTATTGACAAATTGGCAAGTTCTCATTTTTATGATATTGAATTCAATAAGATATGTGACCTAGATTCTCAAATCTGTGATCCAGTTCACCTTTCTGAATCAATATTGACTCCTGTTTTGTTACCAAACTTGAGTAATATTTTAGAGTCAGTTTTGATTCCCACACCTATCATTTTTGAACTTGAATCACCAACATTAAGTCACATTCCATTGTTAGAAAATACATGTGGACTAGAGTTTCAATTTCTTGACTCGGACCCACTTCCTGAACCTATTTCGACTCTTGAACCTCTACTTGACTTAAGTCACTTTCCTGAGTCGGTATTAGTTCCTGTACTTCCTGAGTCCAAGTCAATCATGCTATCTTTTCATAGTCCATTCTGGGACGAGGTGGTTGACAAATTTGACTCCGAAATTAGTTATGGAATTTGGAAATTAGATGGGGTTAAATTTTTAATAAAAATTATTCATGAATTTATCTTTTTAATGGGTTATATTAAAGATATTTCTGGTGGGTTCTTCCGAGACCCAAGAAAAGTTGATTGGGCCGCGTTTCGTGGACCAATCAGACCACCACCGGAACCACCACCTTAAGGTAACACTTTCCTTCCCTGTCGTCTTTTTCATGCATCTATGCATTAATTCATACATTGAGAACAATGCATGAGATAGGTGTGGGGGAGGGTCTAACATAACTTTTCTTTTTCTTTAAAAAAAAATAAAAAAATTAACATTTTTCTTTACTTTTAAAAACTTTTTGAAAAATAGAAACAATATTTTGACTTATTTTTGTAAGAAATTAAGTTAATTTTAAGGAATAGGAAAATCCAAATTAGGATTTCTTATACTTGGTTAAAATAAGATTATTTGTTTGATTTTTAGAGTTAGGAAGATAATTTGTCAAAGTAATTTGGTCTTGATCCTTACCTTGATGAAATATGCACACTTCATACACTTACACACTTAGGGTTCAAAAACAAAGATTCTTATGCCTTATAAAAAAAACAAGTCTAATTATTGATTAGCTAGGTGCTTTGGCCTAAGCAAGCCTTAGTATTTATGCGAAAGATGATTAGATAAGTTATAAAAAAATATATATATATACAAACAAATCTAATTATTGACTAGCTAGGTGCTTTGGCCTAAGCAAGCCTTAGTATTTATACGAAAGATGATTAGATAAGTTTGAAAAGAAAAATCCTCTGATTAAGCTGGGTATTTGTGCCTAATAAAGCATAAGTATTCACGCCTAAAAGAGGTTCATATAATAAAATCCTTAGTTTTGTGGCCTTGTTTGCTCGAATCCTTAAGTCCTTGGGGGTGTTTTCTCACCTGATGCCCTAAGACCGTTTGGTTTGGGGGTCATCGATTAGAGGCTCGTTACATGGGCAGATTAGAAAGCCTAATAGAACTAAGAAATAATACCACCAAAATAAGAAAAAAAAAGTATATATAAATAAATAAGGCATAAGAGTTAGAGTTAATGAACCCTTGGTCAAAATTTTCACATTCACAAGGTGCATATGACTTAAGGTAAAGTAATAGACTAGATGAGAAGCACAATTTGATCCTTACTTTGATTGATAACAAATTTTTGAATAGAGACTAAGTTTAGGAATGAAAAATTCAGTTTTCCTATAACTTATAGATTGCTTAGATCTTACAATCATATTTCAAATATTTTTCTCTTTCAAAATATTTTTCGAAAATACTAACTCTTTGTTTCCCTTTCTTTATAGATTTTGTGGGTGTAATCCGCTGAAAACTCTCACGAGACAAAACTCGTCCTCTAGGGGAAACTTAGAGGTTTAACGGCTTGTTGCACATGCTCAGTGCAATCGCGTGACCTGCGAAAGTGGTCTAATAATCCTTAGTATAGTTTAGTTGTTTTGCTCGAGGACGAGCAAAAGATAGGTATGGGGGTGTGATTGGTCGCTAATGTTGTATATTTAATATCATATGTCCATACTTATTATAGAATAAAAGCCTGCATTGTCCTAATTAATTGTTTGATTTATTTGCAGGCCCAATCTTTAAGGAGTTGAAGAGAAATGAGACCAAAGCCCACCAAAATTCTGAATTAAATCAGAATTAATTTGCACTCACTAAATCAGGGCAAAATAAAGAGGTTGAAACCGGTTGAGAAGAATCCTCTCAGGATCGATCGGTTAAAGCCAAGAATCCAAGGCCATTTTGTCAGAATCCTGGACCCAAAGAAGAAACAAACTGAAGATAAAGGCAGAAGAAACTCCCAAAGGGTGTGGCCATCTGGCCACACCCTGGCCGCGGAAACGCGGCCCAAGCTGCGTTTCCGCGGCTTTGTTGGGGAGTTAGGGGGAGCGTTTGCTCCCCCGACCTCCCTGGGATCCTATAGATTGGTTTTTGTGCCTATAAAAGGCCTGTACTTGCGCCGAAATTTGGACGCCAATGCAGAGATAGGTTTTAAACTAGTTTTCCATTTTGTAGTTTAGGTTTTTCATTTCTTTTTATGTAACTTGTATGTAGCTTAGGTTAGATGATGATTCATGTAAGTAAGAGAGAGAGGCATATGTTGAGAGTGATACCGATGTACCCTCCTCCTTTCTTTCATTGTTTCAAGCAATAAAGGTAAACTTTTATTTATGTTAGTATCTTTACTTTCATTTTATTTTGCTTTCCTCTTCCTCTTCTACTTTACCTTGGTTGTATTTGTTGAGTTTACAAGTGAATTCCAAAGCAAGTATAACTAAGCTACGTGAGAGCCAGCGATAGTTCATGAAGATGTTCTCCTCTTCCAAGCTCCGCATCACTTCGTTCTTGATATGCTTGATGATATAATGTGCACGGGGACTGAGCTCGAGCTTATGATCTATGCGTTGAACGCCTCCGAAGCAAAGGTAGAACATGCAACGGTTTTCAGGTAAGTCATCACTCAACCTAGGTAAGTATTCCTTCCTTTTCTTTCCTTTCTCTCATTTCTATAAATTATATCACCACCTCTTCCAACTCTTTCTTCTCCACTCACTCCATTTGTACATAGTCGCTTTTCTTGTTTTCTAATTTGTCCACCTTCTTCATCTTTCATTTTCTTCTAACATAACATAATTCTTTCACATTTTCTTAACTTAAAAACAGAGAAGAACTTTCGCTTATTTTCATAACAATTTCAATAAAGAAACGTAAAGCTTCCATCGCAAACCCTCCTTGTGGATCACGACCCGCATAGCCACTAGCTATAGCGGAAGAATTGAGCACTTGCACATTTTTATTATAAGTTCTGAAATTTCGTATTTTGTGTGCAGGTTTAGCCTCAATCAATTATATATATAATCTTTTCAACCTCTTTGATATCTAACTTCTACACTTCTTTGTATACTTTAGCTCTTGCATTCTGAACAGCTTTTTTAGTCTCCTTCCCTTCTTGGCTAGCTTATACCTTTCAAAACTCACTTCATCACTATTTTTTTTTCAAGTCTCTGTAAGAGTCTCGTTTGATCTTAATGGCAGCTTTTACCTCTTCATTCCACCATGATATATCCTTACATGGTGGAGCATTACCCCGTGACTCACCAAATACATCTTTAGCTACTCTTTTAATGCAGCTAGAAATTTTACTTCATGTTGTATTGAGATCATCTTGGGCTTTCCAATCTGCTTCATGTACCACTCGGTCTACAAAGACTCCATAGTTATCTTTTTTTAGCCGTTACCACTTAATCTTAGGATCTAACTTTTATTTAATCTTTCAAAATCTCCTTCTAAACCGAACATCTAAAACTAAGAGTCTATGTTGGGTTACTATACTCTCACCCGATACTACCTTACAATTGATGCAACCACCTCTATCTACTCTCCTACTTAAAAGAAATCTATTTGGCTCGTACTTGATCAACTTTTAAAACTGATCAAGTGAGACTCTCTCTTCCTAAACCAAGTATTCGCTAAGATCAAAGCATAGGGCAAAACAAATTCTAGAATCGAGTTACCTGCTTCATTTCTTTCCACAAATTTAAATCCTCCATGTACACTATCAAGCCCATAACGATTAGTTTTTACATGCCCATTGAGATTACCGCCTATGAAAAGCTTTTCTCTAATAGGTATCCCTTACACTATCTCATCTAAATCCTCTCAAAATTGACGCTTACTAGACTCATCAAGTTCTACTTGCGGTGCATAGACACTAATAACATTAAAAATCTCCCTACCTAAAATAAGTTTAATTAATAAAATCCTATCACCCTTCCTCCTAACCTCCACTACATCCTCAAGCAATTGTTTATCTATAATCACGCCCATCCCATTATGTTTTCTATCTCTACTAGCATACCGAAGTTTATAACCCAAGGCTCTATAATTCTAGCTTTTTCACCTACCCACTTGTCTCCTACGCACATAAAATACTAACAATCCTTCTAACCATAGCATCAACTAACTCTGCTAATCTAACCATAAGAGAGCCTATGTTCCATGATGCCAACCTAATCCTATATTCATGAGCTAACTTCTTTACCCTACCTGCTCATAAAAGTGTGGGAACCCTTACTCATTTGACACCACATCCAGGTGCCAATGTGGCGCGTCGCTTTTGGATGATGACCTAGCAATCCTTACCCACTTTTCATTATACCCGAGCTCTGATGTTGTGCGTCACTCAGTAGGGAATGCCCCAATGAATTTAGCTCTTGGTTCATGTTCATAGTATATGACAATATTTTACGTTGGCAATCACAGGCCTACCACAACTCTCCTCCTTTATACTTTCTTGGATCAGGTAGTGAACATTAAACTGGCAGAGTTAATACGGGGTAAGTACTCGAATGAAATTTAATTATTGTTTTAATTCAACTTCATACTAATTTCCATTAAAGTTTACATTCGGTGTTGTGTGTGATTGACCCACGCAACACTAGTGTATATTTGTTGGACCTATTACGTCATGTGCCGCGATGTGAGATATTGATATGATTAATATGTGACTATTTAATACTTTTATCTACTTCATTAGCTCTAGTATACATAGATCTTTTATTGATATACTTGTTTGTTTATGAAAACCTGTGGCTATGTTTATCACAAATAGTAATCAAAATGTCCGGTCTACAAGTATGCATCCTACATGGAGGTTAACTAAAGTATTTTTCTTTTAGTATTTGATATTTTTTTTAAATTAACAATGTTTAAGTTATATCTTATTAATTTAATTCTTGTAGTGTTCTCGTCAACTGAATTCGTAGCGTGCGGATACTACATGATGCGGTTTATGCGGAAGATCATTGCATCTCAATGGAATCCTATTCCAATACATGTATAATCATTTGACATAAAAGTTACTTTTTTATTTTTGTTAATATTAGACTAAACTAGATACTAATTCTAATATCTTCATAGTATAATAATAAAAACAAACACAGATGATGAAGTGGATGAGATTCTTGAAGAATAGGCAGAATTCGTTCTAAAGCATGCTTAGTAGTAAGTATTTTTAGTATTACATATATTGTGATCGTGCTTGTTTCATGTTTCATATTTGTAATATATACTTGTTTAATATTTTCATCATCTTTTGATAGATATCCATCACTAAATAGGAGGCGGCCCCGAGTGAGACCGGCTGGGCGCCGACACACAAGGGATGACCATGCAGCGTGGTGAGGGTTCAAATATCACTCTACTAAAGTGTATATATTTTGAAATCTATATGTGATTTTTTAATAGATCATTGTACATATATTACTGCGTGGGATGATTGCATATGGATATAATATATATATATATATATATATATATATATATATATATATATATATATATATATATATATATATATATATATATATATATATATATATAGTTGAGCTGGGCTACTTTTGAAAGTATCATAAATGTTGATACTCCCACTTTGATTTGATTGATACACCACCCATATATAAGATCCTAACCATTGGATGTGATCTACTTCCTATAAACTAGTTAGGAATAAAATTTCACAGATTTTCATTATCATTTACCCATACATCAAAGTGACTAAAAAATCAACATTTTTGAGAGACATAAAACTGCTTAACTTTGAGACCACTTTGATGAACAGGTAAATTATAATGAAAATCTATGAAATTTAATTCCTAACTAGTTTATAGGTAGTAGATCATATTCAACAGCTTGGATCTTGCATATGGATGGTGTATCAACTAAATCAAAGTGGGAATATCAACATCTTGATACATCCTAAAGTAACCCAGCTCAGCTCTACGTATACATACATATATATATATATATATATATATATATATATATATATATATATATATATATATATATATATATATATATATATATATATATATATATATATATATATATATATATATATATATATATATATATGGGTAAAGTGTACCTAGTAGGTCTCCTTAGATTACAATCTAAGGAGCAGGCTTAAAACCCCAACATTTCAAATTTTTTTTTACAATCCGACCGCACATTATCATCTTCATGTTCTAAGATGTACATATATAAAAAATCAAATGATTTGAATTTCGTTTTCTTATTGATCTAATCGTTCCATTTTGTTCTACTTTTAAAAAACAGTTAATATTTGAACCCAAAGAAAATAGAGTAAACGAACCCAAAATCACTTGATTTTTTATATATATACATCTTAAAACATGAAGTTGATAATGTGCGGTCGGATCGTGAAATTGTTTTTGGGATGTTGGAGTATTAAGCCTCCTCCTTAGATTGTAATCTAAGGAGACCTACTAGGAGCACTTTACTCTATATATATATATATATATATATATATATATATATATATATATATATATATGTATATATGTATGTATGTATGTATATTGATTGAGGTTTAACCGCAAACAGAAAAATACAGAATTTAAAAAATGCAAAATAGAAGTGTAAGGTACTCAATGCTACCGCAATAGTAAGTAGTTATGCAAGTCGTGATCCACAAGGAGGAACTAGCGATGGAAGCTTTTTGCAAGTTCTCTTTTAAGTTATAAAAAATGATTAAAGTTCTTCTTTTAGTTCTTGAAAAGAAAATGAAAATAAGTTAAGTTAGATTATAAAAGTGATATATAGAAAAAGATGGTGATTTTGTACAAAGAAAGTGAAAAATAGTAGAGATTTGGTGATGGAGGTGATCTAAACTAAAAATTAAAAGAAAAAAAGAAAACCTAAAAAAAATACTTATCTTTTTCAGTTGATGACTTACCTGGAATCCTTGCATGTTTACCTTGATCAGGAGTTGATCAGCGCATAACTCATAAGATTAACTCATTCCTAATTCACATTACATCATCAAGGCTTCTTCAAGCAAGTATGAAAAGATACAAATATAAAGAAGAATCCATCGTCATGAGCTATCGATGACACTCGCTAAGGCAAGGCAATATCGATACCATTTGACTCACTTGGACTATCATCAAAACTGAAAGACAAAGAGTAGAAAGAAGAAGAAAACGAAAATAAAGAAGAACATAAAAAAAGGTTACCTTTTTATTGCTTGTAGAAATGATGAAAGAAAGGAGGAGGTTACATCGATGTCACTCTCAACATAAATTACTCTCTCTTACTTTCATGAATCTTAGTCTAACCTATGCCTACAAAGAAATAAATATTACATTAAATGAAAATAAAAATCTACACTAAAAAGAATGAAAAACTAGCCTAAGAATCTATCTCTACTTGATCGTCTTTGCCTGTAATGTATGGGATATTTTTAGTATAGAAATGGATAAAATATGAGTTGAAAGATAAGGGGAACTGGCTATTTCTGAATTTGAATTCTCCCATTATCTCTAAACTTGATTTGATGTGGATATTCAATTCTGATCTGCAGCTTATTGGTGTGTTGATTGCTGAATATCACTTATCAATATTATAGAATTAGAAATAGTGATCAACATAAGATTTGTAGGCCTTTAAGTCATCTTTCTGGATCATCTTAAATCATCAGATTTGATTTTCGGTAGCGAAAGTTATGATTCAAATACTAAAATGTATCCCATCTGAATCTGAGTCTAAATTATTTCATCTCATCCATTGATCTTCTCTTTATCCATTTATCCCTTTGAATTTTGAATTTCAGATTTAGATTTGATGATCTATCTCTTTATTCTTAGTGAAACTGATAGATCTTCTTCTAATCCATTTTTTCTTTGAATTTGAACAATATTATCTCATCTGATATACCTGATCTTCAGATAAGATGGCCTTTAGAACCTCTAGATTTGAATCGATCTCCTTTCTTTTAAATTTTTGAAGTTAATTGGATAAATATGTCTCTCTTTCTTTTCTTCCTTAATTACCCTACACGCCATTAAACATGAAAATAAATTAATAGCAGAGTTTTATTTAAATAAAAATATAGAAGTATGACACATATGATATGAAAACATGCAACGCACGTGTGTGATTACACCCCCACACCTATGTTTTGCTCGTCCTCGAGCAAAACGTCAAAACTAAATCTAAGAATTTATTAGACCACTTTCGCAGGTCATGCGATTACACTGAGCATGTGCAACAAGTCGTTAAACCTGTAAGTTATCCCTAGAGGACGAGTTCTGTCTCATGAGGATTTTCAGTGGATTGCACCCACAAAATCCATTAAAAAAAGAATCAAAGTGTTAGTATTTTCGAAAAGTATTTTGAAAAAGAGGGAAAATATTTGAAGTATTATTGTAAAAGTTCAACTAATCTATAAGTTATAGAAAAATTAAATTTTCATTCCTAAACTTAGTCTCTATTCAAAATTTATTATCAATCAAGATAAGGAGTCAAACTGTATTTCTCATCTAGTCTATTACTTTACCCTGAGTCATATGCACCTTCGTGACCGTAAAATTTGACTAAGGGTTCTTTCACTCAAATTCTTATGCCTTATTTTATTTATTTATTTATTTATATTTTTGGTGCTATTATTCCTTAGTTCTATTAGGCTTTCTAATCTACCCATATTATGAGTCTTTAATCGATGACTCCCAAATCGGATGGTCTTAGGGTGCCGAGTGAGAAAACACCCCAAGGACTTAAGGACTCGAGCAAACAAGACCACAAAACTAAGAATTTTATTATATGGACCACTTTTAAGCGTGAAGACTTATGCTTTATGAGGCACAAATATCCAGCTTAATCAGAGGATTTTGATATAAATACATATATATTTTTTATACATGGCATAAGAATCTTTGTTTTGGAACCCTAAGTGTGTAAATGTATAAAGCATGCATATTTCATCAAGGTAAAAATCAAGAATAAATTATTTTTTCAAATTTTCTTCCTAACTCGAGGAATCAAACAAATAATCTTATTTTGACCAAGTATAAGAAATCCTAATTATGATTCTTCTATTCCTTAAAATTGACTTAATTTCTTACAAAAAATATGTCAAAATATTGCTCTCTTTTCAAAACTTTTTTTTGATAGGAAAATGTTAATTTTTTTATTTAAATAAAGAAAATCTATGTTATGTTAGAACCCTCCCCTACACCTATCTCATGCATTGTCCTCAATGTATGAATGAACACATAAATGCATGAAAAAGAAGAAAGGAAAGAAAAATATTACCGGTGGTAGTTCTGGTGGTAGTCGGATTGGGTCAAGCGTTGCTATCCAATCAAGATAATGTAGTGGTTTACGGAACCTACCTTTATTGACCTTTTTTCTATTTACATAATTACAATCTCTAATATGAATAGGATCATGAAAGATCCTATCATGAAACTTATTACCTTTACATGACCAGTCTTGAAAAATCATCACGGAGTCATCATGGTCTATATCTTTGTCTAACAAAAGAATATGACTTGGCGGAATGGTTGACTTGGGCTCAAAGAATGATAGGTTGGGGAACTAATACTAATGCAGGAAAATCAACTTTGGGTTCGAGAATCAGTTTTACTTCAAAAGTTGAGTCCAAATCCAAGAATTGAAATTCACATTCTTTTCCCATCAATGGAATATGACTATCAAAAATTGGTGATTCAATTCTAGATCTATGGGTATGGGAATAAATGTTGGCTCAAAAAATTGGTCCAAATTGGGTAAGAATACCGGAGTCAACATAGATTCGAAGATGGGAACTGAATCACTAAGTTGGGGTTCAGGTTCACATTCATAATCAAGTCCAATCTCATTAAAAATGAAAACTTGCCAATTCATCAATGGGTTGATATTGGTCAAGTTCAAGATTTTGTGGTGAAATTGAATCTTGGTCAAAGTCTTTGAGATACCATGACTCTTAATTTTTATCAATATGGATAGAAGTGTCAGGAATAGTCAAAGATTGGGTAGGGAGAGTTTCCTTATTTCTACGTATGTTTTCTAATCGACTAAGTCTTGCTTTTATCATATCGAGTGGATCACTTTGGAATGACTCCATACTCTTTTCTAAGTCAGTATGTTCTTCTTTAAAAATAGAGTAAGGATCTGTAATTTGAAAATTTTGACAGGATTTTGAGTCTTCTAGAATTTGAATTAGTCGCTTAAGCTCTTCTAAGGCTTCCATCCTCTTTTCTCAGTCAATTGATTCTTCTATTGGTTGCTCAGGAGGAGTATATGAAGCTGGGTGTTGGTAAGGTGGTTGACAATATTGTTGGCCCAAAGGCCATCACTCTAGTTTTGATGATGATCAACTCATGTAGTTATGGTACTAATGATCTTGTGTTTAATTAAGTTTCAGATTCATGATCAAGATCTTAGTAGATGTGTAGCTTCAACAAAGGATTTAAAGTCAAGTTTTTGGAGCTAGCACGGTTTGATTCAAGAGCTTGTGCATCAAGACCACATCAAGTACTCAAGAGGATTTGAGCTCGTTGGATCAAGTTTGGACCAAGTCAAGAAGATGAGAAGACTTCAAGTGAAGACTTCAAGGTCAAAACTTGTGTCTAGGTTTGTTTTTATAAGATTTTGTTCTTAGATAAAATGTAAAGGATAGAATAGTTAGTGGATTGCTCAAGTATACCATATACACACACACTCTTGATTTAGATGAGTTTTCATAAAAGAATTTTATTTTGAAAAAATACAAAAGAGTTTTCTTTTTGAAAAATACCGGTTTGGTTTTTGGTATTCAAAGTTTATATGTTTTTTACCAAAACCATATTTAGAGCTTAATGTCAAAAGCATAGATATTTCACCATGTTTGTGTAGTGGATCATATCCATACACTCTATGCTTTAAAAGAATTTAAAATATCTTGTTTTTGTATTTGGAGAAGTTTTGGAAAAATAAGTTTGGAAAAACCAAATTTGGAAAAATACAGTTTTTGTTTTGAGCTAAAATTTCCAAGTTACAAAAATAGTTCAAATTATTTGTAACATGTCTTGATTTTGTGCAAGCATGTTCGTTTATCAAAGTATTACATTGAAACTATTTTTGTAGATTTTTCATTATTTTATGGGATTTTATTTAAGCTAAAACGACCAAATTTAAATTTCCAAAATTTATGTCCTGGCTTCAGCCAGTCAACCGGGCCGGTCGACTGAAGTCTGAAGTCAGTCGACCGAGCGGTCGACCGACGTGCACAGATGTGCACGCCAAGTTCTGGCTGGAGGCCGGTCGACCGACCCGGTCGACCGTCCAGAGAGCTCTGCTCTCTGGAAAGGCCCCGGTCAACCGGGCGGTCGGCCGGACAGAGAGCAGTGCTCTCTGTATCCAAGCCATGGTCGACCGGCCGGTCGACAGCTGCCCCAACGGTCAGAAAAATGACCGTTGGCAGTCGACCGGGCGGTCGACCGTCAGGCCACCTGACTCCCAACGGCTAGTTTTTCTAGCCCTATAAATTTGGGGGTTTGGGTGCTGTTTTCTCTAAGATTTTTTAGTGGGTTTTGAGCTAGTTTTTCTTACTTCATTAAAAGAGTTTTCTCCACTAAATTGAGAGCTAATACTTCCAATCAAAAGGGGAGTTTATCAAGAGTGTTTTAAAAGTGATTTTCTTGAGTTTTCCTCCACCATCTCAATCCTTGTTTTCTCACACAACACTTGAGCCATCCATTGCTATATCTACCTATAGGGATTTGTTGTGAGAGGATTTTAGGTGATCAAAGAGTTGTGATCACCAAAGTTCCATCTTTGTACTTTGAGGAGGCGGACGGTTGTGTTCGCGGTGTTTCGGGTTCTAGTGAGAACTCGGTGTTTGAGGTGCGGCCTCAGCGAGCTTGTGGGCTTGCGGTGTGTACGGGACTAGAGAGTCCAAGAGTTCTAGTGGGAACTCCTTTTAGGTGTTGCGGCACCTAGTGATCCAGTGGGATCGATTATAGTGAAAATCCTTCAAGTGTGAAGGCGGGGACGTAGAGCAAGTGTGCTCGAACCTCGAAACAAATCTCCCGTGTTTGCGATTGCTCTCTCTCTATCTCCTTGTCTTTATATCTTGCAGGCCTCTATTGCTTTCATCTTTAATTGCTAGATATATATTTGTGCTCATATTGTTATATGCTTGGGGTGTGTTTGCTAACACTAGTTTTCAACCAAGAGAGCCAACGTGGCACCTCAACTCTTATTTAGAGGAATCTTGAGGAGTTAGTCCAGAGCCCTTCACGGGTAATCTGGTTACACTCTTGTGTTAAACTTGGTGTTTAGTGTAAGAAGTTTAGTTTGCATCATATAAGTTTTTAATTCCGCATTTAGTGACCATTAGATTAGCCATCACCTATTCACCCCCCTCTAGGTGATTTACAGTTGGTATTAGAGCCAAGTGCTCTTGATTTGAGTCTTACAACCTAGAGTTAAAGATCCTCATTTTTGGCTAATCACAATATTTGTGTACACACACCATGGATTTCATGTCACCACCCACCTTTGACATTCTTAACATCCAAATTTGAAAGGTTAAGATGTCCTTGTACCTCAAAGGCCTAGGCATTCATGTTTATCTTGCTACAATTAAAGATTCATATGTTAATGATAGCAAGAATATTGAGGCTAATGCAAAAGCCCTACATGCTTTGAAGAGTGCCCTAAATGATGAATTTTTATCTAGGTTATCTAACATTGATTCGGCTTTTGTAGCATGGAACATCACCTCCCTTGGCGAAAAAGATCAATACTATGCAGAGAGCGATTCGGATGTTGGAAGCGACACCTCCAACGTGTGCTACATGGTCCAAGGGGACAACCCCCTTGAGGTAACTACCGAATCCGAGGTAGATGAAGAAAATGATATGTCATATGATGAGCTTACATCTTTTTGTCAACAACTTCTTGAAAAATATGACATGCTTAAGAAAGATAATAAGAAAATGAAAAATAAATTTGAAAATGTTTTAGAAGAAAATAACTCCTTTAAAAATAAAATTGCATGTTTAGAAAAAGAAAATGAAAATTTGAAAAATGAGAATGTTTCCTTGCTTTCAAAATTGAGTGATCTTTGTGAAGGAAACACATCTTTGAAAAATAAAATTGTTTTGGTGAAAAAACAAAAAGAAATTGTTTTAAATGAAAATACCTCTTTAAAGAGAAAAATTATTGAAATTGAAAAAAAGGTTTCTAAAAAGAATAAAAATGATTCTCATTCTCACCATGCTTTACATGCCACCTTTAATGATAGTGAGATTAATGTTTTGAAAAATAGGATTAATTGTTTGAGCTCAACCTTGAGCTCATGTGCATTTAACCATAAGAAATTGGAAACCTTATTTTCAAAGAAACAAGTTTTAAATATTCGTGCACATCATTCACATCATGCATATGTTGCACGTCATAACCACACCCACACCCATATGCATCCTAAGGTGTACAAACGTACACATTGTGGCCGCAAAGGCCATTTAGAAAAATTTCGTTATGATAAGATAAATTCTTTAAATTTTGCTAATAAATATGTTTGGGTCCCTTACAAAGCTAACCCCCAAGGACCCAAAAGAAAATGGGTACCAAAATCCCCACCTTGTGTTTTTGATGTAGGTGAGGGCTCTCACAATACGTGAGAGGGATGGTGTCTTGATCGTGGATGCACATGGACTTGATGGACACACATTTGATGCATCACTATCAAGGAGTTTTGGTGGGACTACCACCATGTTTTGGAGATTTGGAGCATAGTTTCTTGGTTTGGTAACATTTCTAAAACTCCTAGTTTATTTACATGCTTTTACTTATATCATATTTTTAGCATGTTCATGTTTTATTTATTTGTGCTTCATGTGGTAAATACTAGTTTAGATGAAGTACTTGTCAAAACTTGGATATATACATGTACAAGTAGTGAGCTACATTTGATTCATATACGTTTGCACTTCATTATTCATTTGTACTCACTATATGCACACGTATAGCCTAGTTTTGATGATTCTCTTATTTACACTTGTTTTGCCAATTTTCATGTTTTACTTCATGTATATGCAATTTTTTATTCAAATCTAATAAATATACATGTATATCCGTGAGTCTCTTGCCTTCATGCAAATACCTTAATAGACTCTTTTTATGTGTGGGATATGTATGCATAATGTTAGGATTGGATAAATCATACAAATACCATGAAGTTTATTTTTTTAAAGAAAAATGAATTTTCATGTTTTGTTTGATAAAAAAAATAAAACTCATGATCATCTTGGAGCTTTATTAACTATTTTCATAAAATGCTAAACACATGATTCTTGTACACTCACACTTTATTTGTTTATTCATGACCTTGTTTCATGATTCTTTTTGAGCTTTATCGATTTTGAGTGTCAACTCTTGTGTATTTGGTATGATTCTGAAAAACATATGATTTGATTTTATGTTTTGAAGGATCTTTAATTAGTTTTTCAAAAATTAATCTAACTAGTTATTGTTCTTCATTTGATAGTGATTTTCAATAAAAATATTTTCAAAACCTATTTTGAAAACCCCTTCCAACACCTTAATGGGCGGATGGATGGGCGAGTATGCCTTGTAAGCTTAATTGAAAAATCTTTTATCTTGAGCATATAATGGGTGGAAGGTTATGAGTTATATACTTGATCTCAATTGGTATTTTCATTTTGTATATACTCATATTTTGTTTTCTATATATGTATGCTTCATTTCAAATAATATCAATTTCTATGGTATTTTTCATTTTTATACATATATATGATTTATTTGTGCTTAATTTAAAATAGACTTATATGTTTAAAGCACAAAGTTTGTTTATGCTAAGCTTGAGTCAAATTCTTATTTTCAATTGGTATCTCAATGATTGTTTTATAAGCTTATGCATTAGTTCTAAGATTGATATTTTTATTGATATCAAAAATATGCAATAATTTTCATTTGGTATCAATATGTTTCTATTTTTGATAAAAATTCAAAATTTGTAATGTTTATTTACAATTGGTATTGGTATCTTAAAATTTGACTACAATTGGTATCTTAAAATTTTGTTTATATGATTTGGTTTTCTAAGATATCTCAAAATTTATTTTATTGAGAAAAATTCAAAATTTTGTATTAATAAGAAAATTAAAAATGTGTTGATTTGTATTACTTATATGTAAGGGGAGCTTAACATCTCTTCTACATATAGATTCATGTTGAGTGTATCTTATATTGAGGAGCTTGACAACTCTTCTTTATGCGGTACACGTGTGTAGGAGGAGCTTCACATCTTCTCTTATGCATTACATATTATGCGTTATGTGAATTAGGGCTTGTCATCCCTCTTTCATGTAATGTATATGTGTAGGGAAGCTAACTTAGCGTCTTCCTCTTCATGAATGTATATCGCATATATCCTTTATTGATTTGTTTAATGTCACCCCTTTTATTAATTTTTGCTTTTGACAAAAAGGGGGAGAACATTTTGTTTTTACTTTGACCCCTTTGTTGATGATTGCCAAAAAGGGGGAGAAGTATTTAGTATATATGCATGTTTTCCTTGCTTTATTCATAAAGGGGGAGAAGTATTTATGTTTATGCATATATGTTTTGTTATGCATATATGTTTTGTTTTGCAAATAGGAGAAAAAGAATTTGATGTGTTTTATGCTTGATTGGCATGTTTATCTCCATATATTTGCATACATGTTTATGAGCATTCATTGCATATCTTATTTGTTTATTTGTTATGCATGAGTTAAGGGGGAGCTTCCTTGAAGCTTTACTTTAATCCATGCATATATAACTTCATGAGTTTTGTCATCATCAAAAAGGGGGAGATTGTTGGCCCAAAGGCCTATCACTCTAGTTTTGATGATGATCAACTCATGTAGTTATGGTACTAATGATCTTGTGTTTAATTAAGTTTCAGATTCATGATCAAGATCTTAGTAGATGTGTAGCTTGAACAAAGGATTTAAAGTCAAGTTTTTGGAGCTAGCACGGTTTGATTCAAGAGCTTGTGCATCAAGACCACATCAAGTACTCAAGAGCAGTCTAGCTCGTTGGATCAAGTTTGGACCAAGTCAAGAAGATGGGAAGACTTCAAGTGAAGACTTCAAGATCAAGACTTGTGTCTAGGTTTGTTTTTATAAGATTTTATTTTTACATAAAATGTAAAGGATAGAATAGTTGGTGATTGCTCAAGTATACCATATACACACACACTCTTGATTTAGATGAGTTTTCATAAAAGAATTTTATTTTGGAAAAATACAAAAGAGTTTTTTTTTGAAAAATACCAGTTTGGTTTTTGGTATTCAAAGTTTATATGTTTTTTACCAAAATCGTATTTAGAGCTTAATGTCAAAAACATAGATATTTCACAGTATTTAGAGTTTAATGTCAAATATATAGATATTTCACCATGTTTGTGTAGTGGATCATATCCATTCACTCTATGCTTTAAAAGAGTTTAAAATATCTTGTTTTTGTATTTGGAGAAGTTTTGGAAAAATAAGTTTGGAAAAACCAAATTTTAAAAAAATACAGTTTTTGTTTTGAGCCAAAATTTTCAAGTTACAAAAATAGTTCAAATTGCTTGTAACATGTCTTGATTTTATGCAAGCATGTTCGTTTATCAAAGTATTACATTGAAACTATTTTGTAGATTTTTCATGATTTTATGGGATTTTATTTAAGCCAAAACGACCAAATTTAAAGTCCCAAAATTTCTGTCCTGGCTTCAGCTGGTCGATCGGGCTGGTCGACCGAAGCCTGAAGTCGGTCGACCGAGCAGTCGATCGACGTGCACAAACATGCACGCCAAGTTCTGGCTGGAGGCCGGTCGACCGACCCGGTCGACCGTCCAGAGAGCTCTGCTCTCTGGAAAGGCCCCAGTCGACCGGGTGGTCGACCGGACAGAGAGCAGTGCTCTCTGTATCCAAGCCACGGTCGACCGGCCGGTCGACCGCTGCCCCAACAGTCAAAAAAATGATCGTTGGCGGTCGACCGGGCGGTCGACCGTCAGGCCACCTGGCTCCTAACGGCTAGTTTTTCTAGCCCTATAAATTTGGGGGTTTGGGTGCTGTTTTCTCTAAGATTTTTTAGTGGGTTTTGAGCTAGTTTTTCCTACTTCATTAAAAGTTTTCTCCATCAAATTGAGAGCTAATACTTCCAATCAAAAGAGGAGTTTATCAAGAGTGTTTTAAAAGTGATTTTCTTGAGTTTTCCTCCACCATCTCAATCCTTGTTTTCTCACACAACACTTAAGCCATCCATTGCTATATCTACCTATAGAGATTTGTTGTGAGAGGATTTTAGGTGATCAAAGAGTTATGATCACCAAAGTTCCATCTTTGTACTTTGAGGAGGCGGACGGTTGTGTTCGCGGTGTTTCGGGTTCTAGTGAGAACTCGGTGTTTGAGGTGCGGCCTCAGCGAGCTTGTGGGCTTGCGGTGTGTACGGGACTAGAGAGTCCAAGAGTTCTAGTGGGAACTCCTTGTAGGTGTTGCGGCACCGAGTGATCCGGTGGGATCGATTATAGTGGAAATTCTTCAAGTGTGAAGGCAGGGACGTAGAGCAAGTGTGCTCGAACCTCGAAACAAATCTCCCGTGTTTGCGATTGCTCTCTCTCTATCTCCTTATCTTTATATCTTGCATGCCTCTATTGCTTTCATCTTTAATTGCTAGATATATATATATTTGTGCTCATATTGTTATATGCTTGGGGTGTGTTTGCTAACACTAGTTTTCAACCAAGAGAGCCAACGCGGCACCTTAACTCTTATTTAGAGGAATCTTGAGGAGTTAGTCCAGAGCCCTTCACGGGGAATCCGGCTACACTCTTGTGTTAAACTTGGTGTTTAATGTAAGAAGTTTAGTTTGCATCATATAAGTTTTTAATTCCGCATTTAGTGACCATTAGATTAGCCATCACCTATTCAACCCCCCTAGGTGATTTACAAATATAACTCGGGAGAGTTCTATCCCCATTGGCTCTGTGAAGAGTAGTGATGATTATTCCAGTCTTGTTCATAGTATTGGGACTGGGGCATGTATTGATTTGGATAAGACCATTCTGGCACACTAGGTTGGTTAAAGTTATGATATGTCGGTTGATAATATCTGAAAAAGAGGTCAGGGTGTAATATGGATTACCATTAAAATTAGAAAGTTGTTATAAACTATATCACACAAGAAATGTCAAAAACAAATAAAGAAAAACAAATAAATAACAAACAAATAAAAAGAAAAAAATCTAACCTAAATTAAGGTAGACCTTAGACCTAGACGACTCGTTACTGGTTAGACTATCCACGGGGGGTATATTGCTAAATCTGACTACAAGTTAATCAGCCAGGTATGGGCAAGAGCAGTGGGAGGTATCTATGCCTAAGCAACATGCCTAATTATGCCAAACTATCAATCTTTAGGGTTTCGCCCCTCAAACCCTAACTTTAGACATTGATTTGGCAAGAGCCAAATTCTAATCAACTTTCCCCTTAGGTCAGTCTCCTATATGAGTCCGAGATGTCTCTAGGGCTAACGTCTACTCAGTTTTAATTAGGCTTGGGTTAGTGAGTGAGGAGATTGTTTGTGAGCTAAAAGAGGGTAATGACTTTCCCACCTTATCTTGTTTATAGGACAAGCCCTTAATTCAGTTTAGTACAGTGTACAAGTATATAGAAAAGTAACACTCAAGTAATATTTCATACAAGAATGAACCTTATACTAGATGTTATGCACACATACCTTGGCTCCAGTACTCTTCAACAGTAAATAGAAAATGTAAAGAAATAGACACGTGCCTAAATGCAAAGTCTAAAACGTTTTTACATTTACGATCAACCTTTTACTGTTGAATTAGAAATGTAAGTACAGTGAGTCAAATAAGAAAATAAATAGCTACAAATATTTAAACTTTACAATTCAGCCAACCTGCAAAAAAATACAGATTAGTAGTTTACTTAGATTGCCATGAGAATGCAGCAAATCAGATGGTTTCTGGGCTCTTCTTTCTTGAGCAGAGTTCAGAGCCACTTATATGTCCACTGCAGCAAAAATTTTCTTGTTGTTAAACATGTACACCAAGAATAGAGAAGAAAGTTAATCAATAAAATAAACAAAAAAGAGTTACTTACCATCCCTCCCCGACAACGGCGTAAAATTTTGACTGCGGTTTAACCTACACATAAAAAATATAGAATTTTATAAATACCAAATAGAAGTGTAAGGTACTCAATACTACCGCAATAGCAAGTGGCTATGGGAGTCGTGATCCACAAGGAGGGACTAGCGATTGAAGCTTTTTGCAAGTTCTCTTTTAAGTTACAAAAATAGTTAAAGTTCTTCTTTTAGTTCTTGAAAAAAAAATAATAAGTTATGTCAGATTATGAAAGTGTTAGATAGAAGGAGATGGTGATTCTGTATAAAGAAAGTGAAAAATAGTAGAGATTTGGTGATGGAGGTGAACTAAACTAAAGATTAAAAGAAAAAAAAAAAAAAGAAAACCTAAAAGAAATACTTTTGTTTTTTCGGTTGATGACTTACCTAGAATTCTTGCATGTTTACCTTGATCTGGAGGCGATCAACGCATAACTCATAAGATTAACTCAGTCCCAATTCACATTACATCATCAAAGCTTCTTCGAGCAAGTATGGAATGATACAAACATAGGGAAGAATCCATCATCATGAGCTATCGATGGCACTCACTAAGGCAAGGCAATACTGATGCTATTTGACTCACTTAGACTATCATTAAAATCGAAAGAAGAAGAGTAGAAAGAATAAGAAGAAATGAAAATAAAGAACATAAAAAAGTTACCTTTTATTGCTTGCAGAAATTATGGAAGAAAGGCGGAGGTTATATCAGTGTCACTCTCAACGTAAATCTCTCTCTTACTTATAGGAATCTTAGTCTAATCTATGCTTACAAAGAAATAAAAATTATATAAAATAAAAATAAAAATGTACACTAAAAAGAAATAAAAACTGGCCTAAGAATCTATCTCTGCTTGATCGTCTCTGCCTCTGATGTGTGGGGTATTTATAACACATAAAAGGATAAGAAAATGAGTCGAAAGATAGGGAGAACTGGCTATTTCTGAATTTGAATCCTCCCATTATCTCTAAACTTGATTTGATGTGGATATTCAATTCTGATCTGCAGCTTGTTAGCGTGTTGATTGCTGAATATCACTTATCAAATGATAGATTAAAAATAGTGATCAACTTAAGCATTGTAGGCTGTTAGTCTTCTTTCTGAATCATCTTGAATCATCAGATTTGAGTTTTGATAGCGAATGTTATGATCTAATATTAAAATGTATCCAATTTGAATCCGAGTCTAAATTGCTTATCTCATCTCTTGATCTTCTCTCTATCTATTTATCCCTTTGGATTTTGAATTTCAGCTTTAGATTTGATGATCTATCTCTTTATCCTCAGAGAAACTAATAGGGTCTTCTTCTAATTTGTTTTCCTTTGAATTTAAATAATATTATCTCATCTGATATACTGATTGAAGCTTTTCCTGCACATAAAATAAAGTATTTTAGATTGAGAAATAAAGATGTGCAAGGTGCTCAATTCTAATCCGCGGTAGCAATGGCTATGCGGATCGTGATCCTCAGGGAGGGACTAGCGATGGAAGCGTTTAAGTAAGTTATCTCTTTTTTTATTTATTTTGTTATTAAAATGGTATTTACAATGAGTTGGGAAGAAAAGAATGAGTTGGAGTTGGTGGTCTAAGCTAAAATTACAAAGAAATAAAACTATAACACGTACATACCTCTTCTGCCTAGCTTATCTTTTGCTCTGTTGCAATGACTTACCTTGTCTTGAAGGCGTTCAAGTATGGCGTATAGGATCTTCCGCCTTCGCGATCTACACTACGAAAAGAAAAGACAAACTAAAGAGAAGGCTTGTTCATCTCCATAGGCCATCAAGGGCACTTCTTCGGCTAGGCAGTCTCGAATCAATCAGATCTCATGGTTTACAAAACATCAGAGAGAAACAATAAAAGAAAACAAGAACAGAGAAAACAAGAATAAAAGAACAATAACCAACCTTAAGTCGATTTAATTAACAATGGAGGAAAAGTAAGACTTACACCGATTGTCGCCCTCAGTACAAGTTGATCTCCTTCCTCCATGAAAGCATCCTCTCCTCTCGGTTACAAAAATTACAAAAGAACACGAAACTAAAACCTAACCTAAATTACAAGTTAGCCTAAAAACCCTAGATTTTGCTCTGTAGTTTCTGTGTGTCCTCTCTGTTGCGTCTGCAGGGGTATTTATAGGTGCTGGAAGATATAGAGTCCCAATACAACTCTCCCACGAAAGCTGATCCCCAGACTCATCCAGATTGCCGCGGAAACGCGGCTTGGGCCGCGTTTCCGCGGCCAAAGTGTGGCGACTGGCCACGCGCTTTGGCGCGTGGCCTCCCCTGGTTCGTCCATCTGGGTGTATCCTTCTGGAAGATGCATCCTGACTCTTTATTTTGGGATTTCGGGATAACTTGGGAAGCAAGTTACCTAGATCTCAAATCATTTATCAACGAATTTGCTATCCTTCTTTGGCTTTTATCCTCATCCTGCAAGTGTTTAGGGTTGAATAGAAGTCTATCCTTCCCTCTTATTTTAGTATTTGCAACTTTTGCCCTTAGTAATTGCAACTTTGACATTTGATAATTGCAATTTTTCACTTGGGCTTGGACATGGGCTTTTGGGCTTCTTTTAAGGCTTTATTCTTTTATTTTTATTTACTCAAGGCCTGCACACAATAAATAATAAAATATTAGTAAATGTGCAGAATTATATGAATAAATATGAAAATGTGATAGTAAAAATGGAAAAATATGCATTTTTCACTACCAATCACACCTCCACACTTATCTTTTTGCTCATCCTCGAGTAAAAATCAAAAAGAAAAAGAAAAACTCATCTAGCTAACTCACTTTCGTAGGAATCACGGTTCCACTTAGCACGTGCAACAAGCCGTTAAACCCCTAGGTTACCCTAGAGGACGAGTGTTGTCTCGTGAGGGTTTTCAGCGGATTACACCCACAAAATCCTTAAAAAGAAAAATATTTGAAATACTTTTGAAAAGACTAAGTAATCTATAAGTTTTTAGGATCCTCATTTTTATTCATTCTTAAACTTAGTCTTTATAAAGTAAATTGTTATCCATTTTAAGTAAGGGTCAAAATTGAATTTTTGTATAGTCTTTTTCGTTACCAAAAATCATATGCATCCTTATGAATTTTTACTAGGAATTCCTTAACTTGGACTCTCATGCCTCTTTATTATTATTATATGTATATATTTTTTTTTCTTTTTTTTAAT
Organism: Agave tequilana; assembly: GCA_038442645.1. NCBI lineage: Eukaryota > Viridiplantae > Streptophyta > Magnoliopsida > Asparagales > Asparagaceae > Agave > Agave tequilana. Next base: position 179,677 of record JAVJIF010005863.1, on the reverse strand, counting down.
ATGTATAACTCATCTAATTTTCTTTCGTGTAAGCATGAAGGCTTCTTGAGGCACTCATACCTAACTAATTGACTATTAGATGTGTTAATACATATATAATATTTCTTAGTTTCTTAGGCTTTCTAATCCACCCATGTAGCGAACTTAAAGTCGGTGGCTCCCGAACCAGTCGGCTTTAGGGCACCAGGTGAGAAAACACCCCGCGGACTCAAATTCAAGTGAACTAGGCCACAAAACTAAGGACTTTATTTTATTTAGAACTCACCTTTAGGCGTGAATACTTATGCTTCTTGAGGCACATGTATCCAGCTTAATTGGTGATTGATTTTTTTTATTTTAATAATTTTTTTTTATGAGGCACAAGGGTCTTTGTCTTAGAATCCTAGATATGCATTAGGTATGCACATTTCATTAAGGTAAAAATTAAGACTAACTACTTATTCAATTTCTCCTCCTATACCTAAAAATTCAACAATTTATTTATTTTGACCAAGTTTTTAGAAATCCTAATCATGATTTTCCTAATTCTTAAGATTAACTTAGATTTCTTTCAAAAGATAAGTCAAAATATTGTCCTTTTTATAATTTTTTTTCATTTTTTTTAATATTAGCAAATTTTTTGTTAGTTTCTACCTATGTTAGTATGTTAGTAAAGCCTCCCCCCACACTTATCTCATGTAATTGTTCTCAATGTATGAATGTATGCATGTATGCATGAAAAAGAAGAAGGGAAAGGCAGATGTTACCTCAAGGTGGTGGTTCCGGTGGTGGTCTAATTGGGCCAAGCGTTGCTACCCAATCAAGATAATGTGATAGTTCACGGGACCTACCTTTATTGACCTCTTTTCTATTTACATGTTTACAGTCCCCAGTATGAATAGGATCATGGAAGATCCTCTCGTGAAACTTACTTCCTTTACATGACCAGACCTGGAAAATCATCACAGAGTCATGGTCTATACTTATGTCCAACAAAAGAATGTGACTTGGTAGAATAGTTGACTTGGACTCAAGAATGATAGGTTCAGGAACGAATACCGACTCAGGAAAGAAACTTAAATCAAGTAAGGGTTCAGGAGTTGAGCTTGTTTCAAGAAGTGTGTCCAAGTCAAGAAGTTGAAACTCAAGTCCACAATCATCTTCCCACAATGGAATGTGACTCAATATTGGTGATTCAAGTTCAGGAATGATAGGTGTGGGAATCAAATCTGACTCTAAAAGATTACCTAAGTCGGGTAACAAAACATGAGTCAATATTGATTTGGGAATTTGAACTTGATCACAGATTTGAGAATCAAAGTCACATATCTCATTCGGTTCAATCTCATAAAAATGAGAACTTGCCAATTTGTCAACGGGACTTTCAAAAGTATGAAATTTGTCAAGTTCAATATGATGATCATCAAAAATGGGTGATTCAATTTCATGATCTATGGGTACGGGAATAAATGTTGGCTCAGAAAATTGGTCCAAATTGGGTAAGGATACCGGAGTCAACATAGATTCGAAAATGAAAACTGAATCGCAAAGTTGGGGATCGGGTTCACATTCATAATCTAATTCAATTTCATTGAAATTAAAACTAGCCAATTTGTCCAAGGATTGGGGTTGAGCAAGTTCATATTGATGTGATGAAAATGAATTTTGATCAAGGTCTTCTAGACAGAATGATTCTTGGTTCCTATCAACTTGCTCAAGAATGTTGGAAAGTCTAGAAATTTGATCATTCATTATATCTTGCTACTGATCCACTTTTTCTTCTAACCCATCGAATAGATCAATGGTGGACTGAAACCTTGGTGATGTGGGAAGAGACGTATATGAAGATAATGGTTGAACAGGTGGTTGACCATACGGCTCAGGAGTATTAAATCCCCATTGACTCTGTGAAGAGTAGTGATGATTATTCCAATCTTGTTCATAGTATTGGGACTGGGGCATGTAATGATTCAGATAAGACCAATCTGGCACACTAGGTTGGTCAAAGTTATGATATGCCGGGTTGGTAATATCCGAATAAGAGGTTGGTGTGTAATATGGATTCTCATTAAAGTTGAAAAAATTATTGTTATAGGCCATATCACACAATCACAAACAAAGAAAACAAACAAATAAGCAAACAAAAAAGAAAAAAATTCTATCCTAAGTTAGGGTAGACTTATGACCTAGACGACTCCTAACTGGTTAGACTGTCCACGGGAAGTAGGGTGTAGACTTTGACCACAAGTTAATCAGCCAGGTCAGGGCAAGATTGGTGGGAGGTTTTCCGTCAAAGACGTTCCTTAATTAAATAACCACCAATCTTCGGGCTTTCGGCCCTCAATCCCCTTCCTAGACACTGATTTGGCAGGAGTCAAATTCCAACATTGTTCCCCCTTAGGATAATCTCCTAATTGAGTCCGAGATGTCCCTAGGGCCAATGTCTACTAATTTTTAGTTAGGCTTGGATTAGTGAGTGCTTGGGACATGATTTTTGGGCCAAGAAAGGGTGATTAAATCCCCACCTTATTTTGTTATGAGTTAGTGCCCTTAAGATAAGTTTGTGCAAGTGAACAAGATATGTAAATAAGATTCACTCAAAGCAATGAAAATCAACCAAGAGATGAGTCCTATTCTACATGCAATGCGAACGTACCTTGCTCCAGCACTCTTCAACAGTAAAATAAAGGAATTGAAAAGACACTGCCTAAAATGCAAACGTCTAATCAATTTTTATCTTTTTCAACAAGTATTTTAATGTTGATTAATTAGCAGTGTGCAGGTTATCACAGAACAAATATAACAGAGCTGACAAATTAAATTTCAGATTGCAGCAACCTGCAGAAAATTCAGTAAGTAGTTCTCTACTACTGCCACGGATCCGCGGCTATTACCGCGTTTGCGCGGCAAGGTAGTAGGCTCTGCTGCTCTGCCTTCGAGGACAGAGGCACAGAGTTGCTATATGTCCTTGCTGCTATTTTCTGTTCTCCAAACCTGCAAATAGAAAGAATAAAAGAATAAAAAAAAAATTTAGAGATAAACTTACCGTTCGATCCCCGGTAACGGCGCCAAAATTTTGATTGAGATTTTCCTGCACACAAAATATAGAATATTAGATTTAGGAAAAGGATGTGCAAGGTGCTCAATTCTAATCTGCGGTAGCAATGGCTATGCGGGTCGTGATCCTCAGGGAGGGACTAGCGATGGAAGCGTTTAAGTAAGTTATCTCTTTTTTTATTTATTTTGTTATTACAATGGTATTTACAATGAGTTGGAAGAAAAGAATGAGTTGGAGTTGGTGGTCTAAGCTAAAATTACAAAGAAATAAAACTATAACACGTACATACCTCTTCTGCCTTGCTTACCTTTTGCTCTGTTGCAACGACTTACCTTGTCTTGAAGGCATTCAAGTATGGCGTATAGGATCTTCCGCCTTCGCGATCTACACTACGAAAAGAAAAGACAAACTAAAGAGAAGGCTTGTTCATCTCCATAGGCCATCAAGGGCACTTCTTCGGCTAGGCAGTCTCGAAGCAATCAGATCTCATGGTTTACAAAACATCAGAGAGAAACAATAAAAGAAAACAAGAACAGAGAAAACAAGAATAAAAGAACAAAACCAACCTTGAGTCGATTCAATTAACAATGGAGGAAAAGTAAGACTTACGCCGATTGTCACCCTCAGTACAAGTTGATCTCCTTCCTCCATGAAAGCATCCTCTCCTCTCGGTTACAAAAATTACAAAAGAACACGAAACTAAAACCTAACCTAAATTACAAGTTAGCCTAAAAACCCTAGATTTTGCTCTGTAGTTTCTGTGTGTCCTTTCTGTTGCGTCTGCAGGGGTATTTATAGGTGCTGGAAGATATAGAGTCCCAATACAACTCTCCCACGAAAGCTGATCCCCAGACTCATCCAGATTGCCGCGGAAACGCGGCTTGGGCCGCGTTTCCGCGGCCAAAGTGTGGCGGCTGGCCACGCGCTTTGGCGCATGGCCTCCCCTGGTTCGTCCATCTGGGCGTATCCTTTTGGAAGATGCATCCTGACTCTTTATTTTGAGATTTCGGGATAACTTGGGAAGCAAGTTACCTAGATCCCAAATCTTTTATCAACGAATTTGCTATCCTTCTTTGGCTTTTATCCTCATCCTGCAAGTGTTTAGGGTTGAATAGAAGTCTATCCTTCCCTCTGCTTTTAGTGTTTGCAACTTTTTCCCTTGGTAATTGCAACTTTGACATTTGATAATTGCAATTTTTCACTTGGGCTTGGACATGGGCTTTTGGGCTTCTTTTAAGGCTTTATTCTTTTATTTTTATTTACTCAAGGCCTGCACACAATAAATAATAAAATATTAGTAAATGTGCAGAATTATATGAATAAATATGAAAATGTGATAGTAAATGTATGGAAAAATATGCACTTTTCACTACCAATCATATACCCAGTCTTCAAATAAGATGGCCTTTAGAACCTCTGGATTTGAATCGATCCCCTTTCTTTTAAACTTTTAAATTTAATTAGATATCTGTCTATCTTTCTTTATTCTTCCTTAATTACCATACACGTCATTAAACATGAAAATATATTAATAGTAGATTTTTATTTAAATAAAAATATAGAAATGTGACACATGTGATATGAAAACATGCAACGCACGTGTGTGATCATGTGTGTGTGTGATTTTAGGTGGTGTACGTCGATTGGATAATTGTATCTGGGCAGACTCCTAATTATAGAGAAGATGCTCCCAAAATTTTTAAGAAATTGGAATAAATCTCATTTTTGTGTATATATGTTGAGTTGTTCATTGTTCTTGAGAATGAATCATTGTTCTTTGTTCTTATTATTAATTATTCTTGAGAGCTACTCTCAGTAGCTCTATGTTGAGAGTAGCTCTCTATTGAGAGTCTCAATAGAGAGTTGCTCTCAACAGAGAGCTGCCCTCTATTTTTTGAGAGCAGAGAGTAGTAACAGAGAACATCTCTCTATGTGATTTTTAAAAAAAAAAAACTTTTAACGTCGATTCTTTAAAGAACTAGCGTTAAAAGTTGACTTTTGACATCATTTTAATAAGAAACAGGCATCTATATTATTATATGACTGTGGTTTAAAACCGCCGTCATATACATGGAATTATTACAACTCCCTTATATAAGTCAATTTTTTGGACATGTTTAAAGTCAGTTTTTATCCGTCATTAAACATGTTTTCTGTACTAGTGATATGTTCACGTTACATCTCTGACCCTGACACTGTCACCGTTGCCTGTATAACCATTGATACGCTGGACACTGTTACTTTCTGTTAGACTATCACGGATGTATGCATGTCTCTTTGTATATGATATGATTGTGGACTCTATTATCTCATGCACTTGTATCACATTACATGGATATTTCATGTAATAGATACTGTTATTTTTGTAGCACTGATATGTGGTTACATGGATATTCTCTTATACTAGATACTTTTATTTGATGTACTTGTAACATTGTTACACGGATAACCTATACTGTTATTTCATGTACTTGTTATCACCGTTATACAAAATACTCTGTAGCACTGGCTACTACTTTTATATCACTGTTACATAGATTCACTTGCATACATGCATTGATTGTTTTAGTATTCCTCTTGCATGAGTTATTACCTCTATCATATGGATTATTATTACATAGATATTCTTGTATTCCTTTTACATAACTGTTTCTTGTTATTGAGATCGATATAATAATCCTGTTACTAAGACATACTGATAACTGATCTAAGTGTGTGAAACCAAGTGCCATACGGGACAAAGTGTCACATCACATACATGGTGGGTCCACCTCTTCAACCCCGTGGGGGCCACCTCTAGAGTCACATGTCTTGTGGATCCCATGCTTCCTATTATCCTATTCATGTCCTGTTATCCCGTTACATGTCACATGCCCGTACACGTCCTGTTATTCCGTTACATGTTACATGCACTATTATTATTACTGATTCACATATAACTTATTTATGATAAAAGTAACATGGAGATGGGAGAGACTTGACGATGGACTAGATCTTATTGGGTGGATATCGTGGATTCATTATCCCACTGCAGGGGGCGTGATAGTGTTGGCTATCGTCTTTTATAGCTTATTGAGATCCCGTTTCCCATTACTTGTTTCATCTTAGCGGACTGGCCCTAGTCTCACAGCCAAGGGTCTGTTTAAGGTCGTGTCCCGGGTATACACGGGATACACTACTCGATTAGAGCTCCTTGACTATTGAGTTTTTAATTAACATAATAAAATAATATAAATAATGAGGACGACAGGAATGCTTGTTATTTGGTCACTCTCTCGTTCAGATAATGGTACCCATATGCCATTTTCAGATGGGTTTGGCTAGAATACATGCTCCAATATGAACTGCAGCTCTGGTATAAACTGCATGTGGTATGACACACTGAAAGAGATTGATTAAAATAATAAGTGATATTGATTGTTATTATTATATAATAATATGTTGATTTTCACCTACATGATATCATGCCTGTGTATATTGTATTTATCTACCTGATTTTCTTATTTACTAGCAAGTCTCTATGCATATTCATTTCATAAATTCTCTGTAGACACACTGTTCTTATATTATCACAAATACTATAGCGTGATTACTTCTGTTTAATTCATGTGTAGATGTTCATATTTATCATCATTATACTGTCATGTTACTATTATTAGTGTAAATAGTAAATATAAAATAATTAAAACTTGATACATGTTAATGATACAAACTTATTTCATTAAGTAAAATTAAAAGATCTGTATCTTATTTTATATTACATATTAAAAACCTATTAATTGTTATAAAATAATATAACATAAATCAATATGTATATATAACTTTTCCTTATTGACTTCATTATTGCTTTAATCACATATTGTATATTATTGTAGAGGTAAAATTATTATAACACACTTGATAATAATAATGTCATAGTGCTAATATAATATTGTATATTTTATATATACTGATTGTTATTATAATTATAATGTATAACTGTTATTTAATCATGTATTATATGTTATCGTGATTGTAATATTATTTAGCATACTATTGCTCCTTCCTTTATTTTATCACTCACTAGATCGCTTTCTGACGACCCTGGATTTGCATGCGCAGGTTGAAAATCTGAGATATCGTAACACCTGCACAGGATATTAGTAAAAGACTCGATGCCTTTGTTATTCACAGGTATCTTTATTGTTCCGTCCTTATTTTCTTATTAGTTCTTGTTCTATCACTATCACGATCACTGACCCTCTTTTGCAGGTATTCTTGTATTTAAGTCGATGGATTTATGTTGTGTATATTATGTTTATTCCCTATACTGAGGCGTAACGCGTATGTGAGGGATATTTTTCATGTGTATATGTGTCGTCGAACTCGTCACGTCCCCGCTACAGTATATTTTGGGAAGTGGGACATGACTAGGAAAGTCAAGTGGGTCGGGCCATGTCGAGCCTAGCCCAGGTATAGCTGGCCAAGGGCCTATCCGGCCCCCCAGCCAAAAGGAGACGGTTCGGGTCGGGTTCCATTTCTGGAACCCGGGTCCGCCCATGACACAGGTGACCCGGACCCGGCCAGACCCAAGCCATGCTCGGCCAGCCTTATAAAAAAATTAAAAAAATAAAAACTCTTAAAAAATTCTAAAAAATTATAAAAAGTTAAAAAATCTAAAAAAATTACTGATCCAAGTTGTGAAAAAAATGCCAAGAAAATTACAAGCTGTAAAATGAAAATGTAAATTTTTTATTTATCATCCAATAAAATGGATAATAGATACAAATAAAATTGAAGTATAAATAATTTTTTTAAATTTATCAATAATAAATAAAAAAGTAGAAGTCTTAATGCATTTTATCATTCATAAATAAAAAAATACAAGTCTTCTTTTATCTTCTGGGAAGTCTTTTGGAGAATTTTCTATGAGATCGTCAATTGTCTTATTTGACTTCTCTTTTCGCATCCAGTCAATTCTTCCCGCATATAGTCATCTCAATTGCATCCGATACCAAACGGGTCCTCGTATTAGTCAGCATTCGATCACATGTACTAAAACCAAACTTCGATACTATTTTAGATGTCGTAGGAGTTAGTAAATCACGTGCCATGATTGAAAGCACAGGATAAGTTGATGCTTGTGATTTTCATCATGCCAAAATATCAAGATTATCAAATTCTGAGTCTGGATCGATCTCATGAGTTACAACACATTGGATATAATAATGATGTTCATTTAAAGAATCAAAAGTTTTAGATTTTTGGAAGCTGATAAAAGACCTGAAAATAATGAACTTCTACTACTAGATGCTGAAGAAGTTTGAGATGAAGAAAAAGATTGTTTATTTTCATAAGTAGTTTTAAAAAAATCATACAACTTATTTATAGAAGAATCAATATCTGCTCACATTAGGGCAGGACTATCCTCATAGTCCATTCTTTCATAAAATTTTCATGTAAAAAATTACATCCATGAAATTTAATCCTAGGATCCATAATAAGAGTAAAATAAAAAATAAAAGGAAGTTCTTTAAAGTATTTATTAAAATTTTGTTCTCCATGGGAGTAATAATATCTCTAACAAAATCATTATTTCTACATTGAGAAAATATTTCACTTATTTCAGTTAACTCATAAAATTTAAACCTGTCATTGGATAATAAATACTAGAAAATAATTTTGTAGAGCTTGAGGACTTGAGAGCTTGTAGAGCTTGAGGACTTGAGAGCTTGTAGAGCTTGAGGAGCCTGTGAACTTCAGAGCTTGTAGAGCTTGAGGACTTGAGGATTTTAGATTTTTTTTAGAGATATAAGAGATTTTTATTGTGATGAAATGGAGTGGGGAAGATGAAGTATTTATAGAGGAGAAGAAGAGTAATTTTTTGCATTTTTTTTGCAAAAAAAACAAACAAAACAATATATACCCATTGTGGGGTATTTGCAAAAAAATTGCAAATGGCCCCAATGGCTATAATAGCCGTTGGGGTTGATCTAGAGGGTTTTTGCAAAAAACATTTTTGCAGAAACCCCTTCCCTTTTTTGTAAAAACCCCCTCCCCCGCCCTAACGGCTATAATAGATGTTGGGGAATTGGTCAGGCTGGGCCTAGTCCCCAACGACTAGCTATTGGGATTCCCGCGCTAGGCCTAGCATGAGCCTTGGGCCGCCTTTGACGGACCGAGGGCCACCCTAGCCTCTACCCAGACACGGGCTGGGTCTGGCCCGGGTCCTTTGTGGGCCGGACTGTGCCCGTGCGGCTTGCCGGCCGGCCCGGCCCATTTGGTACCCCTAGGCGTGACATGGTTTTATTAGTATTAGAGCCTAGGTTTACACCAAATGTGGGTAACCACCTAGATCAATATTTGGGCTCTTACTAACAGTACAACCAGTTATTAGATTAGCCCTAATCTGAATCTGGATTTGGAAATTCCAGCCACGAATACAAGAATATCTCATTCCTTTGAAAATTCATTCCTTGACTCTTAATATACCCCAGCTTCAACCGTTATGCAGAGTATTCCGATTTTTATCCACTTCTCCTTCATTACCTTGATTCCATTCCTATAATTTTTATTGCCGACTCTAGTCACCTAATCCCGAGTTCAAGTATAGATATCAGAGTGGCACAACGAAAGCATGTTGGCCCATAACCCTTAGGTCCCAGGATCATTAAAATGTTTTTTCCCACCGAATTGAAATTTTAAGAACGAAATTTTTTTGTAAGGTGGGTAGAAGTGTAACCCCTTACCCTAGATGTATGTGTCGTAGTATCAGTACTCGATACTGTGTATATATTTGATTTGACTTTTCTGATAGTCAAACTGAATAAATTTTAGTTCCAGATATTATTTTCTAATATTTTAGATTTTTCAAAATTTTCTAGATTTTTTTTTTGGGGGTTATTTTGAAAAATCTTCGTATTCGGTGTTAATCGACACCGATAATCGACTCTAGGATTTTAATTAACAAACAAAGTTGAATTTCAAGAATTTGCTTTCAAATTATTCTTCAAAATCATATTTTCACTTTAATATATTTTTTAAAATTTTTCTAAATTAGTCAAAAATCTGGCCAAACCAGAGTTGACTGGTCTCACTGATCGATTTTAAAATTTTAATTTGCAAATCAGACTGAATTTCTTGAATCCAATTTCAAGTCGCTCTTCCATATAATATCTGAAATTTTACAGAATTTTTAAGAACTGTTCTGAAATAGTTAAATTTTTTCAATTAAATAAGATTAATTGACTGTTGTTTCTTTTCTTTTCTTTCTTTTCCCTTCTCCACTCTTTTACGTAAACTTCCCACTTTTCTTTTTTCTTTCCATTTTCCTTCTTTTCCCATTTTCCTCTTCTTTTTCTTTCTCCTTTTTCTTTTCTCTCATTTTCTTTCCCTTCTTTTCCTTTCTAGATTTTTCTTTTCTTCTCTTCTTTCTTCCTCCTCTTTTCTTCTTCTTCCTTTCCCTGAGAGGCCACGAGCCAGCAACTGATCTCCCCTCTTAATTCCCTTTCTTAAACCCTAATCTCACTCTTAATCTCTCTTTCTTCCATTTTTATTCTCCCACCATCCATTTCTAATCTATCTCCTCTTTCTTTCTTTCCTCCCAAAAACACCCAAACCCAACACCACCCCTCTAGCACCCAACTCCGGCGACCGTGGCCGTCCACCTTCTTGTTACCAGCGAGACCATGATGGCCAATCTTCTAGCCATCTCCCTCCTCCTCTCCACAACAACTCATTTTCTCCATCGTCTTCCACCCTCATCTTCACCACCAACAAACACCAATTCCACCATTACAAACCACCGCTTCTACCTCCTACACTTCTCACCATTTCCATCCCAAATCATCACCTCACCACCACCAATCCACCATAACTACCACCAATCAACACCACTACTCCATCATCTCTATCACATAATCAACACCATATCTATCACCCAAATTCATCTCTCCTCTCTCCTCCGGCCTGGGTCAAGGCCACCGCACTGCCTTATGGTGGGCCAACCAGGTCCACCAACCGCTAGCCCAACCAGGACAACTGGCCCGACCCCTTTCTCTTCTCTTTTCCTTTTCTCTTTTCTTTCTTCTTTCTTTTTAATTCTTCTTTCTTCCCTTCTCTTTTTCTTCCTCTATTTCTTCTTTTCTTTCTCTGTTTTACTGTCCCCTCTCTTTCTCCTCTCTCTCATCTCACTCTCTCCTCTCCCTTACACTCTCTCCTTTCTCTCTCTAAGTTTATCTCTCTTTTTTCTCTCTTAAAGAGTTCAAACCCAGTAAACACAAACTCGTTAACCCATTAACCCTATAACCCAGATCACTTAAGTCATCTGGGTTCGGGTTATTGGATCTAAACCTGACCCGTTAGTAACCCAAACCCACTTTAAAACCAAAGAAAGATAAAACTTCACAAAACCTCATGTTAGATAAAATTATTTCATTTTAAATCCTATACATTACATATTTAACTCATTTGTTATGATTATAGTGTTCTGCCGATATCTTGAGCATTTGGAGTCCGATTTGGACGATTCTCGAACCATTATAATCGTGAAAAGTTGAGCTACATCCTTATAATAGTATGTGAGTATTTTTCTTGAATAAATTATATTTCAATATATTAAAGACACTAATTATTGAATTATTTCAGAAACCATGAGTATTGTTCCGTAAATCAAGTAAAGAGTAAACCATTGCAAATAATGATGTGTTAGTATTTAAGAATATTTTATAGTGACTTTGGATTTAAGATAAACATGTAGATGAATTAGTTATATTGTTGAGTGATTATTAAACAATGGATAAAAGGACTTTCAGAATAATAACTAAAGTAATAATTATTAAAATAGTTGTGAAGAGTTTAAAAATAAATCATTTTCTATAATTCTTGTATCATTTTAATCACAGTAATAAAATAAACATGGTATAATAAATATTGATATATTTATATATATTGACATATTTTCACATTACACCTCTCACCCTGACACTGTCATCATTACCTGAATAACCACCGATACATTGGACATTGTTACTTTCTGTTAGACTATCATGGATGTATGCATGTTTTTCTGTATATGATATGACTGTGGACACTATTATCTCAAGCACTTATATCACCATTACACGGATATTCTCTTATACAAGATATTGTTATTTCATATATTTGTAGCACTGTTACACGGTTACACGGATATTCTCTTACACTAGATACTATTTTTTCATGTACGTGTAGCACTTTTACACGAATACCCTACACTATTATTTCATGTACTTGTTATCACCGCTATACTGATACTCTGTAATACCGGCTACTGCTCTTATATCACTGTTACATAAATTCACCTGTATACATGTATTGATTGTTTTAGTATTCCTATTCCTGTTGCTGCTCCTGTCATATAGATTATTGTTACATGGATTTCCTGTATTACTTTTACATGACTGCTTCTTGTTACTGAGATTGATATAATAATTTTGTTACTGAGACATACCGGCTATTGATCTAAGATGTGTGGAACTAAGCGCCACACAGGACAAAGTGCCACATCATACATGGTGAGCCTACCTCTTGGACCCTGGGGGGCCACCTCTAGAGTCCCATATCTTATAGGTCTTATGCCTCCTGTTATCCTGTACATTTCCTGTTATCTCATTACATGTTACATACTCGTACATATCATGCTATCCCGTTACATGTTACATGCACTATTATTGTTATAATTCACTATATAACTTATTTATGATAAAAGTAACATAGGAATGGGGAAGACTTAATGGTTGACTAGATCTTATTGGGTCGGTGTCTTAAATCCATTATAGTCTCACTACCGGGGACGTAGTAGCATTGACTACCATCAGTTATAACTCATTGAGCTCCCTTTTTTGTTATTTGTTTTGCCTTAGTGGGCTGGCCTTGGTCACAACAGTCAGGAGTCTATTTAAGACCATGATCCCAGGTATGCACGGGATACACCCATCCAATTAGAGCTCCTTGACCATTGAGTTTTCAATTAACATAATAAAATAATATAAATAATGATGACAACAGGAACGCTTGTTATTTGGTCACTCTTTTGTTTGGATAATGGCACCATATACCATTTTTGGATACGAGCTCCGGTATGAACTGTCAGTGGTATAGGACACTGGAAGAAATTGATTAAAATAACAAGTGATACTGATTGTTATTATTGTATAATAATACATTGCTTTTCACCTGTATCTTTCATGTGCATATTGTATTGATCTTCCTAATTTTCTTATTTACTAGCACGTCACTATGCGTGTTCATTTCATGTATTATTTATAGACACACTATTCTTGTATATACAAACACTATAACGTGATTACTTTTGCTTATTTCATGTGTAGATGTTTATATTTTTCATCACTATACTGTCATGTTACTAGTATTATTAGTGTAAATAGTAAATATAAAATAATTAAGACTTGAAACGTGTTAATAATACAAACTAATTTCATTAAGTATAATTAAAAGATATGTATCTTATTTTATATTACATATTAAAAACCTGTTAATATTATAAAATAATATAATGTAAATCAATATGTATATATAACTCTTCCTAATTGATTTCATTATTGCTTTAATCACGTATTGTATACTATTATTGAGGTAACATTATTGTAACACACTTGATAATAATAATAATGTCATAGTGCTAATATAATAATTGTATATATATATTGAATGTTAGTATAACTATAATGTATCACAGATATTTAATCATGTATTATATGTTATCTGATTGTAATATTATTATAACATACTATTACGACTTTCTTTATTTTATCACTCACTAGGACACTTCCTGATGGCCCAGAGTTTGCATACCCAGGTTGAAAATTTGAGATATCGTAGCACCTGATATTTCACGGCATATTAGTAGGAGACTCAATGCCTTTATTATTCATAGTTATTTTTATTATTCTATCCTTATTTCCTTATTAGTTCTTGTTTCTATCACTATCATGATCACTGACCCTCTTTTGTAGGTATTCTTGTACTTAGGTTAGCTAGATTTATATTGTGTATATCCTGTACTGGGACTTAATGCGTATACGCGGGATATTTTTCATGCATATATGTGTCATCGACTCTCGTCGTGTCCCCACTACAATGTATTTTGGGAAGCGAGGCTTGACAATGTCTCTACAGGCTGGCAGAGCCTTAAATGCACGTTCCATCCGCAATCACGTCGGTCATTAGCTGACACTTTTCAAAGAGTCACGACATTCGAGGATGGTGATTGGTCGCTAATGTTGCATATTTAGTATCATATTTCCATACTTATTATAGAATAAAATCTGCATTGTCCTAATTAATTGTTTAATTTATTTGCAGGCCCATTCCTTAAGGAGATGAAGAGAAATGAGCCCAAAAGCCCACCAGATTCTGAATTAAATCAGAATTAATTCGCACTCAGTAAATCAGGGCAAAATCAAGAGGTTGAAAACCTGTTGAGAAGAATCCACTCAGAATCGATCGGTTAAAGCCAAGAATCAAAGGCCATTTCATCACAATCCTGGACTCAAATGAGAAAACCAACTGAAGATAAAAGCAGAAGGAAACCCCGGGGAGACCCACCAACAGGGTGTGGCCTGGCCGCGGAAACGCGGCCAAAGCCGCGTTCCGCGGCTTGGTTGGGAGTTAGGGGGAGCGTTTGCTCCCCCGATCTCCCCGGGATTCTCCTCGTGTGGGTTATGTCTATAAATACAGATTTCAGCTGAGGAAAATGGGACGACCATGCAGAGATAGGATTTAGCCTAGTTTTTCATTTTGTAGTTTAGGTTTTTGTTTTCTTTTCATGTAACTTTAATTTGTATGTAAGCTTAGGTAGATGCAGATTCATGTAAGTAAGAGAGAGAGGCTTTTGTTGAGAGTGACACCGATGTACCCTCCTCCTTTCTTCCATTGTTTCTGCAAGCAATAAAGGTAAACATTTTTCTTGTGTTCATCGCTTTACTTTTGTTTTCTTTTTCTTTTCCTCTTCTACTTTACCTCTGTTGGTTTTTGATGAGAATGCTAGTAAATCCAGAAGCATAAGTATAACAAAGTCTTTGTGAGTGCCAACGATAGTTCATGAAGACGTTCTCCTCCTCAAGATCCGTATCACTTCATTCTTGCGCTGCTTGATGATATAATGCGAACGGGACTGAGCTCGATCCTATGATCTATGCGTTGAACGCCTCCAAGTAAGGTAGAACATGCAAGGGTTCCAGGTAAGTCATCAACCAAACTAGGTGCGTAATTCCTTAATCTTCTTTCTTTTCTTTTATTTCTTAGTTTAGATCGCCAACACAATTTCTTTCACTACATCTTCCAAATCGTTTTCACTCTTTCTTTTCCAACTCATTTGTACATAATCGCTTTCATCGTTTTCTGATTTTCTCCCTTCTCCATCTACTGTTTTCTTTCTAACTTTAACCTTTAACTCTTTTTCATTTTTATTTCTTAAAAAACAAAGAAGAACATTCGTTTTGTTTTCATAAAGATCTCAATAAAGAACCTTGAATGCTTCTATCGCTAACCCTCCTTGTGGATCACGACCCGCATAGCCACTTGCTATAGCGGTAAGAATTAAGCACTTGCACATCTTTATTCTTCGATCTAAAATTCTGTATTTTGTGTGCAGGTTGAGCTTCAATCAAATTTTGGCGCCGTTGCCGGGAGGGTAACGTTTTTATTGAAATCTGATTTTTATTGAAAAATTTTTTAGAACTAAAATGAATTTTCTTCTCTGTTGCAGGTTATAGGGCAAGCAAAGCAGGAAAAAAGGATTGCAGAAACATATAAGTGGTCTTGGGCCTCTGTTCCAGAAAACAGAGACCAAGTAGCCTCTGAATTGCAGCGTTTTCTCGGCTTTTGCCGCGTTTCCGCGGCAAGGAAGAGTTCACTACTAACTGTCTTTTTTGCAGGGCTGCTTACTTTGCAAAAAAAAACTAGTTTTTCTGCAACTTTATTTCTTATATGCCATCACCATAAACCTACTAATAAACCAACAGTAAAATAATTGTTGAAAAAGATAAAAAATTGATTAGACGTTTGCATTTTAGGCACGTGTCTTTTCAATTCATTTATTTTACTGTTGAAGAGTGCTGGAGCAAGGTACGTTCGCATTGCATGTAGAATAGGACTCACCTCTTGGTTGATTTTCATTGCTTTGAGTGAATCTTATTTACATATCTTGTACACTTGCACAAACTTATCTTAAGGGCACTAACCCATAACAAGATAAGGTGGGGATTTAATCACCCTTCCTTAGCCCAAAAATCAGATTCCAAGCACTCACTAACCCGAGCCTAACTAAAAATGAGTAGACGTTGGCCCTAGGGACATCTCGGACTCAATTAGGAGATTATCCTAAGGGGTAAAGGTGTTAGAATTTGACTCCTGTCAAATCAGTGTCTAGGAAAGGGATTAAGGGCCGAAAGCCCGAAGACTGGTGGTTATTTAATTAATGAACGTCTTTGACGGAAAACCTCCCACCAATCTTGCCCTGACCTGGCTGATTAGCTTGTGGTCAAAGTCTGCATTAAACCTCCCGTGGACAGTCTAACCAGTTAGGAGTCATCTAGGTCATAGGTCTACCCTAACTTAGTTTAGAATTTTTTTCTTTTTTTTTGTTTGTTTATTTATTTGTTTTTCTTTCTTTTTGTTTGTATTCCATTGTGTGATATGGCTTATAATAACAATTTTTTCAACTTCAATAATAATTCATATTACACACCGACTTCATTTTCGGATATTACCAACCCGGCATATCATAACTTTAACCAACCTAGTATGCCGGATTGGTCTTATCCGAATCAATATAACCCATGCCCCCAATCTAATAACTATAATTTCCAGAATGATTTCAACTCTTCACAGAGTCAGTGGGGATTCACCTCCCTCGAGTCCAATTTTCAACCAACTTGTCCTCCTTCTCCACCTTGTCCACAATATTTTCAAGAGTCATACTCAGTTCCACCAGTCCAAAATAGAAAACTATCAATTTTGGAAATGAGTATGCGTGAGTCCAAACACAAATCCCAAAATCTGATGGACTCACAATTTCACCACCAATTCCAAGACAATACTTCCTCTTTTCATCAAAACAATGAACCTATCAACTATGAAAAGATGCTTGAAGCCATGACTCAGGCTCAAAACGCTCGTAATCGTGACATAGATATGATGGTCCAATCTTTACGTTCCCATCGTTTGACCAGTTCTGATGTCACTAACCATTCTGTTAGAGCTGATGAGTTAGGTTGTTTTGGAAATCAAGGTTCCATTTCAGAACAATCATTTGAACTTGCCCAAACTCCAAATGATATTGATAGTTTGGCAAGTTATCCCTTGCCTGAAATCGAACTTGAAAATGAATATGATCATGAATCTCAACTTAGTGATTCAATTTTACTTCCTGATTCAATAATGACTCCGGTGTCTTCACCTGACTTCAATCTTTTCCCTGAGTCAACATTGGATCCTGTGCCAATTCATCATGAAATTGAATCACCTATTTTTGATGATCATATTGAACTTGACCAATTTTACACTTTTGAAAATCCTATTGACAAATTGGCAAGTTCTCATTTTTTTGATATTGAACTCAATGAGATATGTGACCTAGATTCTTAAATCTGTGATCCAGTTCAACTTTCTGAATCAATATTGACTCATGTTTTGTTACCAAACTTGAGTAATATTTTAGAGTCAGTTTTGATTCCTCCACCTATCATTCCTGAACTTGAATCACCAATATTAAGTCACATTCCATTGTTGGAAAATCAATGTGGACTTGAGTTTCAACTTCTTGACTTGGACACACTTCTTGAACCAATCTCGACTCCTGAACCTTTACTTGACTTAAGTCACCTTCCTGAGTTGGTATTAGTTCCTATACTTCCTGAGTCCAAGTCAACCATTCTATCATTTCATACTCCATTTTGGGACGAGGTGGTTGACAAATTTGACTCTGAAATTAGTTATGGAATTTGGAAATTAGATGGGGTCAAGTACTTAATAAAAATCCTTTATGGATTCATCATTTTAATGGGTTATATTAGAGATATTTCTGATGGGTTCCTCCGAACCCAACGAAAAGTCGATTGGGCCGCATTTCGTGGACCAATCAGACCACCACTGGAACCACCACCTTAAGGTAACATTTTCCTTCCCTTTCGTCTTTTTCATGCATCTATGCATTAATTCATACATTGAGGACAATGCATGAGATAGGTGTGGGGGAGGGTTCTTACATAACTTTTGTTTTTCTTTTATTAAAAAAAATTTTAACATTTTCTTTGCTTTTAAAAAACTTTTTGAAAATAGAAACAATATTTTGACATATTTTTTGTAAGAAATTAAGTCAATTTTAAGGAATAGGAAAATCCAAATTAGGATTTCTTATACTTGGTCAAAATAAGATTATTTGTTTGATTTTTAGGGTTAGGAAGAAAATTTGTCAAAGTAATTTAGTCTTGATCTTTACCTTGATGAAATATGCACACTTCATATACTTACACACTTAGGGTTCAAAAACAAAGATTCTTATGCCTTATATAAAAAAAAAGAAAAAAAGAAAAAAAATATGAACGAATTTAATTATTGATTAGTTAGGTACTTTGGCCTAAGCAAGCCTTAGTATTTATGCGAAAGATGATTAGATAAGTTTGAAAATATATATATATATATATATATATATATATATATATATATATATATATATATATATATATATATATATATATATATATATATAAATCCTCTTATTAAGCTGGGTATTTGTGCCTAATAAAGCATAAGTATTCACGCCTAAAAGAGGTTCGTATAATAAAATCCTTAGTTTTGTGGCCTTGTTTGCTCGAGTCCTTAAGTCCTTGGGGTGTTCTCTCACCCGGTGCCCTAAGACCGTTTGGTTTGGGAGTCATTGATTAAAGGCTCGTTACATGGGCAGATTAGAAAGTCTAATAGAACTAAGGAATAATACTACCAAAAAAATAGATATATATAAATAAATAAGGCATAAGAGTTAGAGTTAATGAACCCTTTGTAAAAATTTTCACAGTCACAAGGTACATATGACTTAGGGTAAAGTAATAGACTAGATGAGAAGTACAATTTGACTCCTTACTTTGATTGATAACAAATTTTTTAATAGAGACTAAGTTTAGGAATGAAAAATTAAGTTTTCCTATAACTTATAGATTGCTTAAATCTTACAATTATATTTCAAATATTTTTCTCTTTCAAAATGCTTTTCGAAAATACTAACTCTTTATTTCTCTTTCTTTATGGATTTTGTGGGTGCAATCCGCTGAAAACGCTCACGAGACAAAACTCGTCCTCTATGGGAAACCTAGAGGTTTAACGGCTTATTGCACATGCTCAGTGCAACGCGTGACCTGCGAAAGTGGTCTAATAATTCTTAGTATAGTTTAGTTGTTTTGCTCGAGGACGAGCAAAAGATAGGTATGGGGGTGTGATTGGTCGCTAATGTTGCATATTTAGTATCATATTTCCATACTTATTATAGAATAAAATCTGCATTGTCCTAATTAATTGTTTAATTTATTTGCAGGCCCATTCCTTAAGGAGATGAAGAGAAATGAGCCCAAAAGCCCACCAGATTCTGAATTAAATCAGAATTAATTCACACTCAGTAAATCAGGGCAAAATCAAGAGGTTGAAAACCGGTTGAGAAGAATCCTCTCAGAATCGATCGGTTAAAGCCAAGAATCAAAGGCCATTTCATCACAATCCTGGACTCAAACGAGAAAACCAACTAAGATAAAAGCAGAAGGAAACCCGGGGAGACCCACCAACAGGGTGTGGCCACCTGGCCACACCCTGGCCGCGGAAACGCGGCCAAAGTCGCGTTTCCGCGGCTTGGTTGGGGAGTTAGGGGGAGCGTTTGCTCCCCTGATCTCCCCGGGATTCTCCTCGTGTGGGTTATGCCTATAAATACAGGTTTCAGCTGAGGAAAATGGGACGACCATGCAGAGATAGGATTTAGCCTAGTTTTCCATTTTGTAGTTTAGGTTTTTGTTTTCTTTTCATGTAACTTTAATTTGTATGTAAGCTTAGGTAGATGAAGATTCATGTAAGTAAGAGAGAAAGGCTTATGTTGAGAGTGACACTGATGTACCCTCCTCCTTTCTTCCATTGTTTCTGCAAGCAATAAAGGTAAACATTTTTCTTGTGTTCATCGCTTTACTTTTGTTTTCTTTTTTTTTCCTCTTCTACTTTACCTCTGTTGGTTTTTGATGAGAATGCAAGTAAATCCAGAAGCATAAGTATAACAAAGTCTTTGTGAGTGCCAACGATAGTTCATGAAGACGTTCTCCTCCTCAAGATCTGTATCACTTCATTCTTGCGCTGCTTGATGATATAATGCGAATGGGACTGAGCTCGATCCTATGATCTATGCGTTGAACGCCTCCAAGCAAGGTAGAACATGCAAAGGTTCCAGGTAAGTCATCAACCAAACTAGGTGAGTAATTCCTTAATCTTCTTTCTTTTCTTTTATTTCTTAGTTTAGATCGCCAACACAATTTCTTTCACTACATCTTCCAAATCGTTTTCACTCTTTCTTTCCCAACTCATTTGTACATAATCGCTTTCATTGTTTTCTGATTTTCTCCCTTCTCCATCTACCGTTTTCTTTCTAACTTTAACCTTTAACTCTTTTTCATTTTTATTTCTTAATAAACAAAGAAGAACATTCGTTTTGTTTTCATAAAGATCTCAATAAAGAACCTTGAACGCTTCTATCGCTAACCCTCCTTGTGGATCATGACCCGCATAGCCACTTGCTATAGCGGTAAGAGTTGAGCACTTGCACATCTTTATTCTTCGATCTAAAATTCTGTATTTTGTGTGCAGGTTAAGCTTCAATCAGATGGTGCAGCGTATCAGGCGTGACAGTTCAAATTCGAGCCATTATGACGTGTATAGGCTGCTGATCGAGCGGCCTTCGTCTTCTTTGGCAATTAGAATTCAGACTGGTTGACGCTTGGTCTCTTTTTTCCTCTATAAATAGGACAAAACTCTTCAGGAGATATCTGAGTTGCTTCTTGAAAGTTCTTTACTGTTAAAATCTTGTACTATTCTGCGGGATGTGATGTCTCCTTCCTTCTTCATTCGGTGGAGAAAGGAGAGGGAGAGAATGGCGATGGCTGTTGCGTTTCTAATGTTCAGGAGTATGTTTTTTTAAAGAGTTTCAGTTCTCATAATGGGGCACATCAAGTGGTTTTGACTCTCGTGACGAGGCTCAGATGTTAAGAGGGACTTGGAAAGTTTTACCTTCTGATTGGTTGCACATCTGGACTCTGGTCAGGACAGGCCTGGCGGGGGTTGAGACTTAACCCCCTTTCTTTCCTTACACCGAACATAGAGTAGGGAGCATAAGAGTGCTCGATGTCAGTTTTGATCTTTGGGGTCGACCGTCTGCGCTTTTATGGAGGCCTGTGCTTTGGCTATCCCCACTCTTGAGTTCATCTTTAGAGTTACGCTCTTAATATCAGTTCCTCCTCTCCTTGTAGGCTTTCATTTGCAGTTCGAGGCATGATATCTCTTGCTCGTGTCTTTCTAGGAGTTCTCGGTGCCCTTGCCCTTCTTGCTTAGTGGATTGTTTGTTTAGGACCTGTCTCCTGGACGCTGTTGGGGCACAGCTGAGGGTGTATCTAATTTTTCTCTCAGGAGTAACAATTATATAATAGATCTTGTTTTACTTTTGTTAGATGTAACCATAATTTTAAATGGATCGATATAATCAAAAAAAAACTCAATACTAAAATAGAGAATTTTTTATGAAATTATTGTTTGGATCTTGTCTAGTTTGTGATTGTGATTTCACTTGTTGTTATGTCTGCTCGGGAAGCTGAGTAGGAAAGCCATAGCTTCAAAGCTGTGTTGTCATATTGGTCATCAGGGTATGACTTGAGGTAGATTGTTGACTTCCTCGGACGACCATCATGGTACATTCCATTATAAGCTTGCTTCGAACATCCAATGTGGGTGAGCTTTCATATTTCAAGAGGCTCCCAAAAGGATCGTCGTCAGGGTGAAGACCCGTATAGGCTATTGACCTACTAGGGCGGCCATCAAGGTATATCCCATTGTAAGTTAGCTCCAAGCATCCAACATGGGTTAACTTCCATCTTTCAAGAGGCTCCCCGAAGGATTGTCATAAGGGTGAAGACCCAAATAGGCTGTTGATCTGTTCGGGCAGCCATCAAGAAATATCCCATTATAGGCTAGTTTCGAGTATTCAACATGGGAAAGCTTCCATCTTTCAGGAGACACTCCGAGGAGACACTCCGAAGAGTCGCTGTTAGAGTGAAGAACTGTATAGCCTGTTAACATGCTGGGTGGCCATAAGAGTATATCCCATTATAGGCTGGCTTCGAGCATCCAATACGGTCGAGCTTCCATCTTTCAGGAGGTTCTCCAAAGGTTCATCGTCAAGGTGAAGACCCGTATAGACTGTTGACCTGCTCAGACGCCATTAGGGTATATCCCAATATAGGTTGGCTCTAAGTCATCCAACATGAGCAAGCGTCCATTTTTCTGGAGGCTCCCCGAAGGATTACTGTCAATGTGAAACCCGTATAAGCTTTTGAGAGTGTGCATGATACATGGGCCAGATATTAGAGTTTGGTGAAATGCGATTAAGATAGCATAAAATGATCGTTTCATTGAATGTTACATGACTCACACAAAATATCGCTTCAAGTGAAAAGAGTTCCATTGCTTCTTAAGTTGGTTCTCATCCTGATCAACCAAGGTGTATGACCCCCTGCCTCCCTAAGCTATAATAATGTAGGGACCCTTCCAGTTGGCTTTCAACTTTCCTTGGTCCTTCTGTTGCGTGGTCTGAATCACGCGCTTCAGGACTAGGTCTCTGACATGGATTTTTGAGACTTCACCTTCTTGTGCTATGTGGCCCAGCTTTGCTGTTGATAGGTCGTCATGTAGATTTGGGCCTGTTGTCGCCTTTTCTCTGAGTGATCCAGCATCAAGCGGAGTAGGGTGTTGTTCTGGTCTTAGACCATTCCTTTCACCCAGAGTGTTGGCATACTGATGTCAACCGGGATGATCGCCTCTGTTCTGAATGCCAACAAGAATGAGGTTTCACCGATCAGGATGCGTTTGCTGGTCATGTAGGCCTAGAACACTCCAGAGAGTTTCTTCGCCCAATTTCCTTTAGCTTTGTCCAGACTTTTGAACAGATTGTCGAGGATGAGGCGGTTACTGATTTCAGCCTGGCCATTGCCTGGAGGATAGTAAGGTGAGGAGAATCGATTGGTGATCTTGTACTTGGCACAGAAGCTGAAAACTTACTTGTTGGCAAAGTTCATTCTGTTGTCGGAGATGATGGTGTGGGGAGCCTGAAGCGACACACTATATTCTGCCAGAGGAACTTGACAATCTGCTACCCGATAACTTCAGAGAGCAATACTGTCTCGATCTATTTGGTGAAATAGTTGGTGGCTACCAACAGGAATCGCAACTGATACTACGCTCGGGAGAGTGATCCAACTACGTCCATCGCCCATTGTATGAAGGGTCAAGGACTGAGCAACGTGTAGAGGTCAGTGCTCGGTTTGTTTCACGCTGAAGAGAACCTATGACACTGCGGGCACTTCTTCACATGACCTTTGGCATTGTCTAGCATCTTGGGCCTATAGTACCCTTGGTTTATGACTTTATGGGTGAGGAAGCGTCCCCCGCATGGTTCTCATAGTTGCCAACGTAGATTTTCTGCATCACTTCTCGATCTTTCTCTAGTTTAAGACATCTTAAATATGGGTCAAAGTGGAGCCCAGAGTAAGATTTCTTATATAAGATGTCCCCGAGAAGTTTATACCTGATGGTCCAGTGCTAGAGCTTCCATGCCTCCCCTGTCATCGAAAAGTGTTCCGTCTTTCAGGTAGGCAACAATGGGATCTCTCCACCCTGGTGGGGTATCAAGGCGTAGGACCTCTCCAATTGGTTGATGGATGCTCAAGTTGGTGGTGTGATCGATGGGGATTTCCCATCTAAATTGTAGCCCAAGTTGGTGAGTGAGTCAGATGATTATTTTCAGATCTGGGGATCCATTTGAAGCCGCATCGTGGAATTTTGGACTTCAATCTGCGAAGGAGTTGTAGGTACTCTGCTATCCGAGCATCTTTTGAGACGTATTCTCTGCTGACTTGGTTGACCATTAGTGAGGAGTCACACTGAACTTCGATCCCTGTAACTCCAAGCATGATAGCCGCTCGGAGTCCAACTAAGACTGCCTCGTACTCGGCGCGCTAGATAACTGAGGATAAAGGATTAGATCCTTCTAGAGTGTTGAGGACAATCTCGATGCCGCCCTTTTATTGTTTGAAGCTCTGTCCATGTTCAGGATCCATCCTTCCAGTAAGTCAGCTTGCTCTGGACTCCTGGGGTGAAATTAGCAATTAAGTCAGCTAAAACTTGGCCTTTGATTATTGTCCTTGGCTCATACCTGAGTTTGTGGGATCTCATCTCTGAGGCCTATTTTGATATCCTCTTGGTTTCTTCTTGGTTTTCCACCACGCTTCTCAGTGGGTGCTCTATGATGACTGTGATCGAGAAGGTTTAGAAGTAATGCTTAAGCTTCCTCAAGATGATGAAGAGAGCAAGCATCAGCTTCTCTAGCCTTTGATATCTGGTTTATGGACTGTTCATGGAGTGGCTAACATAATACACCGGCTTTTGGATGCTTCTGTCTTCCCGAACTAAGGCTTTGCTCACAGCCGACTTTGAGACGGTGAGTTAAAGATATAGCATCTCTCCCAAGGAAGGCTTTGATAGTAGGGGTGGTGAAGTTAGATAACTCTTCAACAATTGGAAGGCTATCTCGCTTTCCTTGTTTCAATGGAAGTCAACTCCATTCTTCTGCAAAGCTTGAAAAAAGGGCCTGCATTTGTCTGTGGATTGGCTGATGAACTGATTGAGAGCTGCAAAATATCCATTCAACATCTTGACCTCCTTCACACAAGTAGGTGACTTCATGTTTAGAATTGCAGATATCTGACCGGGGTTAGCCTCGATGCCCCGTTGAGTGACCAGATATCTCAAAAACTTCCCAAACTCTACCCCAAATATGCATTTCTCGGAGCTGAGCTTCATCTTGTATTGCGAAAGGAGATCAAAGGCTTTATCTTAATGTTGGAGGTGACCCTTGCACTGTACACTTTTCACCAACATATTATTGATGTATAATTCCATGGTGCTTCTGATCAGGTCCTTGAAGACTTTGTTAATCATTTACTGGAATGTGGCCCCGTTATTCTTGAGTCCGAAGGGCATCACCCTATAACAGTAGATTCCCCGACCAGTAGTGAAGGCAGTTTTATCTTCATCTGGTGGGTGCATCTTGATCTGATTATACTCAGAATAGGCGTCCATGAAGCTAAGGAGCTCGTGGCCCGCCGTCGCCTCTACTAGTTAATTGATCCTCAGAAGGGGATAACTATCCTTCTGGCTAACTTCATTGAGGTTGGTAAAGCCGATGCAGACTCTCCACTTGCCATTCTTTTTCTTCACGAGAACAGGATTAGAGAGCCAGTTGGTGTAAAATATCTCTCGAATGAATCCAGCTTGAAGTAGACAGTTAACTTCATCGCTGATGGCGCGACTCTATTCTTTGTTCATTCTCCTAGGCTTTTGCTAACGTCTGCCTTGATGGAGAGCTTATGGCAGATGACCTCGAGATCAATTCCAAGCATATGATGGGGGACCACGCAAATACAACTGAATTTTTCGACAAGAATTGTTTGAACAATGTCTTCACATGAGGGTATAGGTTTTAGCAGATTCAGAGGGTCCACTCTACATGTGAGTCTAGAATGAGCTTTGGCTCTCCCTCGTCTTGCAGTCTGGGTTTTCCGACTCGATGGTTGAGTCAAGATCTCGGCTTTTTTCGTACTGTGTTGCTATTAGTCAGCAATCCTCTTTTGCTTCTTTTCCACATGAGTCTTTTTTAGGACCTGCTCAGGAGGTTTTTTGTGCCCAGTCGGGCCTTTTTTGAGCTACTGTAGATATTATGCTGGCCATCGCCTAGACACCCCTTATGTTGGTCATTCCAGATGGTGTGGGATACTTCAGAAGTTGGTTATGGGTGGACGGAACTGCTCTCATCATGGGAATCCATGGCCTCCCAAGGATGGCTTTGTAGGAAGATTCAGCATTGAGGATGTAGAATTCCATGATGATGTTGTATAGATTTGCTCGGCCCGGGAACTCAACCGTTTTTGGGAGAATGAGCTTCGCTCCTGTTGAATCCATAGAGAAGCGAGTGGATTTGAGGGATAATCATTTTTTGGGCCAACTCAGGAGTGTCTTCTATTCGATCTAGGGCGTGTCTGTATAGGATGTTAATGCTACTTTCCCCGTCAACCAAGATTTTTGACACTTTGCATCAACCAATATGTATTGCCATGACCAAAGCGTCATTGTGCGAGAAGTAGACGGAGTAAGTGTCATCCTCTGAGAAGAAGATGGGCCTGCCCAGTGGCAAAGGCGGGCATGTCAACACTGCCGAATAGTTGTCCCTTCGAGCCTCATTGACTGATGGTCCTTCCCTTTGCGGTGGTGCCTTCTATGGGAGAGGTCTTGAAGATGGCATTTTCCTCCCTGTATTGGATGAGAGCGCTTCCTCAAGGTTCATCTATAGTTTTGGGTAACCTCTGCACTATGACCTCCAAGGGCATTCTGGGTTAAGGATGAACTCTCAGAAGTAGCCTTCGTTGACCAGTTCCTTAAGGTGCTGTCGGAGGGTGCAACAGTCCACTATGAGATGCCCCCCCATCATGGAAGGCACAATAATCTCTGGACCTAGGTCTCTTCATGTTCTGTAGGAGTGGTCTGATCGAACGCCTGACGCAAGGCTGGTCTTTGATGGCGTTGAAGACATGATCGATAATATTCTGAATGGAACAAGGTCGGGCTCTGTTGTACTTCCCTTGCTATATTCAAGTGCACATTTGGGTGGTTTGTAGACAGCGACGACATTGTGGCTCAAATTCTTCCTCAGAATTGTAGCTTCCTTTTATCAACCTTGGGTCCTTATTTGGGAGGGCAACTGGTGGCAGCCCCAGTCGCTTCTTCAATCTGTATATACTTCTGTGACCAGACAAGGATGTTCCTCATCTTGGTGACATCGTTCTTCACCAGATAATTGTAAATTGAGTGTGTGACTTGCAACCCAATAATAATCGTTGCGGCAACAACATCTTCATTGCAATTGTATACCAGGCCATCTAGCTCTGGAAGTAGCTGACATAGTTTTTCAGGCCTCCTTGGTTTGATTTCACTATAAAGAGATGGTTACTATTCTTTTGGAACTCTCTCCGAGAAGTAAACTGGTTGTAGAAGGCGTTAGTTACATTTTCAAAGCTTCGGAGGGAGTTCTTCTAGAGCGAATAGAACTAATGATAAGCGATTCCCTTGAGACTGGAACGGGAAGCCTGACAGAGAAGGAAGTTGTCGTGAGAATAAACTGCCATCTTGTCCTGGAACCAGCGGAGATGCAAGAGAGGGTCGGTGGTTCCCGAGTTATGGTCAAAGGTGGGCATCACAAATTATCTCGAAAAACAGAGCATGGTGATTTACTCCGAAAATGGTGAACCGGAGGGCCTCAGCCCTCTATGCTCCATTTCGTTTGAAATTGATGGCCCGCTTGATTAACCCGCTTTTGGGCGAGATCTGCAATATCTTCAATGCGAGGAACTTTGGGGTTTGGGAATATCTTGAGTCCTTAGAGTGTTCATCACTCTCGAGTCTCCGACCAGTCGCGCTTTGAGTTGTCGATGGAATGCGCAGATTCCCGTCGTGCTGTGGAGACAGGGAAACCCGAGTTCTTCCTTCTACAGAGCGAGAAGACTGTAACTTCCTCAGCGTTGTGACTTGTTTGAGTAGTCATGTCCGGACGCGGGTTGTTGCATCTTTTTCAAGAGCAGCCGTCTCGTAGAGTCGGATCATTTTCGTTTGCTGGTCTTCCATCTGCTTTTGTAGGTTGGAAAGCATTTGGAGGAGTTACTCGCTGGTGTATTGGGGTTCAGGCTCGGCAGCCTGCATCCCCTGTGGCGATGCAAAGTTTGAAAGAGAATCTTCGGCATTGGAGATGTGGACGTCGGATGGGTCGAGCCAACGGTCCGTAGGCTCGAGTGATTCGATAGTTTTTCCCTTATCTTTCAGAGCGGCGGGGGAAGCGACTGTAGCTTGGATGACATGCTTCCTTAGTGGAACCATATCGATAGTGAGAGGTTATTTAGAGAAAGGGTTAGAGAGATCCTGAGTATAGATTCAGAAGCTCTCAACAAAAGTACCAAATGCAGTGGGTCATTTCCTATGAAATTTATCCACGCACTGAAATTATAGAGATGGGTTAAGCAAATCACAGAAAGTCAAGTGCAAACACTAAGAATTACGTAGAAAACCTGAATGGTAAAAATCACACAGAGAGATATTCCACTATAATAATGAAGAATGTTGTAATATTTCCCTTTCATAATACCCGAATTGATTATTTGGATACATGCTTCCTTGGTGGAACCATATCGATAATGAGAGGTTATTTAGAGAAAGGTTTAGAGAGATCCTGAGTATAGATTCAGAAGCTCTCAACGAAAGTACCAAAAGTGGGTCATTTCCTATGAAATTTATCTACGCACCGAAATTATAGAGACGGGTTAAGCAAATCACAGAAAGTTTAATGCAAACACTAAGAATTACGTAGAAAACCTGAATGGTAAAAATCACATAGAGAGATATTCCACTATAATAATGACGAATGTTGTAATATTCCCCTTTCATAATACCCGAATTGATTATTAAAACGATAAATAATGAATTTAAAAATATTATTTAAATTGTTAAAACCATGGCTCGAACCTGAGTCCATCTACAGCAAATCCTAATACCCAAACCATGATGCCACATTGGCATGTAATTATAAGGGTGATCTAATTTATTTGAACTAAATTTAAAGTAAACTTCAAATTTCAATTCAACTAAAAGATCTCATAAGATCCTTGTTGATTCTCAAAACAACCAAAATCTATTAGTTGTAACCTACAAGCTAAAATCAGAATTTATAATCCTAATCTAATAAATTATCCTATCTCATTTATTCATCATCCAAAGAAAAGAAGAAAGAAAAGAAAACTCAAAACCCATTTCATATAAATCTTTCATTCCTCTCACTTCTCTCATTTCTCTTCTCAAACTTAATCTAGGCGATGCGCAATCTTGTTGGATGTGAGGAGGAATAATTCAGACTAAAGAAAAGTTATTCAGGTGAGTGTATTTCAATTTACATGATTTTTGTTTCATTCAGGCATTTCACTAAACATTCTAAGCACTGTTTATTGTTTCATAAATTTTATCATGTAATACTTACTATAGAAAACCTAAAAAAATATGTAGGAACACCCCAGAAGTGCCTCCTAATTATTATTATTATTATTTGATTTTTAAAATTTTTTATCATTAAAAAAAAAGAAAATTTAAATTCAATGGAAATAAAAAAAAGTTACTGTAGTACCTGATTGAGATTTTATAGATTGAAATAGAGTTCAGAATTCTTAGTCTCAATGCGAATCCGCTGTAGCAAGGGCTCAAGCGGGTCGTGATCCTCAGGGAAGGATGCGATGCAAGCTTTTCGACTCGATTCCTCTGTGTCTTCAAAAATAGGAGAGAAGAGATTAGATCTTGATATGTATGATGTAAAAGATGTGGTTTTGCTGATTTTCTACCACAACCCTATTGTAAATTAAAGAGCTTGATCTTCATCTTAAGATTGATATGATTCACCCTAGGTTATTACAAATATATCAAGCAAGAAAAATTAATACACGATTCTAACTAAGTTGCATTATTCAAAAACCAACTATGGTTCATCCTAACATCTAGGTACAGCCTAATAGAAGACTAATCTCAAATTTATGCTGTCCTAGTTCTTAAGTTTGAAGTCATGAAAAGTTCTTTTAACATGCAACCTAGATTAAGAATTTTAAGTATTTTTTAATCTTCTAGAATTAGTTGCCTTTAAACCTAGGGTTTCTAGAGATGTTCATTAATCAGATCAAGTTTTAATTGCTCTAGGGTTGCTTTAAGAATCTCAGCAAACCACTAAGAGGATTAGTTCTTCATCATTATTTTTTTCTTTTCAAATTATTTATATTTTTTTTTATTTTTTATTTAATGAGAAAGATTGCAAAATAAAGAAAAAGAAAGCAAGAAGAGATCACAGATTGAAAATCAAAGAGATCACAAAAAGAAATAAAATTTGCAGAAATTAAAAGAGAACAAAAGAGTGACCTTTATTTCAGATGAATCTCCGGTTACACAATCGTCTCCTTCTTCTCCACAACGAGCATGAAATAAAAATTACAACTTTAAATAAAAGTGGCTAAAGAAAACCCTAATCGTCTCTGCATGCCCCTCTCTGCTGCGCCTGCAGAGATATTTATAGTGCAGAATGTAGAGGAGTCCCGGATGAAGTCGCCAACGAAATCTGGTAGCCTGACTCATCCACTTTGCCGCAAAAACCCAAGTTTTGCTGCGGATTTGCGGCAATTTAGTGACGTCTGGCCACGCGCTTTGGCGCGTGGTCTCTCCTCGTCCGTCCATGTGGGCTCTTGCTTCTGGAAGTGTGATCTTGGCTCTCCATCTTGGGATTTCGAGATAACTTAGTAATCAAGTTACCTTGATCTCAAATATCCCAAATCTTCTATCCACGAATTTTGGGCTTTTATCCTCATCCTGCAAGTGTTTAGGGTTGGGTAGAAGTCTATCCTTCCTCATCTTTGATATTTGCAACTTTAGCCCTTTGTGTATTTGCATTTTGACTTCTTGTAATTGCGCTTTTTCACCTGGGCTTCAAACATGGGCTTGGATCTGGGCTTTTGGGCTCTTTAAGCTTTATTTCTTATTAAAATAATACTTCGAGGCCTGCACACATTAAATAACGAAATATTAATAAATGTGCATTATAATATGAATAAATGTGCAAATGTGATGGTATATATGATGATAATTATGCATTTTTCACTACCTATCACACCCCCACACTTATCTTTTTGCTCGTCCTCGAGTAAAAATCAAAAAGAAAGAGAAAAATCTAACCTAGCTAACTCACTTTCGTAGGAATCACGGTTGCACTTAGCACGTGCAACAAGCCGTTAAACCTCTAGGTTATCCTAGAGGACGAGTGTTGTCTCGTGAGGGTTTTCAGCGGATTACACCCACAAAATCCATAAAAAGGAAAATATTTGAATTATTATTGAAGAGACTAAGTAGTCTATAAGTTTTAGGATTATCATTTTTATTCATTCTTCAAACCTGGTCTTTATAAAGTCAATTGTTATTCATTTTAGGTAAGGATTAAAATTGAATGTTTGTATAGTCTTTTTCGTTACCAAAAGTCATACGCACCCTTATGAATCTAGGAATTCCTTAACTTGGACTCTCATGCCTCTTTATTATTTTTATAACATCATCTAATTTTCTTTCGTGTAAGTATCAAGGCTTCTTGAGGCCCTCATACCTAACTAATTGACTATTAGATGTGTTAATATATATATATATATATATTTTTTTTGGCATGTATAACTCATCTAATTTTCTTTCGTATAAGTATCAAGGCTTCTTGAGGCCCTCATACCTAACTAATTGATTATTAGATGTGTTAATACATATATTATATTTCTTAGTTTTCTTAGGCTTTCTAATCCACCCATGTAACGAACTTAAAGTCGATGACTCCCAAACCGGTTGGCTTTAGGGCACCAGGTGAGAAAACACCCCGCGGACTCAAATTCGAGTGAACTAGGCCCCAAAACTAAGGACTTTATTTTATTTACTCACCTTTAGGCATGAATACTTATGCTTCTTGAGGCACATGTATCAGCTTAATTGGTGTTTTTTCTTCTTTTTTTTTTATGAGGCACAAGGTCTTTGTCTTAGAATCCTAGATATGCATTTGGTATGCACATTTCATTAAGGTAAAAATCAAGACTAATTATTTATTCAATTTCTCTCCTATACCTAAAAATTAAACAATTTATTTATTTTGACCAAGTTTTTAGAAATCCTAATCATGATTTTCCTAATCCTTAAAACTAACTTAGATTTCTTTCAAAAAATAAGTCAAAGTATTATCCTTTTTATAACATTTTTTTTTAATTTTTTTTTTTATATATTACATACCCTTCCCCCACACTTGTTTCATGCATTGTCCCTAATGTATGAATGAAATGTATGGATGCATGAACTGGCAGAAAGATATAATCACCGATACAGTGGGTCAAAAAGACCCATCGCCGCATTAGCTTCCGACACAGACTCCAAAAAGATTTTAAGACATTGACCATTTACCTTGAATGCATTGCCATTTTTGGGGTCGTAGATCTCTATGGCTCCGTGTGGAAACACCGTCTTAACAATGAATGGTCCTGTCCATCTTGACTTCAATTTACCGGGAAAGAGATGAAGTCTAGAGTTGTAAAGTAAAACTTTTTGTCCTTGGACAAAAGTTTTTCTCGTGATGAATTTATCGTGAAAAACCTTAACTCTATCCTTCGCAATCTTTGCATTGTCGTATGCATCATTCCTCAACTCCTCTAGTTCAGAAATTTGTAATTTCTGAAACTCACCGGCCTTATCTAAATCGAAATTTAGCTGCTTAATTGCCCAAAGAGCCCGGTGCTCTAGCTCGACAGGAAGGTGGCAAGCCTTTCCAAAACCAGTCTGTAGGGAGACATTCCTAGAATCGTCTTAAAGGCAGTCCTATATGCCCATAGGGCATCCACCAGTTTGGTGGACCAGTCCTTCCTATTCTGATTCACAGTCTTCTCCAAAATGAGCTTGACTTGCCTATTAGAAACTTCTACCTGCCCGCTAGTTTGAGGATGGTAGGGCGTAGACAACTTGTGAGTAATGGCATATTTTCGCATAAGAGCTTCAAAAGTTCTATTGCAAAAATGTGTGCCATTGTCGCTAATGATGGCTCGAGGGATTCCAAAGCGTGAGATGATATTATCTTTCAAGAATTTGACAACAACTTTGTTGTCATTTGTCTTGCAAGGGACAGCTTCTACCCACTTTGACACGTAGTCTACGGCCAACAAGATGTACTGGTGCCCAAACGAATTAGGGAAGGGTCCCATAAAATCAATGCCCCATACGTCGAAAAGTTCTACTTCTAGAATGGGATTTAGGGGCATCATATTTCGTTTGGAAATTCTTCCTATCATTTGACATCTTGTGCAAGTTTTGCAATACTCAAATGCGTCTCTAAACACAGTTGGCCAATAAAAGCCACTTTGCAGAATTTTTTCGGCAGTTTTGCGGGGACCAAAATGTCCACCGCAAGCGAACTCATGACAAAAAGCTAGCACACTTCTAGTTTCCTCGTCGGGGACACATCTCCTAATGATTTGGTCGCTACAATATTTGAAAAGATAAGGATCTTCCCACATGTAATACCGAACTTGAGACAAGAATCGGTATCTATCCTGTTTAGACCAACTAGGTGGTGTTTGGTTTGTGACTAAGTAATTAACTATGTCAGCAAACCATGGCTCCTTAGAGATGGCTAGAAGTTGCTCATCGGGAAAATTGTCATTGATGGGCAGCTCGTCAGAAGGTGCGTTTGGCACACGAGAGAGATGGTCAGCTACGACATTTTCGACACCTTTTTTATCTCGAATTTCGAGATCGAATTCTTGAAGGAGAAGGATCCAACGAATGAGTCGGGCCTTCGCATCTTTTTTAAGCATAAGGTATCGAAGAGCAGAATGGTCAGTGAAAATCGTGGTCTTGGTCCCAAGTAGGTATGGGCGGAATTTCTCCAAAGCGAACACTACTGCCAAGAATTCCTTCTCGGTTGTAGTATAGTTCATTTGGGCGTCATTGAGCGTCCTACTCGAATAATAGATCACGTGCTGCTTGCTGTCCTTACGCTGTCCTAAGACAGCACCTATCGCAAAATCTGAGGCATCGCACATGATCTCAAAAGGCTTGGACCAGTCCGGAGGTGAGATGATAGGAGCAGAGATAAGTTCCATTTTCAATTTCTCCCATACACTATGGCACCTATCATCAAAGATGAAGGACACGTCTTTAGCTAGAAGGTTTGTAAGGGGTCTAGCGATTTTGCTAAAGTCCTTAATGAACCTACGATAAAATCCGGCGTGTCCTAAGAAAGACCGAATGTCCTTCACGCATCGCGGAAGTGGAAGTTTCGCTATGATCTCCACCTTGGCCTTGTCTACCTTAATCCCTTCCCTAGATATCTCGTGACCTAGGACAATCCCATGTTGCACCATGAAGTGACACTTTTCCCAATTTAGGGTCAAGTTCTTTTTGGTGCACCTACTCAGCACTAGCTCCAAGTGATGGAGACACTGGTCAAATGAATTTCCATAGACGGAGAAGTCGTCCATGAAAATTTCTAAGAAACGCTCAACCATATCAGAAAACAGGCTTAACATACAACGTTGGAATGTGGCGGGGGCATTGCATAAGCCGAAAGGCATTCGACGGTAGGCAAATGTCCCAAATGGACACGTGAACATTGTCTTCTCTTGATCCTCCGGCGCTATAGGAATTTGGTTATACCCTGAATAACCGTCCAAAAAGCAGTAATACTCATGACCTGCTAATCTTTCCAACATTTGGTCAATGAAAGGGAGGGGAAAATGATCTTTCCTAGTGGCTGCGTTCAACTTGCGGTAGTCTATGCATACTCTCACCTTGGTAGGCAATCGTGTTTGCACTAACTCATGCTTGTCGTTCTCTACCACAGTAAAGCTAGACTTCTTAGGGACCACATGCATTGGGCTAACCCATTCGCTATCGGAAATGGGATAAATGATCCCATTATCTAACAGTTTCACTATTTCGGCGTGTACAGCCTCCTGCATGAGTGGGTTTAGCCTACGCTGTGGATCCCTCTTTGGTCTAACCCCTTCCTCTAGATGGATACGATGCTGGACTATCGTAGGGCTCAGTCCCTTGATATCTGCCATAGTCCAACCAATGGCTTCCCTATGTCTCCTAAGGGTTGCCAGCAGGTCCTCCTCTTGCCTATTGGTCAAATTAGATGCAACTATGACCGGTAACGTCTCTTGTTCACCTAGGTAGGCGTACTTAAGATGTTTGGGCAAGGCTTTTAACTCCAAAGAAGGAGTTGGCTCGATGGGTGGAGGAGTTAAGCTAGAATCTCCCATCTCTTTAGAACTCAGATTTGATTCCTATTCCATCTCATCAAGACTGATATCACTTGTTTCTAACTCTTCCTCTTCCTCTGACTCAAATATGATCTCATCATTATGCTCACTCGTCATGTTCTCAATGGAGTTAACCTCAAAGGGTTGGTCGGTCACATCGTAGGGATGCTTACCTAGGTTGAAAACATTATCTTCCTTGGTCATATCCCCAAAAGTCAGTCTCATGGAACCGTTTCTACAATTTATAATTGCATTAGCGGTTGCTAGGAACGGTCTTCCTAAGATAACGGGAGTTTGGGACCTAGGATTAGACACAGGTTGTGTCTCTAAGACAATGAAATCGACCAGGTAAATGAATTCTCCAACCCGTATGAGAACGTCATTGATCTCTCCCTTTGGAACTTTGATAGAGCGGTCAGCCAACTGAATAGTAACTTGGGTCGGGTTGAGTTCACCTAATCCAAGTTGTTGATACACGGAGAAAGGGAGCAAATTGATGCTGGCTCTTAAATCGAGGAGTGCTCGATTGATTTCGGCTCGACCTATGGTGCAAGAAATGGTGGGGCAACCTGGGTCCTTATACTTGATAGGGATCTGGTTGGACAGTAGCTCACTAATGTTAGTGGCTAGAAAAACCTTCTTAGGCACATTAGTCTTTCTTTTCTTGGTGCACATGTCCTTAATGAATTTGGCATAACTAGGGACCTGTTGGATTGCATCAAGAAGTGGAATGTTGAGCCTAACTTGATTGAACACCTCTAATAATTTCTCCATATGTGCATTGTTGTTGCTTCTAAGCCTATTTAGAAATGGAGCTATAGGCTGGTGCAACTGATCTGCTGACTTTTCAGCTTCAGTTTCCTTGGGACTGGATGGAGAAGGAGTGGAGCTAGATGGAATGGAAGTGGAGCTAGATGGAATGGATGGCTGAGATGGATCCGATGGCATAGATACTTGATTATCAACTTGTTTCCCAGATCTGAGTGTATGAACCATGTGACACTGATTTGGGTCTTGAGCCTCATTGGCTGGCCTAGGATTCCTAGGATTTGGCAATGGTTGACTCGGTAGGGTACCCCTCTGTCTCTCTTGCTGGTTCAATTGGAGCTCTATCCTACTTAGGACTTGAGCCAGCGTGTCTTGGCTTTTGACTAGGGTATCCACCTTTCTTTCCAAATTTGAAAGTCTTGTCTCCATTTGTGAATTTTGGAAAGACGGTGGAGGATTAGGGAAATTTTGTTGATAGGGCGGATTTTGGAAGTTGTTGGAGAATTTGGGCCTCACTTGATCATTGTTGCTTGGGCCCCATGAAAAATTGGGATGGTTTCTCCAACCGGGATTGTAGGTGGGCGAATAAGGATTGTTGGCAGGCCTTGTGAAGGCTGCACTCATATGTTCGGGCAAGCTTTGATGCGCGATGAAGACAGGACATTCCTCGAACACATGGTTCATATCTTGACAATAAGTACAGCCCGCCGAAGATGTTGGGCTGACTTGGTTCACAGAGACTGGTTCTTTAGTTTCAAGAGCCTCAAGTCTTCGCATAACAGCAGCTAACTTAGCATCGGTTGCTACGTTGGCCTCAATGGAATGGATACCTCCTTTAGAAGAAGTAGGGTCATTAGTCCTAGATTTTTCAGAAGTAGGGTCCCATTGGATGGATTTTTCAGCTAATTCCTCAAACAATGTCCATCCTTCATCTTCATTCTTTTGCAGAAATCCTCCTTGACACATGGATTCTAACAGTGTTTTAGTAGAATAATCTAATCCATCATAGAGAACTTGGCAAAGTCGCCATTTCTCTATCCCATGGTGAGGACATTGGGCAAGGAGATCCTTAAAACGCTCGAAGTATTTCCAAAAAGGTTCATTGGCTGTTTGCTTATACTGGAGGATATTCTTCCTAATCAGTGCAGTCTTGTGAACGGGATAAAATTTCTTTAAGAAGGCCTTAATGAAATTATCCCAAGAAGATATTGAACCGGCCTCTAGACTGTAGAGCCATTTCTTTGCTAAATCCTTCAAAGCAAAGGGGATAAACCTAAGTTTGATAGCATCGTCTCCTAACTTAGGTATATTCATCATTTGACATACTTCTTCAAATTCCCTTATGAAGAAGTATGCATCCTCAGATTCAAGTCCATGATATTTGGGAAGAGTGTTGATGTATTGTGGCTTGAGTTCATATGGGTCAACACTTTCGATAGTGAGCTGGATGCAAGAAGGAAGAGAGGTTCTAATAGGATAGAACCTATCTTGGAGTGACTGTGGTTGTGCCATGTGTGAGTCGGGCTTGAGCTCGGGTGGTGAACTAGTTCTAGTTAGCCTGGATGTAAGTGGGTCTCTCGACCAAGCGGTCATGCACAATCAGCAAACAAGTTCACCCAATCAATCAAAAAAAGAAAAACAATCAAAAGTCCTAATCTAAGGTAAGCCTTGACCTAGATGACTCCTAACTTTAGACTGTCCTTAGGAGGTCTACTGTCGACGTTAACCACAAGCTAATCGGCCAGGTAGGTGGCAAGACCGGTGGGAGGTTTTCCGTCAGAGACGTTCCTTAATTAAATAACCACCGTTCTTCGGGCTTTCGGCCCTCAATCCCCTGCCTAGACACCGATTTGATAAGAGTTAATTTCGAACAATTTTCCTCCTTCGGTCAATCTCCTATTGAGTCCGAGTTAACCTAGGGCCAACGTCTAGTCAAATTTTACTTAAGGTTAGGGTTGTGAGTGTGACGGATATGATTTGTGGGCCAAGGAAGGGTGATGAAATCCCCACCTTATCTTGCTTATGGGTTATGCCCTTAAGATGAATTAGTGTACATGTAAAGCGGTAGAAAAGTAATCACTCAAGAAAGCAGTAAACAACCAAGTGTTTCCTAATCTATATGCTATGCAAACGTACCTTGTCGCCAGCACTCTTCAACAGAATTAAAAAAAATGTAAATAGACACGTGCCCTAAATGCAAGAGTCTAAAAATTTTTTTTTTTTATTTTCAACAAATGGGTTAATGTTATTAATTAGCAGTTGCAGAGTGATCACAGAGAAATAATATCACAGCAGAAAATAGAATTTTGCACTGCAGAGCAACCTGCAGAAAAATATATCAGTAGTCCACTACAATTGCCGCGGATTCGCGGCTTTTGCCGCGTTTCTGCGGCAAAGTTGTAGGTCCAGGTGCTCTGCCTTCGAGGGCAGAGGCACTGGATAGCTATATGTGCTTTCTGCTGCTCTGTTTTTGTTTCCTGTTCTCTGTACCTGCAACAGAAAAGAAAGAATGATTAGAACGAGGAAATCGTGCCGTTCCTTCTCCGGCAACGGCGCCAAAATTTGATTGAGATTTTATAGATTGAAATAGAGTTCAGAATTCTTAGTCTCAATGCGAATCCGCTGTAGCAAGGGCTCAAGCGGGTCGTGATCCTCAGGGAAGGATGCGATGCAAGCTTTTCGACTCGATTCCTCTGTGTCTTCAAAAATAGGAGAGAAGAGATTAGATCTTGATATGTATGATGTAAAAGATGTGGTTTTGCTGATTTTCTACCACAACCCTATTGCAAATTAAAGAGCTTGATCTTCATCTTAAGATTGATATGATTCACCCTAGGTTATTACAAATATATCAAGCAAGAAAAATTAATACACGATTCTAACTAAGTTGCATTATTCAAAAACCAACTATGGTTCATCCTAACATCTAGGTACAGCCTAATAGAAGACTAATCTCAAATTTATGCTGTCCTAGTTCTTAAGTTTGAAGTCATGAAAAGTTCTTTTAACATGCAACCTAGATTAAGAATTTTAAGTATTTTTTAATCTTCTAGAATTAGTTGCCTTTAAACCTAGGGTTTCTAGAGATGTTCATTAATCAGATCAAGTTTTAATTGCTCTAGGGTTGCTTTAAGAATCTCAGCAAACCACTAAGAGGATTAGTTCTTCATCATTATTTTTTTTCTTTTCAAATTATTTATATTTTTTTTATTTTTTATTTAATGAGAAAGATTGCAAAATAAAGAAAAAGAAAGCAAGAAGAGATCACAGATTGAAAATCAAAGAGATCACAAAAAGAAATAAAATTTGCAGAAATTAAAAGAGAACAAAAGAGTGACCTTTATTTCAGATGAATCTCCGGTTACACAATCGTCTCATTCTTCTCCACAACGAGCATGAAATAAAAATTACAACTTTAAATAAAAGTGGCTAAAGAAAACCCTAATCGTCTCTGCATGCCCCTCTCTGCTGCGCCTGCAGAGATATTTATAGTGCAGAATGTAGAGGAGTCCCGGATGAAGTCGCCAACGAAATCTGGTAGCCTGACTCATCCACTTTGCCGCAAAAACCCAAGTTTTGCCGCGGATTTGCGGCAATTTAGTGACGTCTGGCCACGCGCTTTGGCGCGTGGTCTCTCCTAGTCCGTCCATGTGGGCTCTTACTTCTGGAAGTGTGATCCTGACTCTCCATCTTGGGATTTCGAGATAACTTAGTAATCAAGTTACCTTGATCTCAAATATCCCAAATCTTCTATCCACGAATTTTGGGCTTTTATCCTCATCCTGCAAGTGTTTAGGGTTGGGTAGAAGTCTATCCTTCCCTCATCTTTGATATTTGCAACTTTAGCCCTTTGTGTATTTGCATTTTGACTTCTTGTAATTGCGCTTTTTCACCTGGGCTTCAAACATGGGCTTGGATCTGGGCTTTTGGGCTCTTTAAGCTTTATTTCTTATTAAAATAATACTTCGAGGCCTGCACACATTAAATAACGAAATATTAATAAATGTGCATTATAATATGAATAAATGTGCAAATGTGATGGTATATATGATGATAATTATGCATTTTTTACTACCTATCAGTACCCAGACCAGTAATATAGCAGACCCAGACCACACTGTAGCAGTTACTGTAGCAAACAGACCCATTAAGTATTTGATTGATTTTAAGCTTATTTAAATTCAGAAAAATGGGAAATAAATTCTAAACGATCCAAAAAATTTGTGTAAAATTGCAAATTAATTATTGAACACTGTAAAATTATTTTTGAAGCCATATTACTAAGATAACTTAAAATAAAATATTTTTTATAATAATTATCTAAATCAAACTAAATTGACTCTAGATTTTCGAACTTGACTATGTAACTCAATACTGATTTAATTAAAATCTAGGGGAGTAAGCATTTTTAACAAATTATATTTTTTTCATGATCAATTATTATTCAAGCATGTTAATTATAGTTCATGTTTATATATATATATATATATATATATATATATATATATCAAAAATAAATTAAACAACAATGTGAGCATTTTTTTTATCCATATAAATTAGTGAGTGTTTACTTGATTTGGTTAGTTTATTCATGCATTTTATTATGTCATTTCCTGTGAATGTTTTGAATTCGCTCTCTAAATAAATGTTGATTGATATTTAAATTAATGCTCGTGGTTAATCATGGTGAATCATTGTTTCATGTTCACGTATGTCCAACACTAATGAACTATTTAACAAGTGTTTATTCTTGTTTAAATTTATTTATCGTTTATTCAAATGGTTTTTGATCACTTATTTGAAGATCCATAATTTAAATTACTCAATAAATTCAGTTATCATTACAAAATTATAAATTTTTGTAAATCATTCTTGTGTAAATACTATGCTTTATATCATCAGTTTATGCCTGCATCTGATCGTGTGGATATTTACATGTTTAAATCGATTATTTCTAATTTTAAATTTTAAATCATTGGAAATCGTTTAAATAATTGTTATTCAGAAAAGATAATTAAATATAACAATAAATAATGGAATTTCAGGAACAAGGCATATTGTAAATTTTAAATATTATTCTTGGGTGCTTTATGACTTTTTAACAAATCGTGATTTATTTAATGTTTAATTATTTATATGGTTTATTCAATAAACTGGCATCCAGTGTAACGTGTTTTTCCTCATTGAATTCTCTTATGAAATGGTTAAATAGTTTGTTCTAAAATTATTTACTCTGTGATAGTAAAGACATTCCTATAAAATATTTTAGGTAAATGACTGCAAGTTTCTTGGAAAATAGATTGTTTGAATTATTACTTGTTATCTTTAGAAAATACTGGAATAATTCATAACTAGTGAAATGTCAGAGAAGAACCAAACGGATAATTCTAAACAATATCATAATTTCACTGGAAGACTTGACTGATTATACTTGACATCTACCTGATAAGCATATTGTCCATGTTGCTAAAGTACTAGGAGATATTGTTATCCGGTAGCAACATCATCCTGTTTATCTTGTTATACTTGCTACACATCATGTGATACTGATATCTTGATTGCACTTTGATATTATTATCGTGACTATCATCGAGTAATCCTAAGATCTAGGTAATATGTACATTAATCAATCTTGATAAACTAATAACATGATATTAAACAACTTATACCGGGATTGAAAAAAATGATGGAGGAGATAGCATCTTTTATTTTGGATGGACCTAGGAGATAGGTTATGCAGCCGAAAGAGGGCTCCAATGTAGGGTTATACATGTTACCTGACTACCTTGCAGTAGGGCCTGGTTCAGTGCCACGAGTCTGGGCCGTGGTTTTGGGTATGTACGGAACCCACTTAAAACATGAACAATGTCTCCAACCAATCAGTTCAATAACTTATAACCCCGATTGACATGTGTAGTAGGTATAGTATGGGATGCTTCTGTTACATGTGGCAATTGGTGTTTGCTGACATAATTAATAACAAAACTAAACTCTTACATTTGACATTATAGACTGAACTTGATATATACATGTTATGATAGACACCTGACTGTACTCATGACCTAACATATGATATTATAATAGATTGATCTTACTACTATTAAAGTTAGGTATTGCATATCATCATGATATTTGTACTATGTTCATTAATATTTATTGCACCATACTCTCTTCTTATTATTGTTTTATTCATGTCATATCCTTATCCAGTATATCTTCATGATAGTATCATAGGATTATCACACGATATACGCATGTGCACCTTCCCTTTTTTTACACACTCATTGGGAGTTCTGACTCCTTGAATTTGTACATTTAGGTATATGGCTACTTCTTTTACTGAGCAGACATCTGAGAAGATCATGTGTTTTTGAGGAGTACGTAGTCTCTTTTACCCGATCATCAGAATCTTTGGTACAGTTCATGTCTCCCTTTTTATTTTGTTGACTTCCTTTGCTTCTCTATTACTTGGACTCCATATTTATTCTATTGATTTATTCGTAGAGTAATGCTATCATTATGTAAGAATTATATGTTATATTATAGTGACTTTATTGCTTTTATAGTTAGTTTATATAGCTTATTCGGGTCACATTAGGCTTAGCGTGTATACGTGGGGTATTTTTCTCGCTATATATGTCGCTGACTCTCGTCGTGTCTCCGCTCCAGCGTATTTCGAGAAGTGGGGCGTGACAAATACAATGGGGATTCTTTGATGTGCTTGGATTTATGTTCAGAAGGTAGGAGTGTACTAATATTCAGAGAGAGAGGGTTTAGAATCAACCTTCGATGCTCTTATGTGATGCTCAAAAACTCCAAAATGTATTCACAATTTTTCTTTACTCCTTCCGAATCACCGTAGTAGTATAAACTATTCCGGGTCGATCCTCAGGGAGAGCTTGCGATGGAAGCTTTACGGTTTCGAAATTGAGTTTTAAAGAAGGAAAACGAAAGTTCTTCTATGTTCAAGAAAAACAAAATGACATGGAAAAGAGAGGAAAAATTCTTTGTGGATTTTGTTGCATAAAAAGGAAAAGGATGAAAGGAAAGTGAAATG
Source organism: Agave tequilana (assembly GCA_038442645.1). Lineage (NCBI taxonomy): Eukaryota > Viridiplantae > Streptophyta > Magnoliopsida > Asparagales > Asparagaceae > Agave > Agave tequilana. The sequence continues at coordinate 136,575 of JAVJIF010005863.1, read as the reverse complement.
AACTTGGAAAACTTTACTAGCTTGAAAAGAAAACTTTGAGAAGGGAAACTTTCAAAAGACTTTTAGAGAGAAAAAATTATGACTAGCTAACCCTTCTAGTTTACTAACTTACTAATCTCATAGGGTGATGCAAGCCTCATGTTGATTCATCGGCAAAGGTTTGTCTTGCATGTTTGGTCAAAATACTTTCCCATGATGAGTGATCTTCTCGGCTTGTCTTGTAGCCTCATTGATTCATCGGCTCCCGAGATAGATTTTCAATGGTGGAATCAAGGAGTGTCACTCATGAGAATGTTGATTGGTCGCTAATGTTGCATATTTAGTGTCATATTTCCATACTTATTTTAGAATAAAAGCTTGCATTGTCCTAATTGATTGTGTAATTTATTTGCAGGCCCAATCTTTAAGGAGTTGAAGAGAAATGAGCCCAAAGCCCACCAAAATTCTGAATTAAATCAGAATTAATTCGCACTCAGAAAATCAGGGCAAAATCAAGAGATGGAAAACCGGTTGAGAAGAATCTTCTCAGAATCGATCGGTTAAAGCCAAGAATCCAAGGCCATTTCGTCGCAATACGGGACTCAAACTGAACAACCAACTCCAGATAAAGTCAGAGGGAGAAACCGGGGAGACCCACCAACAGGGTGTGGCCACCTGGCCACACCCTGGCCACGGAAACGCGGCCCTAGCCGCATTTCCGCAGCTTTGTTGGGGAGTTAGGGGGAGCGTTTGCTCCCCCGACCTCCCCGGGATCCTATAGATTGGGTTTTTGCCTATAAAAGGCCTGTACTTGCATTGAAAATGGGACGCCAATGCAGAGATAGGATTTAGCCTAGTTTTCATTTGTAGTTTAGGTTTTTCTTCTCTTTATTATGTAATTGTAATGTGTATGTAAGCTTAGGATTAGATGATGATTCATGTAAGTAAGAGAGAGAGGCATATGTTGAGAGTGACACCGATGTACCCTCCTCCTTTCTTCCATTGTTTCAAGCAATAAAGGTAAGCATTTGTTTATGTTCGTATCTTTACTTTCCTTTTCTTTTGCTTTCTTCTTCCTCTTCTACTTTACCTCATTTTTTTGTTGAGTTTACAAGTGAATTCCAAAGCACAAGTATAACGTGTTGTGTGAGTGCCAACGATAGTTCATGAAGGCGTTCTCCTCCTCAAGACGTATCACTTCATGCTTGTGCGAAACTTGATGATATAATGTAAACGGGGACTGAGCTCGAGCTTATGATCTATGCGTTGAACGCCTCCTAAACAAAGGTAGAACATGCAAAGGTTTTCAGGTAAGTCATCAATCAATCTAGGTAAGTATTTCTTCACTCTTCTTTCTTTCTTTTCTTTTATTTCTTTAGTGTAGATCACCAACTCTTCCAACTCTTTCTTTCCCGAATCATTTGTACATAGTCGCTTTCGCCGTTTTCTGATTTTCTTCCACCTTCTTCATCTCTCACTTTCTTCTTAACTTTAACTATTAATTCTTTTCCATTTCTTTTAACTTAAAAATAGAGAAGAACTTTCGCTTTTGTTTTCATAACGATTTCAATAAAGAACGTAAACGCTTCTATCGCAAAACCCTCCTTGTGGATCACGACCCGCATAGCCACTTGCTATAGCGGTAAGAATTGAGCACTTGCACATCCTCATTATAAGTTCTGTAATTCCGTATTTTGTGTGCAGGTTTAGCTTCAATCAAATTTTGGCGTCGTTGCCGGGGAGGGTAACGTTGTTTTTATTGAAATCTGAATTTTTATTGAAAATTTTTTAGAACTAAAACAAATTTTCTTCTCTGTTGCAGGTTACAGGGCAAGCAAAGCAGGAAAAGAAGATTGCAGTAACACATAAGTGATCTTGAGCCTCTGCTGTAGAAAGCAGAGACCAAGGGCCCTCTGATTTGCCGCGTTTGCGCAGCCAAAGCTGCGGATCCGCGGCAAAGAAGAGTTGACTACTAACAGGTTTTGTGCAGGGTTGCTTGCTTTGCAAAAACATAGCTTCCTGCAACTTTATTTCCTATATGCCATCACCATAACTTGCTAATAAACCAACAGTAAAAAGTTTGTTGAAAAAGTTAAAAAATTGATTAGAAGTTTGCATCGTAGGCACGTGTCTTTTCAATTCCTTTACTTTACTGTTGAAGAGTGCTTGAGCAAGGTATGTACGCATTGCATCTAGAATAGGACTATCTCTTGGTTGATTTATTTCGCTTTGAGTGCATCTTATTTATCTTGTACACTTGCATAAAAACTGATTTTAAGGGCACCACCCATTAACAAGATAAGGTGGGGATTTAATCACCCTTCCTTAGCCCAAAAATCAGAATCCAAGCACTCACTAACCCAAGCCTAACTTAAAATGAGTAGACGTTGGCCCTAGGGACATCTTGGACTCAATTAGGAGATTATCCTAAGGGGGAAAGGTGTTGGAACTTAACTCTTGCCATATCAATGTCTAGGAAAGGGATTAAGGGCCGAAAGCCCGAAGAGTGGTGGTTATTTAATTAAGGAACATCTTTGACGGAAAACCTCCCACCAATCTTACCCTGACCTGGCTGATTAGCTTGTGGTCAAAGTCTACATTAAACCTCCCGTGGACAGTCTAACCAGTTAGGAGTCGTCTAGGTCTAGGTCTACCCTAACTTAGGTTAGAATTTTTTCTTTCTTGTTTGTTTATTTGTTTGCTTTTCTTTCTTTTTTGTGTGTATTCTATTGTGTGATATGGCTTATAATAAGAATTTTTTTAACTTTAATAATAATTCATATTACACACCGAGTTCATTTTCGGATATTACCAACCCGGCATATCATGACTTTAACCAACCTAGTGTGTCGGATTGGTTTTATCCGAATCAATATAACCCATGTCCCCCATCTAATAACTATAATGTCCATAATAATTTCAACTCTTCACCGAGTCAGTGGGGATTCACCTCCCCCGAGCATAATTATCAACCAACTTGTCCTCCTTCTCCACCTAGTCCACAATATTTTCAAGATTCATACTCAGTTCCACCCATCCAAAATAGGAAACCATCAATTTTGGAAAGGAGTATGCGTGAGTCCAAACAACAATCACAAAATCTGATGGACTCACAATTTCACTACCACTTCCAAAATAACTCTTCATTTTTTCAACAAGACAATGAACCCATCAACTATGAAAAGATGCTAGAAGCCATGACTCATGCTCAAAATGCTCGTAATCGTGACATAGATATGATGGTCGAATCTCTACGTTCTCACCGTTGGACCAGTTCTGATGTCACTAACCATTCTGTTAGAGCCGAAGAGTCATGTAGTTTTGGAAATCAAGATTCCATCTCAGAACAACCATTTGAACTTGCCCAAACTCTAAATTTTGAAAACGATATTGACAGTTTAGCAAGTTTTCCTTTTCCTGAAATAGAACTTAAAAATGAATATGATCCTGAACCCCAACTTAGTGATTCAATTCTACTTCCTGATTCGATTATGACTCCGGTATCTTCACCTGATTTCGATCTTTTCCCCGAGTCAATGTTGGATCCTATGCCAATTCATCATGAAATTGAATCCCCCATCTTTGAGGATCAAATTGAACTTGACCAATTATACAATTTTGAAAATCCTATTGACAAATTGGCAAGTTCTCAATTTTTTGATATTGAACTCAATGAGATATGTAACCTAGATTCTCATATCTGTGATCCAGTTCAACTTTCTGAATCAATATTGACTCCTGTTGTGTTACCAAACTTGAGTAATATTTTAGAGTCAGTTTTGATTCCTCCACCTATCATTCCTGAACTAGAATCACCCAAATTAGGTCACATCCCATTGTTAGAAAATACATGTGGACTTGAGTTTCAACTTCTTGACTTGGACCCGCTTCTTGAACCAATTTCAACTCCTGAACCTTTACTTCACTTAAGTCACCTTCCTGAGTTGGTATTAGTTCATGTCCTTCCTGAGCCCAAGTCAATTGTGCTATCATTTCATACTCCATTCTGGGACGAGGTGGTTGACAAATTTGACTCCGAAATTAGTTATGGAATATGAAAATTAGATGGGGTCAAATACTTAATAAAAATCCTTTATGGACAAATCTTTTTAATAGGTTATATTAAAGATATTTCTGGTGGGTTCCTCCGAGCCCCAAGAAAAGTTGATTGGGCCGCGTTTCGTGGACCAATCAGACCACCACCGGAACCACCACGTTAAGGTAACATTTTCCTTCCCTTTCTTCTTTTTCATGCATCTATGCATTAATTCATACATTGAGGACAATGCATGAGATAGGTGTGGGGGATGGTCTAACATAACTTTTCTTTTTCTTTAAAAAAAATAATAATAACATTTTTCTTTACTTTTAAAAACTTTTTGAAAAATAGAAACAATATTTTGACTTATTTTTATAAAAAATTAAGTTAATTTAAGGAATAGGAAAATCCAAATTAGGATTTCTTATACTTGGTCAAAATAAGATTATTTGTTTGATTTATAGAGTTAGGAAGATAATTTGTCAAAGTAATTTAGTCTTGATCTTTACCTTGATGAAATATGCACACTTCATACACTTACACACTTAGGGTTCAAAAACAAAGATTCTTATGCCTTATAAAAAAAATATATATATATATAAACAAATCTAATTATTGATTAGCTAGGTGCTTTGGCCTAAGAAAGCCTTAGTATTTATGCAAAAGATAATTAGATGAGTTTGGGAAAAAAAAGAAAAAATAACAAGTCTAATTATTGATTAGCTAGGTGTTTTGGCCTAAGCAAGCCTTAGTATTTATGCAAAAGATAATTAGATGAGTTTGAAAAAAAAAAATGTGTATCCTCTGATTAAGCTGGGTATTTATGCCTCATGAAGCATAAGTATTCACGCCTAAAAGGGGTACATCGTATAAATAAAAACCTTGGTTTCGTGGCCTTATCTGCTCGAGTATTTAAGTCCTTAGGGGTGTTTTCTCACCTGGTGCCCTAAAACTGTCCGGTTTGGGTGTCACCGACTGAATGCTTGTTACATGGGCAGATTAGAAAGCCTAATGAAATTGAGGAATAAAACAAAAAAAAAATGTATATATAAATAAATAAGGCATAAGAGTTAGAGTAAATGAACCCTTAGTCAAAATTTTCACAGTCACAAGGTGCATATGACTTAGGGTAAAGTAATAGACTAGATGAGAAGTACAATTTGACTCCTTACTTTGATTGATAACAAATTTTTGAATAGAGACTAAGTTTAGGAATGAAAAATTAAGTTTTCCTATAACTTATAGATTGCTTAAATCTTACAATTATATTTCAAATATTTTTCCCTTTCAAAATGCTTTTCGAAAATACTAACTCTTTGTTTCCCTTTCTTTATGGATTTTGTGGGTGTAATCCGCTGAAAATCCTCACGAGATAAAACTCGTCCTCTAGGGGAAACCTAGAGGTTTAACGGCTTGTTGCACATGCTCAGTGCAATCGCGTGACCTGCGAAAGTGGTCTAATAATCCTTAGTATAGTTTAGTTGTTTTGCTCGAGGACGAGCAAAAGATAGGTATGGGGGTGTGATTGGTCGCTAATGTTGCATATTTAGTGTCATATTTCCATACTTATTTTAGAATAAAAGCCTGCATTGTCCTAATTAATTGTGTAATTTATTTGCAGGCCCAATCTTTAAGGAGTTGAAGAGAAATGAGCCCAAAGCCCACCAAAATTCTGAATTAAATCAGAATTAATTTGCACTCAGAAAATCAGGGCAAAATCAAGAGGTGAAAAACCGGTTGAGAAGAATCTTCTCAGAATCGATCGGTTAAAGCCAAAAATCCAAGGCCATTTCGTTGCAATACGGGACTCAAACTGAACAACCAACTCCAGATAAAGTCAGAGGGAGAAACCGGGGAGACCCACCAACAGGGTGTGGCCACCTAGCCACACCCTGGCCGCAGAAACGCGGCCCTAGCCGCGTTTTCGCAGCTTTGTTGGGGAGTTAGGGGAGCGTTTGCTCCCCCGACCTCCCCGGGATCCTATAGATTGGGTTTTTGCCTATAAAAGGCATGTACTTGCACTGAAAATAGGACGCCAATGCAGAGATAGGATTTAGCCTAGTTTTCATTTGTAGTTTAGGTTTTTCTTCTCTTTATTATGTAATTGTAATGTGTATGTAAGCTTAGGATTAGATGATGATTCATGTAAGTAAGAGAGAGAGGCATATGTTGAGAGTGACACCGATGTACCCTCCTCCTTTCTTCCATTGTTTCAAGCAATAAAGGTAAGCATTTGTTTATGTTCGTATCTTTACTTTCCTTTTCTTTTGCTTTCTTCTTCCTCTTCTACTTTACCTCGTTTGTTTTTGTTGAGTTTACAAGTGAATTCCAAAGCACAAGTATAACGATGTTGTGTGAGTGCCAACGATAGTTCATGAAGACGTTCTCCTCCTCAAGACGTATCACTTCATGCTTGTGCGAAACTTGATGATATAATGCGAACGGGGACTGAGCTCGAGCTTATGATCTATGAATTGAACGCCTCCTAAACAAAGGTAGAACATGCAAAGGTTTTCAGGTAAGTCATCAATCAATCTAGGTAAGTATTTCTTCACTCTTCTTTCTTTCTTTTCTTTTATTTCTTTAGTGTAGATCACCAACTCTTCCAACTCTTTCTTTCCCGAATCATTTGTACATAGTCGCTTTCGCCGTTTTCTAATTTTCTTCCACCTTCTTCATCTCTCACTTTCTTCTTAACTTTAACTATTAATTCTTTTCCATTTCTTTTAACTTAAAAATAGAGAAGAACTTTCGCTTTTGTTTTCATAACGATTTCAATAAAGAACGTAAACGCTTCTATCGCAAAACCCTCCTTGTGGATCACGACCCGCATAGCCACTTGCTATAGCGGTAAGAATTGAGCACTTGCACATCCTTATTATAAGTTCTGTAATTCCGTATTTTGTGTGCAGGTTTTGCCTCAATCAAATGCTAAGGAAGAAGATACAAGATTCATTAGTCATTCAAAGCCATACTCGAGCTAGCATTGAAGTAAGAAAATTGTACAAGAAATAGTATAGTTAGGTGCTCCATCTCCATGTTCCATCAAGGCACTTGTTCTAAAGACAAGGCTCTAAATGAGGCTCACATGAATCATATGGAATGAAAACAAGCATTTGCCAAGAATTAAAGTAACTCATCTTCATTGTAGATAATAGAGACTTGAAATTACAAGATCACAATAAAGCATCCAATGAATCCATGAATTAGCAATCACCCAAGAGTTAGAAGTTAGTAAATTTAGTAGTTAGCTAGTCATTTTAGAGAGTTAGCTAGACATTGAAATGAAAAGCACACAACAATTCATTGTAGAAGAAAATGCAATGGTAATGAAAGCTTGAAGAAAGTAAAGCACAAGAAAGTAAATCACTAGAATTAATAAAGATGAGAAAAAAGATGGATCAATCCTTGCATTCAAGTTGCCACCACTTCAATTACAAGATCTCACACTCTCTCTCTCTCTTTGCAGAATTCTAGAAGGAGAAAGAAGATTACAAGAGCACTAAAGAAAGCTAGAGAAAATCCCTACAATTCTCTCAAAAATACAAACTCTTCTCTCCTATTCTCTCCTCTTCTCTCCTATTCTCTCCTCTTCTCCCCTCTTCTCTCCTCCTTTTTTTCGCAGAGGCCCTAGGGGTCATTTATAGGCTCTAGAGGATGAGGCCCTCAAATCTCGACCGTGGGATTAAACGCTGACTCAACGGCCAGATGCTTGCCGCGGATCCGCGGCCAGAGCCGCATTTCCGCGGCAGAATCTTGGCCGTTGCGCCAACGATTTCTGTTGCCATTTTGTTACACTCCATATGCCTCGCTGGATCTTCTAGAGAGTTGGGGATATTCGTGGACGACTCCAGACCTGGGCTTCTCTTTTGGGCTTTTTCTTTTGGCTCTTTAATTAATCCCATTAATTCCTTGAAAATTCCTTGATTATGGGCCTTCATCTCCATTAATGGTGGACCTGAAAAATGAGAGAGAAAAGCAATAAAAACCTTATTTTTATTTACATAAAGCATGATATGGAAGTGGAAAATGATGCAAAAATGAACTCCAATCAATTTATGGGCTCAATTCATCATCCCGCTCCGCATTGGAAGGGATCTACTGTTTATACTAGTAGTGTCTGTTAGATAAGGCTACAGAGTCCAGCTCTACTTAAACATTTAACAGCTTATCTAATAGGCAGTTAGGGTTAAACATTCTGATTTGAATTTCTTAGGCAAGAGTTTCTCTTTATCTGGTAGTTTGAGTCAAGCTGTTTATGTGGTTGATCTGTTTTCAAGGTGTAACTGTCGAGTTCAAATGGAGATTTAGCTAGAGATAGAGATACTCGTAACTAATCTATTATTTTCTTCTAACTATTGGCACAAAGGCCCATCACTCTAGTTTTGATGATGATTAACTCATGTTGTTATAGTACTAATGATCTTGTGTTCATTTAGTTTTAGATTTTCTATCAAGATCTTAGTCGGTGTTTAGCTTCAACAAAAGATTCGAAGTCAAGTTTTGAAGCTAGCACGTGTTAATTTAAGAGCTCGCCATCAAGATCGCATCTAACACTCAGATGGAGTCAAGCTCTTTGGATCGTGTTTGGATCGAGTCGTCTTGAAGATGAAAATCGACAAGAAGACTCCAGTTTGCTTAGTTTGTTTTATTTTAGATCTTGTGTAAGATTGATTAGTTTTGATATGCTCAAGTTCACGCACACATAAAAGTTTAAAACTTTATTGGTTTCGGTTTAACCGTTTGGATTTTCAAAAACATATCTTTAGTTTTCATGAATAGATAAAATCAAAACAAGTTTACATGGTTTATGTGTATTCTGGATTTCATCCATATACATTTATGTTTCATATTGTCTAAAAACTTAGTTTGATGTATATCTAGTTCATGTTTTTAATTTTTGTTTTTATCAAAATTTATTTTGGATTTAAATGTCAAAAATATGGATATATCTTTTATATGTATATTGGATTCTATCCATACACACTATGCTTCATATGTGTTTCAAATATCATGTTTTTGTATTTATACAAGTTTGAGAAAAATTGATTTCTCATTTCAAAGTTTAGTTTATGAAAAATACAGTTTTCAGTTTAAAGCTAATATTTTCATACCTCAAAAATAGTTCAAATAGTTTGAAATATGTGTTAATTTTTGGTCACACATATTTGTACTTCAAATACTTACATGAACTTATTTTTCTGAATTTTATGTGATTTTATGAGATTTTATAGGTGCTTAAAAGCCAACATTTCAATCCCTTTAACCCAGTTCTGAGCCTGCTGGTGGTCGACTGATTAGTCTCTAATTTTGCATAATTTTAATCACATTCTCATATTTATTTCATGTAAAATTTTGCTAATAAAACCTTGCTTGCTTGATCCTATATCCATGGTGTGCAAATGAAGAAGAAGACCGAAATCACCATTTAATTGGTGATTAAGAGCCTACCAAGTAGCCATTGACTTTAGAGTGAAGATTTTGTCAGCCCAGGGCATCAAATAAAAAATTCAGGAGTCAGGTGGACAGAAGACAGACTTGGCGGCGCACTGCCCAAAACTGGGGCGCGCCGCCCTGCCTGGGCTGCGGAAACGCGGGGCCGCGTTTCCGCGGCCCTCTGGGCGCGCGCTTACGCTTTAGGCCACGTGCTTCCCACGTGGCCCCCTTTCCCCTGGTGCCTATAAGTACCCCCCTGGGGTCTTCAGTTTGAGCAGATCCAGAATTAGAGCAAGTTTTTATAATCTTGTTTTTAGGTTTGTACTTGTTGTTGTTCTTCTTCTTCTAGTTATTGTTTTAGCCATTAGAGTGAAAGAGAGAGAGTGTGTAAGTGTTGTATTGGAAGGGTGACAAGCTAATACAAGTACTACTTCTCTTCCTTCTTTCCATTTACTTGTCTTTGCCATTTGCTTTTACTTCCTTATTGTAGGGTAACTTCCTTCTTCTTCACTCCTTTTCTTTTACTTTGTTGTAGTGTAACTACCTCTCTTTAACTTTTCTTTTTTGTTTTCTTGTAGTGTAACTCCCTCTCTCCACTTCTTTTCTTTTTTGTTTTTTACTTTTATGGCTAACTAACTTTTCATTAGCATGGCTAACTAACTACTAACCCACTAATTTCTAACACTTGATTGATAACCCAAATGAGTCAATAGTGTCAAACAAGCCTTGTGCAAACAAGAGCTATGGCATCTTAAGACGAAGGTTCTAACTCTAATTTACTGTAATACCCGTTCCTGGAATACGTACTTAGTTGCGTATTCAGTTTTTCGATCGTATTTTTCGATTTACTTCCTGTATTTGACCGATTTCAGTTTCAAATATTATTTTCCAATATTTTAGATTTTATATGATTTTCTGGAATTTTCCTGAATTAATTGAAAATCTTCAAAACCGGTGTCGACTAGTGTCGCTGATCGATTCCCAGATTTTTATCTTACAAACAGTTAGGAAATTCTAGAAAGTCCTTTAGGCATTATTTCTTAGAATCGTATTTCTTACCTAAATACTTTTTCTGGGAATTTTATGATTTTATGAAAATTCCACCGGAGTCGGTAGCTAACTGATTCCGGGATTTTTAGTTTTAAAACTATAAATTATTTCTCCAAACGAATTTCACCATGAGTCTTAAAATATTATTATTGATTTTTGGTAAATTTTACGAGTCGTTCCAAGATACTTGATTTCGGGACGATTTCGGTATTTTCCGAAATGTTTTCCGCATCTTCGACTTAAACCCGGGAAATTGTCTTTTCAATATTTTCATTTTCCAAGCCAAAGAAAATATCTTCTCCTTTTTAAATTCTTTTCTTTTTCCTTTTTCTTTATTTCTCTTCCTTCCTCCACAAGCCACAAGATTTTCCAATTTTCCAAAATTCCAACCTTTTCCAAATTCCAACAAACTCCACACACTTCTACCATTAATGCCCCTCTTTCTCTCTCTCTTCCATGGCCAGCCAAGTGGCCAAAAGAGGGACACCTCATCCTCTCCTATTTGCAAAAACCCCCTCTCTTCTACATAAATTGCACCTCCTTCACAAAATCAAAATCTTATATAAACTTTTCCTTTACATTTTTATTTCTTTTCTTCACTTCAACAAAGATTTGGCCTTCACCAAAATCCCTCCTTCACCTCAACCCCAACTCCAAAAACACCACAAAGTCATCATCTCCATCTCAAGCAACTACAACTTTTGGATTGGGATCGTGTCTATTATCGCCGAGGATCAAGTTTGTCGGCAACGCTCCTTTCGAACGCGTATAGCTCCAATTAACCATTCGTGTGAGTATTTTTACTCACCAAGACTTGTAAACTTTTTAGTATACTTGTGTTTACAATTCATGTACACTTGTGCCTTCAAAATCATGCTTGTGGCCTTCAAATTCAACCATCAAATTCTGTTTTGTACCCTGTTTTCAGACCACGATTAGTCGACTTGACCTAGGAGTTAGTCGACTTGAAATCCTTATTTGAAACGACCCCTGTTCTGAAACACAGTTTTAGTCGACTTATCTTGATTATTAGTCGACTAACTTTTCCTGAAAATAAACCCCAACTCTCTGGAAATCACTGTTAGTCGACTTACCTTAACTATTAGTCGACTATAGATCATTGTTAGTCGACTACTCTTTCCACCTAGTCGACTAACTTTTCCTGAAACAGAATTCCAACTCTCTGGAACCCAGTTTTAGTCGACTGATTGGTATCCAATATTGCATATTTTACATCATAATTCCCATGCATATTACAAATAAATATGTGATTTTTACTCCTCTTCTCTACATATTTGCAGGTACACACTTAATGGAGAGATATCCAAATAATCACTTAATTAACACTAATTAAGTGATTAATCAAGATTAAAGATAAAGCCAAATTCAAATCCAGATCCAGAGAAATCCGCGCAACAAACGAAGATTCTAGATATACCACGTGGCTAACAACCTTGTAACTAATCTCCACCAGAAAGTTGTTAGCCAACGGCCACAAAAGTGCCGCGACTTGCAGCGGATCCACCGCAAAATCCGGGCCGTTGGATCTCAGATTTTGCGCCAACAAACTAGGCTCTCGAAGGTTCTCATCCATGCTATAAATACTCCATGAAGACCTGCGTACAAAAACTGAATGGAGAAGAGAGGAGATTAGTTTAGTTGTTGTAATTTTCATGTATTTTTCTCTAGGTTTAGTTCTTTAGATCCCTCTTCTTCTTCCCTAGAATTCAATGTAAAAGAGAGTGATTGTGAGGGAGAGAGCTTGTGTAATCAAGAGTGACACTTGAAGCAACAAGGATTGATCCATCCTCCTTCCTCTACTTGAAGCTTGGTTCTAGTTCTATGTGCTTTCTTTAATTGCTTTCTTTATTGCTTTGTTTACTTCTTGCAATTTACTTCATGCTTTCTTGTATTTTTCTTATGGCTTGTTGTAGCTAATTCCTTCTCCATGTACTAGTTTACCACTAGCTTAGCTTACTTCACTAACTCATGGGTGATTGCCTTTGTTAATCTTGCAAGTTGTATGATCTTCTCTTCTCCGACGGTTAAACCACCGTCTACCAAGTGAGAAAGTAATTAGGTCAACACGCGAGACGAATCCTAAGCCGATGGAGTGACAACATTAGGCACGCATTCGCTATCAAGGAGTCTAGTAAGTCTTGGCAAGCTAGCAAGGTAAGCTAGTCATGGATTGATTCTTCTTTAAGTTTCATTTCTTTTCTTGTGAATACCAAATCCTCTTCTTGATTTCTTTTCCCGACTTTTCCACCATGAACATAGCCATCCTTTCTTTTAGTTTCTTTTACATTTGATTCACTAAGTTTATAAGCAAGAGAAGAATACTCGTTTGTTCACTTCACTACCACACGTAAAGCTTCCATCGCGAGCTCTCCCTGAGAATCGACTCGGTATAGCCCTATGCTATAGCGGAGACAAGAAAGGGTACATCAAATACATTTACTACATAATAAGTACACCTTCTTAGTCCTAATCAAAAAATGGCGCCGTTGCCGGGGAACGAACCCGGGTCACCCGCGTGACAGGCGGGAATACTCACCACTATACTACAACGACAACCACAACCCTTTCCTTAGCCCGTAAATAAGATAAGATGGGGGAGGTCATTACCCTTTCCTTAGCCCGAAAACCACAACCCAAGCACTCACTAACCCAAGCCTAATTTAATAAAAAAGTAGACGTTGGCCCTAGGGACATCTCGGACTCAATTAGGAGATTATCCTAAGGGGGAAAAGTGTTGGAATTTAACTCTTGCAAAATCAGTATCTAGGAAAGGGGTTGAGGGCCGAAAGCCCGAAGGTTGCTGGTTACTTAATTAAGGAACGTCTTCGGACGGAAAACCTCCCACCAACCTTACCCTTCCCTGGCTGATTAGCTTGTGGTTAGAGTCTACACTAAACCTCCTGTGGACAGTCTATCAGTTAGGAGTCATCTAGGTCTAAGTCTACCCTAACTTAGGTTAGAATTTTTCTTTCTTTTGTTTGTTTGTTTGTTTGTTTGTTTTTGTTTGTGATTGTGTGATATGGCCTTCAAAAATTCTTTCAATAATAATCCATATTTCACACCATCTCCTTATTCAGATAATTCCAACCCGGTGTTTTACAATATGCACCAACCAAATACACCGGGTTGGCCTTATCCGAATCAATATGACCCATACCCCCCATCTAACAATTATAATGTCCAAAATAATTTCAACTCTTCATCGAGTTATTGGGGATTCCAGTCCCCCGAGTTTAATTATCAACCTCCTTGTCCACCATTTTCACCAAGTCCACAATATTCACAAGATTCATTTCCCTATCCCGCTTCATATACTCCTTTTTCTGAACCATTTGAAGAAAAATCTGACTTATTAAGGAGTTTAGAAGCTAATTTACAGAGAGCTGAGCAGACACTTCCAGAACCATTTGCCTCTCCAGTTCCACAGTATTTTCAAGAGTCTTACTCAGTTCCACCATTTCCTAATGAACAACCATTTGTCATGGAAACGAGTAAAGATTTCTTGTGTGAGTCCACTCTTCCATCACCACACATTTTTGACTCACACTATTCACAAACTTTCCAAAGTCAAGATTCCTATACTCCCATTCTAGAACAATCATTTGAAGATACATCAATTCTAGAAAAGAGTATAGACATCTTGCAAGAGTCTATGTTACAATATCAAAAATCACATGCCAAGTCTATCAATAGTGTGAAAGAACAATTGGATAACCTTCTTAGGAAAGAGGAAACTCTATCCTATCAACATTTGACTAATCCAGTTATACCACACTCTATTGATATGACTCAAGACTCTTGTCATCTTGGAAATCCAGATTCAATTTCAGCGCACTCACCTGAACTTGTCCAAACTTCAGATCCAATTGATACATTGGCAAGTTTTTCATTTCCTAAACTTGAACTTGTCCAAAATTCAAATCCCGTTGACATTTTGGCAAGTTTCTCATTTCCTAAAAATGAACTTGTCCACACTTCTGATCCAATTGACAATTTGGCAAGTTTTCCTTTTTCTGAAATTGAACTGGAACATGATTTTGATCCTGAATTTCCACTTGATGATTCCATATTACTTCCTGATTCAATCATGACTTCCATATCCTTACCTGATTTCAATCCATTTCCCGAGTCAGTATTGGATCCATTTCCTATCCATTGTGAAATTGAATCACCAATCTTTTATGATCACATAGAACTTGGCCAATTCCATACTTCTGAAAATCCAATTGATAAATTGGCAAGTTCTCCACATTTTATTGAATTACATGAGGAATGTGATCTTGAACTCCAACTTAGTGATTCAATCCTCTTTTCTGATTCGATAATGACTCCGGTATCTCTACCTCACATCAATCTTTTCCCGGAGTCAATCTTGGATCCTTTCACAATTCACAATGAAGTTGAATCATCCATTTTTGAGGATCATATTGAACTTGCCCAATTCTACACTTTTGAAGATTCTATTGACATTTTGGCAAGTTCTCCGTCTTGTGGAATTGAACTCAATGAGAAATGTGACCTTGATTTCTCGATCTCTTTACTTCTGAAACTGATTGTACAATTATTAAGGAAGATGTTGACTTAAGTTTTGAAGAATTGTACGGTGATGAGCTTGAATTTCTTAAAATTAGAAGTAAAGAGATATCACCATAGTAGGTCACATTCCATTGTTGGACAACACATGTGGACTTGAGTTTTCATTTCTTGACTTGGACACAATTTCTGACCTCACTTCGACTCCTGAACCATCACTTGATTTAAATCATAATCCTGAGTCGGTATTCCTTCCAGAGTCCAAGTCAACTGTTCTATCATTTCATGCACCATTCTGGGACAAGGTAGTTGATAAATTTGACTCAGAAATTATTTTGCAAATCTTGAAATTAGATGGGGTCATGTACATAACTAAAATAACACATGCATACATCATTTTAGTGGGTCATATTTCTGAGATTTCTGGTGGGTTCCTGAAAACCCAACATAAAGTTGATTGGGCCATGTTTCGTGGACCAATCCGACCACCACCGGAACCACCACCTTGAGGTATATTTTTTCCTTCCCTCTTCATTTTTTCATGCATACATATATCATGATGCATTGAGGACAATGCATGAAATAAGTGTGGGGGAGGGTTTACTAACATAGAGTTTTTAGATTTTCTTTCTTTTACACTTCTTTTAAAAAAAAATAATAATAATAATAAAAAATAAAATAAAAAAAATAAAAATAAAAAAAATAAAAACTTTTTGAAATAAGAGACAAAAGTTTTGATCTATTTTTAAAAAAATTAAGATGTATCTTAGAAATTAAGAAAGCCTTAATTATGACATTTTAAACATAGTTGAAGTAATAGATCTTGTTTGAGATTATAGGCTAAGTAAGAAAAATTGGTGAGATATTTTTATCTTGAATTTTTTGCCTTAGATAATATGCACTTTACACTTACACATTTCTTGGGATGGAAACAAAGACCAAAATGCCATAAAAAAAAAGAAAAAAAAAAGAAATTATAAAAAAGATCACTTATTAAGCTGGATAACTATGCCTCAAGAAGCATGGTTACTCACGCCTAACGGTGATCTCACTTATTAAGCTGGATAATTGTGCCTCAAGAAGCATGATTATTCACGCCTAACGGTGATTATAAATAATCCCCTTTAGTTTTGTGGCCTTTTTCACTCGAGTCCTTTAACCCGAGGGATGTTTTCTCATTTGGTGCCCTAGAACCATCTGGTTTGGGAGTCATCGGTTATAGGCTCGCTACATGGGTGAACTAGAAAGCCTAAGAAAACTAAGGGAAGAAAAAGAAAGAAAAAAAAAGAGAAAAATAAATATATATAAATAAATGGCTTAATGGTTGGAGTTGAAATCCCAGAAATCTTCACTTACACGGTGTGCATACTATCTAGGTTTTATGAAAGATAAAGTATTCAATCCAATTTTGAACTCTTACCTTAATTAAAAACAAGATCTTGCATGGATACTAAGTTTAAGGAAGAATGATTATAGGTGGACTTATGACCTAGGATCACTTATATTTTTGCAAAAATAGTTAAAAACTTGTCTCTTATTCAAAATGCGTTTTCAAAATACTAACATTTGTCTCTTTTTTTTATGGATTTTGTGGGTGTAATCCGCTGAAAACCCTCAGGAGACAACACTCCTCCTCTAGGGTAACCTAGAGGTTTAACGGCTTGTTGCACACGCTCAGTGCAATCGCGTCACCTGTGAAAGTGGTGTAATAAAAATGGTAGTTAGAATTTTTTTTTTTTTCTTTTCTTTGTTTTGCTCGGGACGAGCAAAAGAATAAGTGTGGGGGTGTGATTGGTATCCAATATTGCATATTTTACATCATAATTCCCATGCATATTACAAATAAATATGTGATTTTTACTCCTCTTCTCTACATATTTGCAGGTACACACTTAATGGAGAGATATCCAAATAATCACTTAATTAACACTAATTAAGTGATTAATCAAGATTAAAGATAAAGCCAAATTCAAATCCAGATCCAGAGAAATCCGCGCAACAAACGAAGATTCTAGATATACCACGTGGCTAACAACCTTGTAACTAATCTCCACCAGAAAGTTGTTAGCCAACGGCCACAAAAGTGCCGCGACTTGCAGCGGATCCACCGCAAAATCCGGGCCGTTGGATCTCAGATTTTGCGCCAACAAACTAGGCTCTCGAAGGTTCTCATCCATGCTATAAATACTCCATGAAGACCTGCGTACAAAAACTGAATGGAGAAGAGAGGAGATTAGTTTAGTTGTTGTAATTTTCATGTATTTTTCTCTAGGTTTAGTTCTTTAGATCCCTCTTCTTCTTCCCTAGAATTCAATGTAAAAGAGAGTGATTGTGAGGGAGAGAGCTTGTGTAATCAAGAGTGACACTTGAAGCAACAAGGATTGATCCATCCTCCTTCCTCTACTTGAAGCTTGGTTCTAGTTCTATGTGCTTTCTTTAATTGCTTTCTTTATTGCTTTGTTTACTTCTTGCAATTTACTTCATGCTTTCTTGTATTTTTCTTATGGCTTGTTGTAGCTAATTCCTTCTCCATGTACTAGTTTACCACTAGCTTAGCTTACTTCACTAACTCATGGGTGATTGCCTTTGTTAATCTTGCAAGTTGTATGATCTTCTCTTCTCCGACGGTTAAACCACCGTCTACCAAGTGAGAAAGTAATTAGGTCAACACGCGAGACGAATCCTAAGCCGATGGAGTGACAACATTAGGCACGCATTCGCTATCAAGGAGTCTAGTAAGTCTTGGCAAGCTAGCAAGGTAAGCTAGTCATGGATTGATTCTTCTTTAAGTTTCATTTCTTTTCTTGTGAATACCAAATCCTCTTCTTGATTTCTTTTCCCGACTTTTCCACCATGAACATAGCCATCCTTTCTTTTAGTTTCTTTTACATTTGATTCACTAAGTTTATAAGCAAGAGAAGAATACTCGTTTGTTCACTTCACTACCACACGTAAAGCTTCCATCGCGAGCTCTCCCTGAGAATCGACTCGGTATAGCCCTATGCTATAGCGGAGACAAGAAAGGGTACATCAAATACATTTACTACATAATAAGTACACCTTCTTAGTCCTAATCAAAAAATGGCGCCGTTGCCGGGGAACGAACCCGGGTCACCCGCGTGACAGGCGGGAATACTCACCACTATACTACAACGACAACCACAACCCTTTCCTTAGCCCGTAAATAAGATAAGGTGGGGGAGGTCATTACCCTTTCCTTAGCCCGAAAACCACAACCCAAGCACTCACTAACCCAAGCCTAATTTAATAAAAAAGTAGACGTTGGCCCTAGGGACATCTCGGACTCAATTAGGAGATTATCCTAAGGGGGAAAAGTGTTGGAATTTAACTCTTGCAAAATCAGTGTCTAGGAAAGGGGTTGAGGGCCGAAAGCCCGAAGGTTGCTGGTTACTTAATTAAGGAACGTCTTCGGACGGAAAACCTCCCACCAACCTTACCCTTCCCTGGCTGATTAGCTTGTGGTTAGAGTCTACACTAAACCTCCTGTGGACAGTCTATCAGTTAGGAGTCATCTAGGTCTAAGTCTACCCTAACTTAGGTTAGAATTTTTCTTTCTTTTGTTTGTTTGTTTGTTTGTGTTTTTGTTTGTGATTGTGTGATATGGCCTTCAAAAATTCTTTCAATAATAATCCATATTTCACACCATCTCCTTATTCGGATAATTCCAACCCGGTGTTTTACAATATGCACCAACCAAATACACCGGGTTGGCCTTATCCGAATCAATATGACCCATACCCCCCATCTAACAATTATAATGTCCAAAATAATTTCAACTCTTCATCGAGTTATTGGGGATTCCAGTCCCCCGAGTTTAATTATCAACCTCCTTGTCCACCATTTTCACCAAGTCCACAATATTCACAAGATTCATTTCCCGATCCCGCTTCATATACTCCTTTTTCTGAACCATTTGAAGAAAAATCTGACTTATTAAGGAGTTTAGAAGCTAATTTACAGAGAGCTGAGCAGACACTTCCAGAACCATTTGCCTCTCCAGTTCCACAGTATTTTCAAGAGTCTTACTCAGTTCCACCATTTCCTAATGAACAACCATTTGTCATGGAAACGAGTAAAGATTTCTTGTGTGAGTCCACTCTTCCATCACCACACATTTTTGACTCACACTATTCACAAACTTTCCAAAGTCAAGATTCCTATACTCCCATTCTAGAACAATCATTTGAAGATACATCAATTCTAGAAAAGAGTATAGACATCTTGCAAGAGTCTATGTTACAATATCAAAAATCACATGCCAAGTCTATCAATAGTGTGAAAGAACAATTGGATAACCTTCTTAGGAAAGAGGAAACTCTATCCTATCAACATTTGACTAATCCAGTTATACCACACTCTATTGATATGACTCAAGACTCTTGTCATCTTGGAAATCCAGATTCAATTTCAGCGCACTCACCTGAACTTGTCCAAACTTCAGATCCAATTGATACATTGGCAAGTTTTTCATTTCCTAAACTTGAACTTGTCCAAAATTCAAATCCCGTTGACATTTTGGCAAGTTTCTCATTTCCTAAAAATGAACTTGTCCACACTTCTGATCAATTGACAATTTGGCAAGTTTTCCTTTTTCTGAAATTGAACTGGAACATGATTTTGATCCTGAATTTCCACTTGATGATTCCATATTACTTCCTGATTCAATCATGACTTCCATATCCTTACCTGATTTCAATCCATTTCCCGAGTCAGTATTGGATCCATTTCCTATCCATTGTGAAATTGAATCACCAATCTTTTATGATCACATAGAACTTGGCCAATTCCATACTTCTGAAAATCCAATTGATAAATTGGCAAGTTCTCCACATTTTATTGAATTACATGAGGAATGTGATCTTGAACTCCAACTTAGTGATTCAATCCTCTTTTCTGATTCGATAATGACTCCGGTATCTCTACCTCACATCAATCTTTTCCCGGAGTCAATCTTGGATCCTTTCACAATTCACAATGAAGTTGAATCATCCATTTTTGAGGATCATATTGAACTTGCCCAATTCTACACTTTTGAAGATTCTATTGACATTTTGGCAAGTTCTCCATCTTGTGGAATTGAACTCAATGAGAAATGTGACCTTGATTTTCTCGATCTCTTTACTTCTGAAACTGATTGTACAATTATTAAGGAAGACGTTGACTTAAGTTTTGAAGAATTGTACGGTGATGAGCTTGAATTTCTTAAAATTAGAAGTAAAGAGATATCACCCATAGTAGGTCACATTCCATTGTTGGACAACACATGTGGACTTGAGTTTCATTTCTTGACTTGGACACAATTTCTGACCTCACTTCGACTCCTGAACCATCACTTGATTTAAATCATAATCCTGAGTCGGTATTCCTTCCAGAGTCCAAGTCAACTGTCTATCATTTCATGCACCATTCTGGGACAAGGTAGTTGATAAATTTGACTCAGAAATTATTTTGCAAATCTTGAAATTAGATGGGGTCATGTACATAACTAAAATAACACATACATACATCATTTTAGTGGGTCATATTTCTGAGATTTCTGGTGGGTTCCTGAAAACCCAACATAAAGTTGATTGGGCCATGTTTCGTGGACCAATCCGACCACCACCGGAACCACCACCTTGAGGTATATTTTTCCTTCCCTCTTCATTTTTTCATGCATACATATATCATGATGCATTGAGGACAATGCATGAAATAAGTGTGGGGGAGGGTTTACTAACATAGAGTTTTAGATTTTCTTTCTTTTACACTTCTTTTAAAAAAAATAATAATAATAATAAAAAATAAAAATAAAAAAAATAAAAATAAAAAAAAAATAAAAACTTTTTGAAATAAGAGACAAAAGTTTTGATCTATTTTTAAAAAAATTAAGATGTATCTTAGAAATTAAGAAAGCCTTAATTATGACATTTTAAACATAGTTGAAGTAATAGATCTTGTTTGAGATTATAGGCTAAGTAAGAAAAATTGGTGAGATATTTTTATCTTGAATTTTTGCCTTAGATAATATGCACTTTACACTTACACATTTCTTGGGATGGAAACAAAGACCAAAATGCCATAAAAAAAAAAAGAAAAAAAAAAGAAATTATAAATAAAAGATCACTTATTAAGCTGGATAACTATGCCTCAAGAAGCATGGTTACTCACGCCTAACGGTGATCTCACTTATTAAGCTGGATAATTGTGCCTCAAGAAGCATGATTATTCACGCCTAACGGTGATTATAAATAATCCCCTTTAGTTTTGTGGCTTTTTCACTCGAGTCCTTTAACCCGAGGGATGTTTTCTCATTTGGTGCCCTAGAACCATCTGGTTTGGGAGTCATCGGTTATAGGCTCGCTACATGGGTGAACTAGAAAGCCTAAGAAAACTAAGGGAAGAAAAAGAAAGAAAAAAAAAGAGAAAAATAAATATATATAAATAAATGGCTTAATGGTTGGAGTTGAAATCCCAGAAATCTTCACTTACACGGTGTGCATACTATCTAGGTTTTATGAAAGATAAAGTATTCAATCCAATTTTGAACTCTTACCTTAATTAAAAACAAGATCTTGCATGGATACTAAGTTTAAGGAAGAATGATTATAGGTGGACTTATGACCTAGGATCACTTATATTTTTGCAAAAATAGTTTAAAAACTTGTCTCTTATTCAAAATGCGTTTTCAAAATACTAACATTTGTCTTCTTTTTTTTATGAATTTTGTGGGTGTAATCCGCTGAAAACCCTCAGGAGACAACACTCCTCCTCTAGGGTAACCTAGAGGTTTAACGGCTTGTTGCACACGCTCAGTGCAATCGCGTCACCTGCGAAAGTGGTGTAATAAAATTGGTAGTTAGAATTTTTTTTTCTTTTTCTTTGTTTTGCTCGGGACGAGCAAAAGAATAAGTGTGGGGGTGTGATTGGTATCCAATATTGCATATTTTACATCATAATTCCCATGCATATTACAAATAAATATGTGATTTTTACTCCTCTTCTCTACATATTTGCAGGTACACACTTAATGGAGAGATATCCAAATAATCACTTAATTAACACTAATTAAGTGATTAATCAAGATTAAAGATAAAGCCAAATTCAAATCCAGATCCAGAGAAATCTGCGCAACAAACGAAGATTCTAGATATACCACGTGGCTAATAACCTTGTAACTAATCTCCACCAGAAAGTTGTTAGCCAACGGCCACAAAAGTGCCGCGACTTGCGGCGGATCCACCGCAAAATCCGGGCCGTTGGATCTCAGATTTTGCGCCAACAAACTAGGCTCTCGAAGGTTCTCATCCATGCTATAAATACTCCATGAAGACCTGCGTACAAAAACTGAATGGAGAAGAGAGGAGATTAGTTTAGTTGTTGTAATTTTCATGTATTTTTCTCTAGGTTTAGTTCTTTAGATCCCTCTTCTTCTTCCCTAGAATTCAATGTAAAAGAGAGTGATTGTGAGGGAGAGAGCTTGTGTAATCAAGAGTGACACTTGAAGCAACAAGGATTGATCCATCCTCCTTCCTCTACTTGAAGCTTGGTTCTAGTTCTATGTGCTTTCTTTAATTGCTTTCTTTATTGCTTTGTTTACTTCTTGCAATTTACTTCATGCTTTCTTGTATTTTTCTTATGGCTTGTTGTAGCTAATTCCTTCTCCATGTACTAGTTTACCACTAGCTTAGCTTACTTCACTAACTCATGGGTGATTGCCTTTGTTAATCTTGCAAGTTGTATGATCTTCTCTTCTCCGACGGTTAAACCACCGTCTACCAAGTGAGAAAGTAATTAGGTCAACACGCGAGACGAATCCTAAGCCGATGGAGTGACAACATTAGGCACGCATTCGCTATCAAGGAGTCTAGTAAGTCTTGGCAAGCTAGCAAGGTAAGCTAGTCATGGATTGATTCTTCTTTAAGTTTCATTTCTTTTCTTGTGAATACCAAATCCTCTTCTTGATTTCTTTTCCCGACTTTTCCACCATGAACATAGCCATCCTTTCTTTTAGTTTCTTTTACATTTGATTCACTAAGTTTATAAGCAAGAGAAGAATACTCGTTTGTTCACTTCACTACCACACGTAAAGCTTCCATCGCGAGCTCTCCCTGAGAATCGACTCGGTATAGCCCTATGCTATAGCGGAGACAAGAAAGGGTACATCAAATACATTTACTACATAATAAGTACACCTTCTTAGTCCTAATCATCGACTAGTCCAGACTGTTAGTTGACTAGAGACCACTATTAGTCGACTAACCATTCCACCTAGTCGACTAATTTAGGCTGCTTATTATAGTTGATTTCTTTTCTGAATTTGGATCATACCCTTGATGCATGTGGGATATATTATTCTTGTTTATGCTTCATGAATGGTACTTCATGACCTGTTACTTGATGGATGTTACCTCTTGTTACTTCATGGCTTGTTATTGTATATTCTCATTTCATAACTTGTTAATTAATGAATATCACCACTTATCATGCTATCTCTTAACACCAAGTATGATACACTTGACTTTTATATAAAATGGACCAACTTACATTGGGTCGGGGGAAACATGTGGATATCAATATGTGTTCATGTTTACAGTGGTATTAGGTATGTTGTGCAACTATATTTTCGGTCTGACCTGAGGGCCTCCAGGGGACCGAGGGCAGTGCTTACTCCCTCATTACTGGTACCATCATGATAAGGGCATACATAAGTCCCTCCTGTTAGCCTAGCGGCTGGTTTCCGTCACCAAGCAACGGAACAATCCTGGACCGTTGTCCCGGGCATGTACGGGACCCACTGTAAACATAGTTCGTTGATAATCCCGCTGGTTTCCAATAACAACCTTGCTTTACTAGGA
This sequence comes from Agave tequilana, assembly GCA_038442645.1. NCBI lineage: Eukaryota > Viridiplantae > Streptophyta > Magnoliopsida > Asparagales > Asparagaceae > Agave > Agave tequilana. Next base: position 112,659 of record JAVJIF010005863.1, on the reverse strand, counting down.
TATGGATCTATGTGCCCTGGGACGCTGGGTCACATAGCTAGATATCACAGTAAGACAAGTAATAATAATAATAGACTCTAACTGTGGATCTATTGTATTCGGACTTTTGCTCTTTATGCTTCCATTACTTGTTGATTGGTATTCATTATACTGTTTCAACTCTCATATTCTTGTCTCTTAGCCATTTGGCTGTAGCCTGTTCGTTGTTGGGAGGTCCTGACTCCCTTGGATTTGTATATTCAGGTTCCGAAGCTTGGATCGAAGTGGAGCCTTCCACAGAGGATCAAGCTTTTCTTAGTGAGCAGGCAGACTAGTCCCAGTCCTTTGTGCCAGATTTCTCTTTTTGACTCACGGGATCTTCATCCTACTCGTGAGCATTTTGTGTTCATATTGTATCTTTTACTTTTGGACTTGGTTGTGATAAAAGATACATGTAATGTGTAATATTTTATCATATCTTGTGATAACTTGTACTTGTACTTTTAAGTTGGCATATGTATGTATATCACGCTTTGTCGTGTACTCTGATCCTTGTTGTACTAAATGCTTAGCGTATATACGTGGGGGCATTTTCTGACCTACGTATATACGTCGCAGTGACGTTCCCGTATCCGTGGATCGGGGCGTTACAGGTTGGTATCAGAGCTTAGGCTCTCACACCTATAGTACAATCAAGCAGCAAATTAATGAAATTTGCTAATGCCAACTACAATGTACAAAGTTGTCGAGTCCTTCTTGATTCCTTCCCTTGTGTCCTAAACTCCTTCCATTTTTCCAATTCCAGTTATCTTATCCCAATTCGGTATGGAGAGAAGGACGGGTCGTAATAATTCTGGACAAGTATCGAATGGACCTGCGGGAGAGAATACCGATATTCTGAGGGTCATTCAGACGATGATGGAGAACCAGCAGCAACAGACGGAACTCCTCCGGCGAGAGTTGACAGCTCCAAAGGAACAGAGGCCGGGAAATATTTCAGACTTCAGACGGCTGCAACCAGCCATATTCACGGGTGAAGAGAAACCCCTGGATGCTGAGCAATGGCTAACAGATACCTCAGACTTGTTGAATGCAGCTCGAGTTCCAAAGGAGGATCAGGTGGAGGTTGCTAAGATTCAATTGAAGGATATAGTCAGAACATGGTGGCTAGCTGAGGAGGCAAGATTGGAGAAGCCTGTCACCTGGGACACATTCTCCAAGAGTTTCTATAGCAGATTCTTCCCTGCCACTGCTCAGAAGGACATGGAAGAGCAGTTTATCCGACTTCAGCAATGGAATAGGTCCGTGGACGAGTATGCCGCGGAATTTCTCAGACTTAGCCGCTTTGCTCCATACATGGTAACTGATGAGGAGAAGCGGGCAAGTAGATTTCAGCAGGGCTTGCAGATGGACATCCAGGTCTTCTTAATGCCCCAGCAACTGAAGACTTATTCAGAAGTTCTCACCATAGCTCGAGAAGTGGAGCGTGGGCTAGAGAAGAAGCAAGTGAACCAGATGAGGAACCAGGCCATGAAGAGGCCATTTCCACCAATAGGAAGAGGAGGCCCATACAGAGCAGCAAAGGTTCAGACAATGAGGCAACCATTCCGACCAGCTCCTTACCAGACGGCCCAACCATTATCCTTCTGTAGCTATTGTCAGAAACCAGGTCACATTCGACAGAATTGCCGTAGGGCAAATGGATTATGCTTGGTATGTGGTTCCCGAGACCATTCCATAGAAGCCTGTCCACACAGAAGAATGGGGATAGCCGGCCAAGCTTTGCCAGCACTACAGGGACCAAATGGACAGAGATCACTTCCAGGGCCACTTGGACAGAGGAACCAAGGACCGATGATCAGGAGAGCTCCTCCCCCTCCTCCACAACAAGCTATTCGCCCAGTCCAAAGAGGAGCTAGGACTGCTGCAGGGCGTGGAAGGGGACAAGCTTACAACTTGACGGAAGAAGAGGCTGAGACTTCTGAGGAAGTGATAACAGGTAAAATCAGGGTACACTCAAAACCTGTTTTAGCCCTCTTCGATTCAGGAGCTTCTCATTGTTATATCTCAGATCATTTTGTGGCGTTGCATTCTATACCTGTTAGATCTTTAGACCACAAATGGGAGATTAGTATAGGGAATGGAGTAGTCATATCTACTAGAGTTTGCACTGATTGTCCAGTAGAACTTTGTAACAAGACCTTGGCCATAGATATGCTTGTACTAGACACCAAAGGGTACGACGTAATCTTAGGCATGACCTGGCTCAGTCAATATTATGCAGTTATTGACTGTAGGGAGAAGAAGATTAATTTCAGAATCCCTCTTCAGCCTGAATTCCAATTTAGTGGGGAAGTGAAGTCTACCAAGAGAAAGACTCAGATGACTAGTTCAGAGATTCAGAAGGGCACACCGGTGTGGTATGAATTCCCGGGAGTGTTTGCTGAAATCTCAGGACTTCCACCTGAAAGGATGATTGAGTTCTCTATTGGTACTGTGCCTGGAGCAGCTCCTATATCCAAGGCTCCGTACAGGATGGCACCGACGGAGTTAGAGATTCTAAAGAAGCAGCTGCAGGAGTACTCTGATGAGGGATTGATTCGGCCAAGCACTTCACCGTGGGGAGCTCCAGTATTATTGGCAAACAAGAAGGATGGTGGTAAAAGGCTTTGTATTGATTATAGAGAATGAACAAAGTTACCATCAAGAACAAGTATCCTTACCTAGGATTGATGATCTGTTTGATCAGCTTCATGGAGCCCGAGTATTCTCTAAATTAGATTTACAATCGGGTTACCATCAGCTTAGGGTGAATAAAGAGGATATTCCGAAGACGGCATTCAGGACCCGTTATGGCCACTATGAGTTTCTAGTTATGCCTTTCGGAGTCACCAATGCCCCTGCAGTTTTCATGGATTTGATGAACAGAGTGTTCTCGCCCTATTTGGATCAGTTTGTAGTTGTTTTTATAGATGACATCCTGATCTATTCAAAGAACAACAGGGAGCATGCAGAACACTTGAGGATAGTATTGCAGACTCTCCAGCAGGAGCAGCTTCATGCTAAGAGGAGCAAGTGTGACTTTTGGTTGGACAGTATAGCCTTCCTTGGACACATGGTTTCAGCAGAAGGAATTTCAGTTGATCCCAGCAAAGTCCAGGCAGTGAAGGATTGGCCTATTCCCAGACGGTGACTGAGATTAAGAGTTTTATTGGACTAGCCGGATATTACAGACGCTTTGTCCAAGATTTCTCTAAGATTGCAGCCCCGTTGACCAAGCTCACCCAGAAAGGGGAAAGGTACATATGGACAGAAGAATGTACTGCAGCCTTTGAGCAATTGAAGCAAAGACTCATTTCAGCTCCAATCCTGAGGACTCCCTCAGGAAGAGGAGGGATGGTCATTTTCAGTGATGCATCAGGAAAAGGCCTGGGGTGTGTACTAATGCAACATGATCATGTTATAGCTTATGCATCCAGACAACTGAAGCTTCATGAACGGAATTACCCAACTCATGACTTGGAGCTAGCAGCTGTTATATTTGCCTTAAAGATCTGGAGGCATTATCTTCTGGGAGACAAAGTGTTGATATACACGGATCACAAGAGCCTCAAATATATTTTCACACAGAAGGAATTGAACATGAGGCAGAGGCGGTGGCTGGAGCTAATGGCGGACTATGATATAGACTTGCAATATCATCCGGGCAAGGTCAATACAGTTCCAGATGCACTGAGCAGGAAGCCAGAGAATAGAGTACTAGTCCAACTTACTCAACAGAACGAGTTGATCCAAGACATCATAAGATTGGACTTGATGATAGTTCAAGGAACTGATAAGGCAGGACAGTTCATGACCTTGCAGATTCAGTCAGCATTGATAGATGAGATCAAGGAAGCTCAAAAGGAAGACCCCAGATTACAGCAATTCCGAGCTCAAGTAGAGGCTGGATTGAGGACTGATATCAGTATTCATCCGGATGATGCCTTGTATTTTGGTAGCAGACTTTGTGTTCCCCAAGGAGAAGTTCGACAGAAGATTCTAGCAGAAGCACACAGTTCAGCCTATTCCATACACCCAGGGGGAAACAAAATGTATCAAGACATAAAGAAGCAGTTTTGGTGGAATGCTATGAAAAGGGAGATAGCCCATTATGTAGCCAAGTGCTTAGTTTGTCAGCAGATAAAGATAGAACATCAGAGGACAGCTGGACTTCTACAACCCTTACCAATACCCGAATGGAAGTGGGAGCACATCACCATGGATTTTGTTACGGCATTACCTCGTAGTCCTAAGGGTAATAATGCTGTATGGGTAATCATTGATCGCCTCACCAAATCAGCTCACTTCGTACCGTTCAGGGTAGGTCAGACAACAGAGGTTTTGGCAGACAAGTACATGAAGGAGATAGTTCGTCTACATGGAGTTCCAGTTAGTATTGTATCAGACAGAGACACAAGATTCAGATCACATTTCTGGGAAAGTCTCCAAGAAAGTCTAGGAACTCGTCAGAAATTCAGTACTTCCTATCACCCACAGACAGACGGACAATCTGAAAGGACTATCCAGATTCTTGAAGACATGTTGCGGGCTTGCATGATTGAATTCAAGGGATCATGGGAAGATCATCTTCACTTGGCTGAATTTTCTTATAATAACAGCTATCAGGCAAGTATCAAGATGGCACCATTTGAAGCATTGTATGGAAGGAAGTGTAGGTCACCGATTTGTTGGGACGAAGTCGGTGAGAGGAGACTTTTGGGGCCAGAGATCCTGATTCAGACAACAGATAAAGTCAGAATCATCAGAGATCACCTCAGGGTAGCTCAGAGTCGGCAGAAAAGTTGGGCTGACACTCAGAGAAGGCCATTGGAATTCCAGACAGGAGATCATGTGTTTTTGAAGATATCACCTACAAAAGGAGTAATCCGGTTCGGTACTCGTGGAAAGCTTAGTCCGAGATATATCGGCCCATTTGATATTTTGGACCGTGTGGGAGATGTGTCTTATCGATTGGCATTACCGCCATCGTTGGACGGAGCTCACAATGTATTCCACGTATCACAGTTGAGGAAGTATGTCAAGGATGATAGTCATATCCTGGATCACTCCGAACTGGAACTACAATCGGATTTGTCATATCAAGAGCAACCGATGGCCATTTTGGACAGAAGTGTCAAGACATTGAAGAATAAGGCAATACCATTAGTGTTGGTGTCTTGGAACAGGCATGCGCCAGGAGAGGCCACGTGGGAACGAGAGGATGTTATCCGTGAGCGTTATCCGCAACTCTTCACAACTTGATTGGTAAATTCTTTCTTCTTATCCTTCTCTACCGTCATCTTTCATTTCCTGAAATTTCGAGGACGAAATTTTTTGTAAGGTGGATGGATTGTAATACCCCGTTCCTGGAATACGTACTTAGTTGCGTATTCAGTTTTTCGATCGTATTTTTTCGATTTACTTCCTGTATTTGACCGATTTCAGTTTCAAATATTATTTTCCAATATTTAGATTTTATATGATTTTCTGGAATTTTCCTGAATTAATTGAAAATCTTCAAAACCGGTGTCGACCAGTGTCGCTGATCGATTCCCGGATTTTTATCTTACAAACAGTTAGGAAATTCTAGAAAGTCCTTTAGGCATTATTTCTTAGAATCGTATTTCTTACCTAAATACTTTTTCTGGGAATTTTATGATTTTATGAAAATTCCACCGGAGTCGGTAGCTAACTGATTCCGGGATTTTTAGTTTTAAAACTATAAATTATTTCTCCAAACGAATTTCACCATGAGTCTTAAAATATTATTATTGATTTTTGGTAAATTTTACGAGTCGTTCCAAGACACTTGATTTCGGGACGATTTCGGTATTTTCCGAAATGTTTTCCGCATCTTCGACTTAAACCCGGGAAATTGTCTTTTCAATATTTTCATTTTCCAAGCAAAGAAAATATCTTCTCCTTTCTAAATTCTTTTCTTTTTCCTTTTTCTTTATTTCTCTTCCTTCCTCCACAAGCCACAAGATTTTCCAATTTTCCAAAATTCCAACCTTTTCCAAATTCCAACAAACTCCACACACTTCTACCATTAATGCCCCTCTTTCTCTCTCTCTTCCATGGCCGGCCAAGTGGCCAAAAGAGGGACACCTCATCCTATCCTATTTGCAAAAACCCCCTCTCTTCTACATAAATTGCACCTCCTTCACAAAATCAAAATCTTATATAAACTTTTCCTTTACATTTTTATTTCTTTTCTTCACTTCAACAAAGATTTGGCCTTCACCAAAATCCCTCCTTCACCTCAACCCCAACTCCAAAAACACCACAAAGTCATCATCTCCATCTCAAGCAACTACAACTTTTGGATTGGGATCGTGTCTATTATCGCCGAGGATCAAGTTTGTCGGCAACGCTCCTTTCGAACGCGTATAGCTCCAATTAACCATTCGTGTGAGTATTTTTACTCACCAAGACTTGTAAACTTTTTAGTATACTTGTGTTTACAATTCATGTACACTTGTGCCTTCAAAATCATGCTTGTGACCTTCAAATTCAACCATCAAATTCTGTTTTGTACCCTGTTTTCAGACCACGATTAGTCGACTTGACCTAGGAGTTAGTCGACTTGAAATCCTTATTTGAAACGACCCCTGTTCTGAAACACAGTTTTAGTCGACTTATCTTGATTATTAGTCGACTAACTTTTCCTGAAAATAAACCCCAACTCTCTGGAAATCACTGTTAGTCGACTTACCTTAACTATTAGTCGACTATAGATCATTGTTAGTCGACTACTCTTTCCACCTAGTCGACTAACTTTTCCTGAAACAGAACTCCAACTCTCTGAAACCCAGTTTTAGTCGACTAGTCCAGACTGTTAGTCGACTAGAGACCACTATTAGTCGACTAACCATTCCACCTAGTCGACTAATTTAGGCTGCTTATTATAGTTGATTTCTTTTCTGAATTTGGATCATACCCTTGATGCATGTGGGATATATTATTCTTGTTTATGCTTCATGAATGGTACTTCATGACCTGTTACTTGATGGATGTTACCTCTTGTTACTTCATGGCTTGTTATTGTTTATTCTCATTTCATAACTTGTTAATTAATGAATATCACCACTTATCATGCTATCTCTTAACACCAAGTATGATACACTTGACTTTTGTATAAAATGGACCAACTTACATTGGGTCGGGGGAAAACATGTGGATATCAATATGTGTTCATGTTTACAGTGGTATTAGGTATGTTGTGCAACTATATTTCCGGTCTGACCTGAGGGCCTCCAGGGGACCGAGGGGAGTGCTTGCTCCCTCATTACTGGTACCATCATGATAAAGGGCATACATAAGTCCCTCCTGTTAGCCTAGCGGCTGGTTTCCGTCACCAAGCAACGGAACAATCCTGGACCGTTGTCCCGGGCATGTACGGGACCCACTGTAAACATAGTTCGTTGATAATCCCGCTGGTTTCCAATAACAACCTTGCTTTACTAGGATATGGATCTATGTGCCCTGGGACGCTGGGTCACATAGCTAGATATCACAGTAAGACAAGTAATAATAATAATAGACTCTAACTGTGGATCTATTGTATTCGGACTTTTGCTCTTTATGCTTCCATTACTTGTTGATTGGTATTCATTATACTGTTCCAACTCTCATATTCTTGTCTCTTAACCATTTGGCTGTAGCCTGTTCGTTGTTGGGAGGTCCTGACTCCTTGGATTTGTATATTCAGGTTCCGAAGCTTGGATCGAAGTGGAGCCTTCCACAGAGGATCAAGCTTTTCTTAGTGAGCAGGCAGACTAGTCCCAGTCCTTTGTGTCAGATTTCTCTTTTTGACTCACGGGATCTTCATCCTACTCGTGAGCATTTTGTGTTCATATTGTATCTTTTACTTTTGGACTTGGTTGTGATAAAAGATACATGTAATGTGTAATATTTTATCATATCTTGTGATAACTTGTACTTGTACTTTTAAGTTGGCATATGTATGTATATCACGCTTTGTCGTGTACTCTGATCCTTGTTGTACTAAATGCTTAGCGTATATACGTGGGGGCATTTTCTGACCTACGTATATACGTCGCAGTGACGTTCCCGTATCCGTGGGATCGGGGCGTTACATTTACCTACAAGTATTTACTTTCTTATACTTCATGCTTAATGAGTTTTGATGATCTATGAGTTGTGTACTTTACTTGTTATTATAAGTTAGAGACTTCTCCTTTTAACTTTGTCGATACCAATAGTGCATTCGAGTCTTCCCTTATTCTCTCCTTCTATCGGATCTTGATAAGGGAATGACCGAGTTTTCGCCGTGTAAAGCTAAGTTTTAGGATGAACTTTCACTCGATTTCTACGTGAATAGTTCCAATGCAAAAGATTTGTGTTCGCCTATGATCCATCGTGAGGCTATCTTCCAAAAGTTAGAAATTAGTGGGAGCACTTAGTAGAAAGTTAGTCATGCATTTTTATAACTAAGAAAAAAATCCCTTTTACAAACACCCAAAACATTTTCCAACTATTCTTAAAAATAACTTGTTTTCACTTTTCAATTCTTTATTTGGAAACAAGAACTTTCTTTCATCTTGAACTTTGAAGCCGCATCAAGCTTCCATCGCTCTCCCTCCTTGTGGATACGACCCGTATAGCCACTTTGCTACTACGGAAGAATCGCAAAAGCAGTAACATCAACCCACACTTTCTTCTCTTATTTTAGTACTTGCTTTTTGTCGATCAAATTTTGGCGCCGTTACCGGGGAGGGAACGGCTTTATTGTTCAATACTAAAAATTGTTCTTTTTTTGTATGTAGGAGAAGTACCAAGGAGCTCACTATCACGGGAAGCAAAGGAGGTGGCCAAGAACATTGCGCGAGGATTCATTTGCCCTCGGAAAAATTCGTGTAAAATCGAATTTTTCCGACTGAAGAACTAACAAACTCGTTTGCAGGGTAATCGAAAGCCGCTAAAAAAAAATTGCTTTCTAAATTTTTAGTTTCCTTGGATGCTTCACCTTTATGCATGTATAATAAACTCAACAGAAATTCACTTGTTGTTTAATTGAAATTTGGATTAGACTTTTGCATTTAGGGCACGTGTCTATTTCAATTCATTTCAATTTCTGTTGAAGAGTGCTGGAGAAAAGGTACGTGTGCATTCATATAGAATAGGACCAACATTTTGAAGTGATTTACCGCTTTGAGTGTTACCTTATTGTGAATAAACTGCACACTTGCACAATTGACTTTAAGGGCAAAACCCAAATAAATAAGATAAGGTGGGGATTTCATCACCCTTCCTTAGCCCAAAAATCATCTCCAAGTGCACTCACATTTTCTCAAGTCTTAACTAAAAATCAATAGACGTTGGCCCTAGGGACATCTCGGACTCATTAAGAGATTAACCGAGGTTGGAAATTGCAAGAACTATACTCTTGCAAAATGGGTGTCTAAGGAAAGTGGATTGAGAGGTAAAGCCTCGAAAGCTCCGTGGTTTGGCGTAATTAGACCCGTGGCTCCGCCCGGATACCTCCCCTGAGCTTTGCCCTTTCCTGGCCAATTAGCTTGTAGTCGAGTTCCTGCAACAACCTTCCTCGGAGAATCGACCAGTTAGGAGTCGTCTAGGTCTAGGTACCTTAGACTAAGGCTTGTGGTTGTTTTTCTTTCTTTTGTTTGTTTTTTGTTCTTTTTCGATTGTTTGTTGTCTTCTCGTTGTTTGTGGTGTGCTGCATGCAAGAGTGGGTGAGAGATCTGTCAACTTCCAGATTAACAAGAAATACTTCTCTACCCTTGCATCCAGAACCGGTGATGGCGTCACTTCAGGATAGATTTTACCCGATCAGAACTTCACTTCCATCTTGCATAAAACTTCCTGAAACAAACGAAAATACCTTCGAGTTAAAGCCCAATTCATTAACACTCTTCTCAAATTTCATGGTTTAGAATCGGAGGACGCATACTTCTTTGTTAGGAAATTTGAAGAAGTATGCCTCATGATGCATATACCCCAGCTAGGAGACGATGTCGTTAGGTTACGTTTCATCCCTTTTTCCCTAAAGGACCTAGCTAAGAAATGGTTGTATAGCTTAGCAGCAGATTCAGTCACGACCTGGGATGATTTCGTCAAGGCCTTGTTGAAGAAATTCTACCCAATTCACAAAACTGCCCTCGTTAGGAAGAACATCATGCAGTTTAAGCAAGACCCGAGCGAACCATTTTGGAGATACTTTAAGCGATTCAAAGATCTCCTAGCTCAGTGCCCTCATCATAGCGTAGAGAAATGGCGTCAGTACCAGATTCTCTACGATGGTCTAAATTATCAGACTAAGACCCTGTTAGAAACGATGTGTCAGAGAGGGTTCTTGCAGAAGGATGAGAATCAGGGTTGGGATTTATTTGAGGATTTAGCGGAGAAAACCCTGCAATGGGAGCCAGCCTCAGAAAAACCTAGGAATTCACAATCTATAACTTCAAGAGGAGGGCTCCTATCTCTAGAATCATCCATAGCTGCCGAGGCTAAGATTGCTACCCTAATGAGAAGGATAGAGACTCTGGAAACAAAAGAGCCTGCCAGTGTCAACCAGATCAACCCACCACCAATTCACAATCCTGGTTGTTCATATTGTCAGGCACTAAACCATGTCTTTGAAGAGTGTCCCGTTTTTCATGCCCAGCAAGTGCCACCGGAACACCTGAACGCGGCTTACTCACGACCGCCTCACAATCCCTACTCACAGACCTACAATCCGGCTGGAGAAATCACCTCAATTTCTCCTGGGCCCACAACAATCCCCCAGGCCTAATTTTTTCAACAACTTTTACCATCCTACTCCTCCACCAACTTTCCCAGTCAAGCCCCAGCTTCCTCCTCCCAAGGATCACCAATGAAAAAGAAAATCAGTAAACTGGAGGAGAGCATAGAGGCTTTCATTAAGTCCCAGGCTGCTTTCATACAGAATCAGGGACAAACTCTGAACAATCATTCACAGGCCATATCGAGGTTAGAAATGCAGATGAGCCAGTTAGCTAGCTCCCTAAGTGAAAGACTGAAGGGTACTTTGCCTAGTCAGCCGCTAGTTAACCCAAAAATCTCCAATCAAGCATATGAAATTCAGGATCCATCGATTAACCAGTGCAATACTGTTCACACACTGCGGTTTGGAAAGAAGGTAGACAACCAGGTTTACCAACAGAAAAGTCCAGTCCATCCTGATCCCACTCCAGCCTCCACCTCTGCTAGTTCCTCCCAATCCGCTCCACAAACATCTGACGAGGACAAAGCTGCTAAACAAGTTCATAAGCCTGTAGCACCCTTTCCCAATAGGCTTAGGAACAACAATAAAAATATGCACATGGAGAAAATGCTAGAGATGTTCAACCAGGTCAAATTGAATGTGCCACTTCTTGACGCTATCCAACAAGTCCCGGCTTATGCCAAATTTCTTAAGGATATGTGTACAAAGAAGAGAAAGACCAATGTGCCCAAGAAAGTGTTCTTGGCCACTAATATAAGCGAAATTCTATCTGGTCCTATTCCGGTGAAATACAAGGATCCCGGATGTCCCACTATTTCCTGCACCATAGGATAGACCGAAATCAGTAGAGCACTTCTTGACCTGGGAGCAAGTATCAACTTGCTACCTCTCTCAGTATACCAGCAACTTGCGTTGGGCGAGCTAAGCCCAACTCGAGCCACCATTCAGCTAGCTGACTGATCTGTGAAGATCCCTAAGGGGGAAAATCACAGACGTCCTTATCCGGGTCGGGGATTTCATTTACCTCGTTGACTTCATTGTGCTTGAGACCCAACCTTTGTTCAATCTTAGGTCTCAAACTCCTATCATCTTAGGGCGCCCATTCCTTGCTACAGCCAATGCCATAATCAACTGTAGGAATGGGTCCATGCGATTGACTTTTAAAGGAAGTCAATGTCTTCAATCTTGGAAGACAACCTAGGGATGTCAATGATCTGACATTTGAGGTCAATTCTATTGAAAACCTGACCAGTGAGCATGAGGAAAGTATGGAGACAGAAACTGAGGCAGAGTTTGATCTGGAGGTTGAGGATTTTAATCTAGACCAGATCATAGATTCAGCAGTGGATTGGGCGTCAAACCCAAGTGTACCCCATCCTAGGATTGAAAGCCCAGAGATTGCCTCCAATGAAGCAACACCTTCCCTAGAGCTTAAAGCCTTGCCTGAACACCTCAAGTACGCCTACCTGGGCGAAAAGGACACCTTGCCAGTCATCATAGCATCACACCTGACTGAGCAACAAGAGGACAGCTTAATGTCTATTCTGAAAAGACATAGGGAAGCCATTGGATGGACGATAAAGGACATCAAGGGAATAAGTCCAGCCATAGTACAATACAGAATCCATTTAGCCGATGAAGCAACCCCTAGGAGGGACCCACAACGCAGGCTTAACCCTCTCATGCAAGAGGCAGTTAAGGCTGAAATTTTGAAACTATTAGATAATGGGATAATTTATCCCATTTCTGATAGTCAATGGGTTAGCCCTATTCATGCGGTCCCAAAGAAGGTTGGCTTTACGGTGGTAGAAAATGAGGAAAAAGAGTTGGTACAAACAAGACTGCCTACCAAGGTTCGTGTTTGTATCGATTACAGGAAGTTGAATGCAGCTACCCGTAAAGACCACTTCCCGCTACCCTTCATCGACCAAATGCTTGAGCGTTTGGCTGGACATGAGTACTACTGCTTCCTAGATGGGTACTCGGGATACAATCAAATCCCCATTGCTACAAAAGACCAGGAAAAGACGACGTTCACCTGCCCATTCGGAACCTTTGCTTATCGGCGCATGCCTTTTTAATTGTGCAATGCTCCTGTAACGTTCCAACGGTGCATGCTTAGTTTGTTCTCTGACATGGTGGAACGTTTTCTTGAGATTTTCATGGATAACTTCTCCATCTACGGAGATTCATTTGATCAGTGTCTTCATCACCTAGAGTTAGTGCTAAAAAGATGCATTGAGAAGAACCTAACTCTAAACTGAAAAAAATGTCACTTCATGGTGAGACAGGGGATTGTCTTGGGCCATGAGATTTCGATGAGAGGCATAGAAGTGGATAAGGCTAAGGTAGAAGTGATTGCTAAACTTCCACCACCCAAAAGCATCAAGGATATTAGATCCTTTCTAGGGCATGCTGGGTTCTACCGATGGTTCATTAAGGATTTTAGCAAAATCGCTAGGTCCTTAACCAACCTGCTCGCTAAGGACGTGCCCTTTGATTTCACCGATGAGTGCTTTAAATCATGGGGGAAGCTTAAGCAAGAACTTATCTCTGCGCCTATCATTTCTGCTCCTAATTGGACCCAGCCATTTGAAATCATGTGTGATGCATCAGATTTTGCTATTGGCGCTGTTCTAGGACAGCGCATCGACAATAGGCAGTACGTGATTTATTACTCGAGTAGGACTTTGAATGACGCCCAACAGAACTATACAACGATTGAGAAGGAATTCTTGGCCGTTGTCTTTGTGTTAGAAAAGTTCCGGCCCTACTTGTTAGGTTCAAAGACGGTGATTTTTACGGATCACTCGGCTCTGAAATACCTCATGACCAAGAAGGAAGCAAAAGCCCGACTGATTCGGTGGATCCTTTTGCTTCAAGAATTTGACTTAGAAATTCGGGACAAACGAGGTATAGAAAATGTGGCCGCTAATCATCTCTCACGAATTCCAAATGCACCAACCATCCAAACTCCGATCAACGAGGATTTCCCAGACGAGCACATCCTATCCATTCTTAAGGAACCCTGGTATGCGGACATTGTTAATTACCTGGCCACGGGACAATTACCCGCTGACTGGACAAAGCAAGACCAAGACCGCTTCTTTGCCCAAGTACGGTACTTCTTCTGGGAAGAACCGTATCTATTTAAGTATTGTCCCAACCAAATTATTAGATGATGCATACCAGAGGAGGAACAGAGGAGTGTGCTCAGCTTTTGCCATGACCTTGCATGCGGAGGACACTTCGGTCCCCGCAAGACTACAGAGAAGGTTCTACAAAGTGGGTTCTACTGGCCCACTTTGTTAAAAGACTCATATCCTTTTTGCAAGTCATGCGCAAATTGTCAGAAAATTGGGAAAATTTTAAGAAGAGACATGATACCCCTAAATCCGATCCTTGAAGTTGAAATTTTTGATGTATGGGGCATCCATTTCATGGGGCCTTTCCCCAATTCCTTCGGTAACCAATTCATTTTGATTTCTGTAGATTATGTCTCTAAGTGGGTAGAAGCTATGCCAACTAAGACGAATGACAACAAAGTGGTTGTCAAATTTCTCAAAGAGAACATTTTCTCCCGATTTGGCACCCCCAGAGGGATAATTAGTGATAATGGATCACATTTCTGCAACAGAGTTTTTGAAGCTCTGATGCGAAAATATTCCATCAATCACAAGTTATATACTCCGTATCATCCCCAGACAAATGGGCAGGTCGAGGTCACCAACCGACAGATCAAGCTCATTCTGGAAAAGACTGTCGGACAAAACTGAAAGGATTGGTCGGTTAAGCTCAATGATGCATTGTGGGCTTACCGCACTGCTTTTAAGACAGTTCTGGGGATGTCTCCTTATAGAATTGTGTTTGAAAAAGCCTGTCATCTGCCAGTAGAGTTAGAACACCGGGCCCTCTGGGCAATTAAGTAACTCAACTTTGATCTGACCAAGGCCGGTGAACTTAAGAGACTGCAGATTTCAGAATTAGAAGAGATACGGAATGAAGCCTATGAGAATGCCTGAATCACCAAGAGCAGGACTAAACTTTTCCATGACCAAATCAAAACCCGGAAAAATTTTGCACCGAGAGATAGGGTTCTGCTTTATAACTCTAGGCTTCATATTTTCGCAGGGAAACTGAAAACTCTTGGTCGGGACCGTTCATTGTGCGCACTGTTTTCCCATACGGTACTGTGCTTATTGCAGACCCTAAGAACAACACGGAATTCAAAGTAAATGGGCAAAGACTGAAGCCCTTCTTGACCACTGAGCCTATGACTCCAGATGATAGTGTGCTGACTTTTTGCCCCGTCATACACCTAATCACAACAAACAAATAAAAAAAATAAAAAAAAAAATTTTATATGCTTACCCCGTGTACATTCTTTTTGACATTTCTTTAGCCTATTCGCACTTGGTCGGCCCGAGTCCACGAAGACGGTGACATCATTTTCTTCTCCCTATCTACTGCATCTGCATTTACATCACCTTCATTGAGGACAATGCATTAGATAGGTGTGGGGGGGTGCTAACACTTTTCTTTCTTTTTTTTATCCTCCTTCTTTCAAAAAAAAAATCTAGATTGAAAAGAAATTTCATACTCTTTGTAAACATACCAAAAGATTGTAGGAATTACGGGAACCTTATTAATGAATCTTTATTTTTGCCTAAGTAAACAAGAAAGAATGGTTTGACTAAAAAGATAGGAGGGATAAGAAAAATAACTCATACATTTTATTTAGCCTTAATAGAATATGCATAATTCACACACACATGCTTGAGATTTAGAGACACAACTCTGAAAAAAAACAGCTAGATAATTGTGCCTCAAGAAGCATGATTACTCATGCCAAAAAAAATTAATATATAAATAAATCTTGATTTCGTGGCCTACTCCACTTGCATATTTGACCTGAAGGGTGTTTTTTCACCTGGTGCCCTAAGACCATCTGGTTTGGGAGTCATCGGTTTGATATATGTTACATAAGTGAAGTAGAAAGCCTAATGGAACCAAGAATAATAAGTAAATATTAATAAAATTAAAAGATATTCAAAGTTGAGTTGAAAAATCCCAAGCACATCACACTTACACAGTATGCATATCTATCTAAAGCAAAATAAAAGAATGAGTTAGAAGTACAAGATCCTTTTTAAATTTAAAGAAAAATCATAGTTTCTTCTTTTAAGAAGGCTAAAGTATAAGAGGACTTATGAGGGTTAAACCTAATTCTTACATCATTCGGTCATTTTTACTTAGATGATTGAAAGTTCTTTTCATGAAAAAAAAATATTTCTAAACAACTAACTTCTTTTCTTTACTTACTGGATTTTGTGGGTGCAAGCCGCTGAAAACCCTCAGGAGACAACACTCCTCCTCTAGGGAAAACCTAGAGGTTTAACGGCTTGTTGTACAAGCTCAGTGCAATCGCGTCACCTGCGAAAGTAGTGTAATAATGTTCTCATTTTTGTTTTGCTCGGGACGAGTAAAAAGATAAGTGTGGGGGTGTGATTAGTCTCTAATTTTGCATAATTTTCATCACATTCTCATATTTATTTCATGTAAAATTTTGCTAATAAAACCTTGCTTGCTTGATCCTAGATCCATGGTGTGCAAATGAAGAAGAAGACCTAAATCACCATTTAATTGGTGATTAAGAGCCTACCAAGTAGCCATTGACTTTAGAGTGAAGATTTTGTTAGCCCAGGGCATCAAATCGAAAATCCAGGAGTCAGGTGGACAGAAGACAGACTGGGCGACGCACTGACCAAAACTGGGCGCGCGCCGCCCTGCCTGGGCTGCGGAAACGCTACCCTGGCCGCGTTTTCGCAGCCCTTTGGGCGCGCGCGCGCTTATGCTTTGGGCCACGTGCTTCCCACGTGGCCCCCTTTCCCCTGGTGCCTATAAATACCCCCCTGGGGTCTTCAATTTGAGCAGATCCAGAGTTAGAGTAAGTTTTTGTAATCTTATTTTTAGGTTTGTAGTTGTTGTTGTTCTTCTTCTTCTAGTTATTGTTTTATCCATTAGAGTGAAAGAGAGAGAGTGTGTAAGTGTTGTATTGGAAGGTGATAAGCTAATACAAGTACTACTTCTCTTCCTTCTTTCTATTTACTTGTCTTTGCCATTTGCTTTTACTTCCTTATTGTAGGGTAACTTCCTTCTTCTTCACTCCTTTTCTTTTACTTTGTTGTAGTGTAACTACCTCTCTTTAACTTTTCTTTTCTTTTGTTTTCTTGTAGTGTAACTCCCTCTCTCCACTTCTTTTCTTTTTTGTTTCTTTACTTTTATGGCTAACTAACTTTTCATTAGCATGGCTAACTAACTACTAACCCACTAATTTCTAACACTTGATTGATAACCCAAATGAGTCAATAGTGTCAAACAAGCCTTGTGCAAACAAGAGCTATGGCATCTTAAGACGAGGGTTCTAACTCTAATTTACCTACAAGTATTTACTTTCTTATACTTCATGCTTAATGAGTTTTGATGATTTATGAGTTGTGTACTTTACTTGTTATTGTAAGTTAGAGACTTCTCCTTTTAACTTTGCCGATACCAATAGTGCACTCGAGTCTTCCCTTATTCTCGCCTTCTATCGGATCTTGATAAGGGAATGTCCGAGTTTTTATCGTGTAAAGCTAAGTTTTAGGATGAACTTTCACTCGATTTCCACGTGAATAGTTCCAATGCAAAAGGTTTGTGTTCGCCTATGATCCATTGTGAGGCTATCTTCCAAAAGTTAGAAATTAGTGGGAGCACTTAGTAGAAAGTTAGCCATGCATTTTTACAATTAAGAAAAAAATCCCTTTTACAAACACCCAAAACATTTTCCAACTATTCTTAAAAACAACTTGTTTTCACTTTTCAATTCTTTATTTGGAAACAAGAAGTTTCTTTCATCTTGAACTTTGAAGCCGCATCAAGCTTCCATCGCTCTCCCTCCTTGTGGATAAGACCCGTATAGCCACTTTGCTACTAAGAAAGAATCGCAAAAGCAGTAACATCAACCCACACTTCCTTCTCTTATTTTAGTACTTACTTTTTGCCGATCATCGACCGACCGGTCTATCGCACCAGAGCTCGGTCGACCGATGTGCACAGGACGTGAATAGCTGCCTTGGCCTTGCCAGTCAACCGCACAGATGACCAATCCAGAGAGCTTGCTCTCTGGTTCTAGTCTCGGTCGACCGATCGGTCGACCAACCCAAAAAGGGAACTCTCTGGTTCTAGTCTCGGTCGACCGATCGGTCGACTGACCGACTCAGAGAGGCAACTCTTTAGTTCTTGCCTCAGTCGACCGAGCGGTTGATCATTAAGCAAGTTTTCCTTCGCCGGTCGACCTATAACCCCAACGGTCAGAATTCTGACCGTTGGCCTGTCGACCGAGCAGTCGACCGATAGGCCAATCTGGCCTGTTCTGGACCCCAATGATTATATTTCCAGACCCCTATATAAATGGCTCTTTGAGGGCTATTTTAACTAAGATTTTTGTGAGCTAAAATTTCCATCTTCTACAGAGTTTTTAACAAGTTTTCAAAACAAGTTTTAGAGCTTTAATCTCTCTATCTTTATTTGTTTCAAAGTTTTTGAAAAATCAAAAGAAAATAAATCTTTGAGAATTTAGTTTTGTTTTTCATTTTCATATCTATCTAGAAGTTTTTCCCAAGTGTTTTTTTTTTGTTATCTCTTTTCCAAAACACTTTATTTTTTCACAATTGAGCTATCAATTCTAAACCTATCATTAAGATCTTTGTTTTGTAAGAAAATTGTTTGTGATCTTTCAAGATCACCAAGAGAGAGTTTGTAATCATTAGATTACTAAGTTTTATTTCTTTGCTTTGTGTTCCCTCTTGTGTAAAGGTGATTGTGTAGAGAGATGGAGTTGTGTACTCCGGTGTTGAGTTATAATTCCTCAGTGGAGGTCCCTGTGTGGAAGATCCTATAGTGGATAGTTGAAATTCTTCTGTGTGAAGACGGGGACGTAGAACAGTAGCTCAAACCTCAAAACATATCCTGGTGTTTACGTTTGATCTTCTATCTCTCAACTCTATCTCTCTTATATCTTGCATTGTTACTAATTGCTCATATCATATACATGCTTGGTATGTTTGTGTGCCCACACTCGTGTTCAACCAAGAGAGCTTTTAAAGCACCTCAACTCTTAGTCTAGAGGAATCTAGAGGAATAGTTCTAGAGCCCTTCACAGGAAATTCGGGCGCACTCTTAGTTACACATAGTGTGTTAGCAATTAGTATTATAATTCCACATTATTTGGCATTAGATTAGCACCGCACCTATTCACCACCCCTCTAGGTGTACTTTTCACCTAAACTGCTCAGAGTTTGAATTGAACGAGAACTCCCGCTTAGAGGTTCTTAAAGTGGCCTCGTGTCACGCACGTGCTTGCTGCTGAATGGACACGCGGCGTGCTCTCGAAGAGTTCGAAAACTGACCATGACAACTTGTTAACATAATCTTTCAATGTTGGGTTCTTCTGCAAAATTCGTTATCTAATCAAAAAAATGGTTCAAAAATATGGATGTTCACGGTAAAATAAAATTTTTGAACAAATTAAATGTGTACCTTGTCCCATCGATCATAAGATTCTCCCTCTAGTGTGATCATCTTTTTATCCTCATCCTAACCCAACACCACTGAGTTTAAAACTACACATGTCCATAAACCTTGTCCTCAATGTCCGAATGTGGTTTATGACATTATCATGATCAAAAATCCATTCTAAACTTTTTGTTGACAGCTCGGGCAGCCATATTATAAACTTTAGGCTTGAAAGACTTATGGCTTGAAAGACTTATCAACTTTAAACCCTTATCTTGCATGGTGACCTAAGTGGGGGTTCAAAAAGTTAAAGCGCTCTGGTCTTACCAGCTGTCTTCTTCATCTTCTTCTTTGTGGGAGAACTCATTTCTGCCCGTTCCTTCCTCCTGACCTTGCTTTTTTAGATCATCTGCTATCACTTGATGTATTTGCTTACTATGTGATGATAAATATGTCCCACTGTTGTCTGAACGTTACACTTGCATTGGCGGTATCAAGCCAACAACTAAATATGAGTTGCATGAAAGCTCCCGGATTGGTAGGCCAAACTATTGCATTGTACGGTGGATCTATTAGAGGGTACCCACCGGCGTACATGCCTGCTGAGGGGGATGCTTGGCCCAAGTTCATCCCTTGTTCATCACTGATGGCATGATTGAAGAGGGGGATGGTTTGCCCAAGTTTATCTCCATGTTCATCACTAATGGCACGCCTGAAGCGGGGGGATGGTTGGTCCAACCTGGGGGAAACCTTACCATATTATGGAGATAGGGCTTGCTGAGTAGGCTGCATGGTTCTTGGAGATGACCCTGAAGTGGCAGATATAAGAAAGCCGCAAGACCTACCACGCGGAGTCAACGACTTTGACGAGCTAGGATCCATACTTATAAATAGCAATATTTGAACAACACTGTAATGCGTTGACCTTAGAACATCACAATATGATAAAATCAAGACAATTTAAAGGAGTTTATATGTCATTATTACAACAACAAAGTTTAAACCAATAATTTGACATAATGAAAAGTTGAATGGACTCAAATAAACACACCAACACACGCATCTCACACATTGTTCGAATTAAAAGCAAGATAATTTCTTCTTCGCACCATCCATCCATAAAGTACACAACCCCATATCAATTGGTAAATTTAGGAACATCCTATTTTCATCAAAATTCTTTTTGATTATATACATCTTAATATACATGCATAACTTAGATAAATACATGTGTAAATTCTATTTATGTTCACATTTATTTCAAGTAATAAGTAATAAACAAACATAACCCCATGATACTTCACAATCCATACGTTAGGAATAAATTATTTGCAACATTACTAATTATCAAGCAATGACATGAATTAAGATTAATAATTTTTTGGATAATTAAATAAACAAAAGACCAATTCAGTGAATATTCGAAGCAAGAAATTCAGGGTATTACACAAGTAGACGGGGGGAAATTCAAATAACCGAAAACATTGGAAGCAATTTAATTCATCAGAATCATAAGTAAAAACAAATACAGTGAATAAAAACAAACAAACATATAATAATTAGAAACAAATATAGGATGAAAATATTAACACTCACGTAACCATCAACAAGAGAGGAAAATTTGTTATCTGAAAGTATGTCGAAGAAGATAGAAGAGAGGGGTAGGAAAAACCAAGCAGCAGATCAAAGCCCTTAGGCCCCTTACAGAACTAGAGAACCCACAAATTTCAAACTACAACAACAATAGATTCCCACAAGGCTATGATCAATATCAAAGCCTATCCCCCGAGCTTTCATTTTCGTAATCCGCTCGAAATCTAAAAAAAATTCAATACAATGAGGCTCAAATCAACATCATAGCCTTAGACGTAGAAAAATCATTTAAATAAATTTCACAATTTAGTTTATAACTCAAATTGAACAAACCTGTCAGACTTACGTCAAAAATTACTCCAAACAACAACTACAACCTCCAATTCTGCCACCAAACAAGACCATTAAGCCCCATCATCGTATCTTTCACCTCGGAAGTTAACCTAAATTGAGAGACAGAAAGAGAAGAGACTCGCAACAGCTACGAGGAGACCATGGCAAAGAGAAGAGACTCGCAGCGACAAATAAAAGGAAGGATTTCATTCCGACAAGATGGGGAAGAGTGATAGCGGGAGAGGTAAGCTCAGCAGCAAGAGAGAATGAGAGCGAGTAAACCTAACTGAAAAAGCAACTTTTTTTTCTAATTTTTTTAATCAGCTTGTGTTAGGTTTCCACCCGTTTTCTCTCATCTGGAGAAGGAAATCTGACACAAAAACACCGAGCTTGGCAGCAAATTTCCCCCTGCTTTCTTGTGAAACAAACATGCTTTGCAAAAGAAAAGCACGCAGGGCCATCTAACATATGAAACATAACATAGTCCTTTTATACTTCTAAAGATTTTGCTGATTTCTGGACGTATGAAACAACATCACAATCATACGGCATATAGGCAAACACACACCTGAGAGCATTTCTACATTCCATCCGAAAACTATCTCGCCTCTGTGCATCAATTATTTCAAGCCTGCTGAAAATATCCCTCCAGAGCTAAAAGACTACTAAACTCGGATATACAAATATAACAACACTTGAAACAATTCAACTTCACACACACAAAAGACCAGGAGATAGATAATAATGATTCAGGACGACTGGCAGCATGGCTTGCTCTTGGGAATCTCATGTGCTGGCCCGGGGACAATAATCTTCTTGCCCGGCAGAGCCGGTGCACTGCCGTTGGTCTGGCCATCAGAGGCTAGACTCTTCTTGTGCACGATGTTGAAAATCTCTGTCAGCACGGTCATGAAGGCGGGTTCCACGTTGGTTGCCTCCAGAGCCGAAGTCTCCAGGAAGAAGAGGCCTTCCTTCTGCGCAAACTCTTTGGCGTCATCGAGTGTCACAGCTCTCTGCTCCTCGAGGTCGGACTTGTTGCCAATCAGCATGATCACAATGTTTTGTCAGCATGGCTTCGAAGCTCTTCCAGCCAACGGGGGATGTGATCAAAGCTCTGGCGCTTGGTTATGTCATACACCAGAAGAGCACCAACAGCACCTCGATAATATGCACTAGTGACGGCGCGATACCTGTTGTTCAAGCAACATGTGAAGTATGGAGATGTCAGTATTGGATATCATCTATATCTAGTTGCAGGCTCTAGAGTGGGAAATGTGAACTTAAAGCATTTACCTGAGGCGCCAACCACGTAAACTCAAAAGAAAAAGAAATGAAGTAAACCAAAAAGAATCCAAAAGCGGCAACTCGATATGAATAGAATTTCGACAAAAAGCTAATTATATGACTAGCAATAAAACGAGACTTCTTGAGAAAAATGTAATGGAATAGTCAAATCGCCTAAAAATAAAATGTCAAAGTTCGGGAGGTTTCTGCCATGAGCATTAAGTAGTCCAAAAATAGATGCTTCTAGAAACAAACTGATCACAGTAATGGCACAGAGCATCTGGATGTAGAACGCAGATTATTCGTGGCAGTGTACATCTTGAACGAAAAATGATTAAAACTGCTGCATTTGAAAATTCTAATATCTAATTAACTTGTTGCCACAACGACCAACAATATCCAAAGCATCATAATTTACAGGGGAAACTTAGAATCACCAATCTTATCCTAGCTTTTTGTTTTAAAAAAAAATTGCAGATACAAGTTTTCAGCAAAGATTTTACCACTGCAGTACCGGAGCAAAATTGTGTGCATGCGCGCGTGTTATGATGGTGGTTAGGTGTGCATGAGTGTGTGATGTGAAAAACGTAGTTAATTATCTACTAATTATAAAAGTATTTATTTGCCTGGCAATATCATATATCCAATAAACTTGAAATAGATAACTGATCAATCTGTGAAACCATGATAACTCAATAAGACCTAAAAAAATATATCATAGTATTCTTATTTTGTATTTTAAGGTATATCTTGGTTAGCGGATTGAAATTCAGGTAACCTCAATGGAGTGCAGGCCCACACCACCCTCCAGCTAGACTTTTAAGTCAAATTAATGTTTTTTATCATGTCAATAGAGATGTGTGAATAGAGATGTACTAAATCTAGAATCTGTCCGATGCTGTTGAATGGAGAAATCGCTAAAAAGACAGGTGGTCAACTCAAATCCTCACAAAATGGAACCATACTGACTACTGTTTAAGGCCTTGCTTGCCTGGCAAACAGCATATTAAAATCTCAATCAAAAACCATCTCCATTCTTAACCAGTGATCAACCACTAAACAAAAAAGACAAAAACAAAACAAAGGAAACAAACAAACACAAAAGCTCTACATGCAATCTTCCAGATAGAAGTTACAATCAAAATCATTATGATGATCTAATCTGTCTCCATAATACAAGCTCCTCATTGGTTTCCTTTGTCTACTGTGTAGCTAGCTTATAAGCAATATTTCCCAAACAATAAAACTCTTAATTGTAGTTTAGTGTGAATTTAACATGACAAACCTTCCCTCGATCCTAGAACATTCCACCTTCCTCCCCCCAACACCACCTGAGCCAAAAAAAAAAAACCCACACACACATCTACACGTGTGACACAGCACGCAGGTTTAGATCACTCTGGAGACAAATTGGATGCTGGCAACAATTGTAGAATTTCACAATACGACATACAAATTTGACATGGATAGTAATCCACTTAACTATCATAAGGTGGGTTTATTCAAGTGCAGGATTTGACCAGCTTCACAAGAACTGGATTGCAGTTACAATGTTTATCCCCCAAGCTATGAGGCCACCTCATCTACTTGAATGAAAGCACAACTAGCCAGAAACCCCACTAGGGCCAACCCTAGGCAGATCCATTTTTTTTTTATGTGATTAACAAATGGTTCCACTCTTTTGAATTAATGCACAAGGCATCGATGTCAAAAAACCTTTATCCAGTTTGTATGGTTGGTAAAATCAACATTATCAAAGAATCACCATGCAACTTACTAAACGACTACCACTGCATCAGATGTCCGGCTTGATGTGGGTCCTGAAAGAAGGGAGAAACTCTTGAAATTTATAGAAAGAGAATATTTGCTCCTATTCTTTGGATCAAAGAGGAGAGATATAGTTTTTGAATTACATAAACACACCAAATAACTTCTAACCAAAGGATAAGTATCAGGAGTCACCTTTGACTACAGTCCGATGTACAGGACTGTGATATCAGAGGGATTAAGAAACCGAACTAGCAAACCAAATTGCTACAAAAAGACATTGGGTCAGCGCCCTAGGTAAAATGTGTTGGAAATTTGCCTTGTTTTCAAGTAGGAGACGATGGTCAAGAAGATCCAATGGAATTGGAGAAGAAAGAAGAACTTGAAGAATAAGCAAATTTAGAAAATAGGTGCCTGTCGACTGCTCACAGAAGGCTATCAACAGGGCCTGTCGACAGCAAGATACTGAGAAGGAGCAAGATACAGAGGAGCTACGTCTCAGATTTTCGACAGGCTGATAGCGTTGTCGACGGACGGCTGTTGATAGCCCAAAGCCAGAAACAGGAATCAGTTTCCTATTCAGGCGTGTTCAAGTTTCTTTTCTGCTAGACTTTGAATAGAACTCAATTTTTATTCAATGAAAATTTGTTTCTAAAGTTTAAAGGGTCTAGAATTCTTCTAGATTAAGAAAATCAACTCCTATAAGGATTGATCAAGTTTCTGACGGCCAAGATCATCTCATAGTTAGAATATGATTTGGATTATAAAACTCTATAAATAAAAATTGTAATCTAATATATTGCATCACAACAAGAAACTAAGAGAGGAAAGTAACAGGGGATAGAGAGAAGATATACTCTGTAATCTTGTGGTATTCAAGTGGAAGGCGAATACTCTTATGGGAATCAAAGGGAACGTTAGATCATTGGAACCAAGTTTATTAATAAAACTCTCTAAGTTCTATCCACGTAGACGTATGCCAAGTTGGGCCGAACCGTGTTAAATCCTCGTGTTACTATTTCTACTCTTTTGTCTTGGTATTGCTAGTTTACTCTACAATAGTTTTCCTTTTGCAAGTATTACATATTGTCAACATTCTGTTGCGCACAACAATTGGTATCAGAGCCCCTATTCTAACAAAAAAAAATGAATAAACCACAGAAAGGTGGAAAGAGGACAACATGTGCAACAATTAAGGCCACAAATTCATCGGGCATCCTCAATGAAGAAACAATGATCAATACCCTTTCTTATTTGGTACTGAGTTGGAGATTCTTAGCCTAGTCACCTTCACAGCCTCCTAAACTAGATGCTTCGTGTCTAGAACAAAGCCTGTCTGGAATTGCAACATAAAAATGTTGACCCCACCTACCCACACACACCCAGACAATAAAAATATTATTATTATATAAACTAACAAATCCTTTACACTTTAGCCTTATCGGGTTGTGAGTATGAATTTTATTCTTTTACGTCAAGAAAATACAAATAATGGACTTGCAATTTCAATTCACGCCTTCTGGTTACGATGTTGAAACTCTACATTTTTTTTGGAATACAGATCGTAGCATGGGTGTAGTGGTCAATTTCCGACCCTCATGATCATGCCACATGTCCATCCAACATCAAACAGGCGCGCGACACGCAACCGCTTCCAGAACCCCTGAGCGGGAGTCCTCAAACTACGAGCGGTAGAGGCAATTAAAAGAAGAGATAAATTCAGTTACGTGTATCTCTATATCTAAGCCAAATCTCCATTTGAACTCAACAGTTATAGTTCTGAAACATATCAATCACATCTACAGCTGGACGCAGACTACCAGATAAAGATGAACACTCGTTCAACCAGTTCAAATCAAGATGTTCGGCCCTAAAAACTCTTTGAGATAAAGCTGTTAAATGTTTAAACAAAGCTGAACTTTGCAGCCTTATACAACAGACACTACTTGTATAAATAATTGATCTCTTCCAACGTGTGGGCGACGACTAATAGCGCCCAGAAATCCTAATACTCCAGAGAAACACCATTGTAATCGCCATGATCGTAGTGGAATCTCTCTCCCCGTGGTTTTCCCTTTCGAATTTTTCACGTAAATCTATGTATTTGTGTTGGTTTTTTTTAGATTTGCTTAACTCATCTCCATAATTTTGGTGCGTGAATAAATTTCATGGGAAATTACCCACAACATTTGGTGCTTTTATTGAAATCTCTGAATCCATACTTAGGATCTCCCCTCTTTTCAAAACCCTAACCCTTCCTCAAAACACCCTCACGCGACAATCATGGCACACAAGAACACCACCCGTCATGACGCCAACGCTTCTGCCGATCTCAAACTATCGGCACTCTCCGAGGATAGCTCGTCCAAATGGTGGTCAACCTGCGACGACCGCTAGGCAAAAAATAGGCCCAGGCAGACCGCGAATGAGAACTAATCGCTATCCATCGCAAATTTGTGATACCGCAGAACGCGAGCGAGTAACGCAGATCAACCATCAGTTGCTCACGCAAATAAAGCTTTTTCGAAAAGCACAATGATGAGTCATTAGTTGAGTGCTAGGGAGACTCAAGTGGACACATCCTTCGAGGTCCAACAACATCTTACAGCTCCAACCGACTTACTTTTCAAGCTAAATAAAATGCGCTTCAAAGTAACCTCCCCACATAAGGAACCCGAGAGCCACAAAGCCGATCGCTCGTGGAAGCTGGCGAGGGGATATCACGCCCCAACACACAAGAACGCTTCCCCGACAACTACGAAGACCAAGGACGCCTCAGTTTTCACCCCCTGAAGCTGGCGATTGACCAGATCCTTCACGTCATCAAGCATCAGCCATGGGTGAAACTCTCCAAGCCAACGAACGACACATCCCCGAGAAGCAGACAGTCGGGGGCACGCCACCCTGCATTGCTGGGCACTCAAAAGGCATCTCGAAGATCTAGCTCAATGTGGATACCTCGACGAGTTCATCCTTGACTTGGAGGAAGATTCAGAGGTCGAAGAGACCCCAGCCAAAACTGTTGACCAAAGCACTCATTGACGGGAAGTCCATCTCCACAAAAAAAGAGGGGGCAATGGAACTCTTTTTATTCGAAACAGTGTCATGTGAAAACCATGTAATATCCAGTGAAAAGATTCAACTCTCATTTTTTATGTCTCAAATCTTCCCGAGCACGACAAACTCTTCAGCAGCCTATAATGGGACCTACCCTCCTAGACGAGTCCTATCATAATGCTTACCACGACAACACAACTTCAAAGCTAGGGGTTTTCCCACTCAGGTAAGATTTGCAGGTACCATTACAGAATGAACCCCACTAGGGAACTGCATGCTAAATCAGCCCAAACACTTCAGAACAAAAAAAGCTCCCCGAACAGACGCAACAACAAGCCAATCACGAGCACAAACAAGAAAGATCCAAACAATACTTCCATTTATATTCTCTGCTTTATTATAGAGTTTTTCACGATTACATCCATCCACTTACAAGTATGGTCTAACAAGAGTAAAACAAGATATGTTACATGTATGTGTTCTTCCTGAGAGAAAAATCAGATACTCTCCCTGCTGCATCCCCACCAGCATCCAGGAGATGGCTCCTAAGCAAACAATCCGCCACAGCTGGAAGGGCAAGGGTGCCGAGAACTCCCAGAAGACACCAGTAAGGGAAATCACGCTTCAAACTGTAGTTGAAGCCTGCAAGGCGATGAGAATACCGATGTCAAGACCGTAACTACGAAAATGAACTCAAAAGCGATGGCAGACAAAGCAGTGGCATCGAATAGGAGTGCAGATGGCCGGTCTCAGGGATCGAAACCGTCATCAAGTACGCCTATGCTCCCTGCTTCATGATCATTATAGGGAAGGAAAGGGACATCGAGCCCCAACCCCTGCCCGGCGTGATTTAGTTGGAGACCAGATGTGCAGAGCAAGCAGAAGCTAGAACATTCCCTGTCCTTCCTGACAACCAGGCCTCGTCGCGAGAACCGAAACCTCTTGACTGACCCATCGTGAAAACTGACGCCCCTCGACAAACGAACTCCTGAACATCAGGAGCGCAGCAACCATCTCCATCCTTTCCCTCTCCTTCCTCCACCGGACGGAGGAAGGAGACACCACTGCCCACAGAACAATGTGAAATCTTAGAAGTAAGAAAATTTCAGGAAGCAGCGCAGGCCTCCCCTTGAAAGTCCGCTCTATCTATAGAGGGGAAGGAAGTTCAAGCATCAACCGTTCAGAATTTTAATCCCCAAGAAGACGTAGAGCCACCTGATCCGCAACATACACCGTCGCAACGGTTCGAATCTAAACTGTTGTGCTGGATACGCCGCGACTCCTCAAACGCCGCGACTTCTTGAAAAGTGGCGATTAATTGACCGATGCGACAACAAATGGGACGCGCATTTAAGACTTTGCCAGCCTGTAGAGGCACACCATTACAGGACAAAAACTGAAATAACATCAATTAACCCGAGTCCAAAACCAGGAAGTCTGCTCCCCTCTCTCAGAGTTCCCGGGAACCTATAACTCCTGAGGGAAAGAGAGGAAGCAGAGGGCATCTCTAGTGGTCAATTTTCGACCCTCTGAAGATCATACCATGTGTCCATCCAGCATCAAACAGGTGCGCGATACGTGGCCGCTTCCAGAACCCCTGAGCGGGAGTCTTCGTTCAATTCAAACTACAAGCAGTTCAGGCAGTTAGAAGGAAAAGATAAATTTGGTTACGAGTATCCAGTGTTTTAAATATCGGATATCGGTGATATACTGGTCGGCAAAATTATATACCGGATACTGGATACCGGGTGATATATCGTGATATGATACTAAATACCGGTTGATATATCAATAGTAAATACATATAAAACATTATTAAAAGAAATAAGTTATTATCCAAACATCATATAAAAACATCATTGAAATACCATAATGAACATAGAATAAAATAAAACGATCTCTCAAGTAAAAAATAATAATTATTATCAAAATAAGTAACTATATCGGCCGATATATCAAATATTTCATCTCAGATATCGATCGATATATCAGCCATGTGGCTATAGATCGGCTATAGATCGGCTCATATCGGTCCAAAACGATATTCGGTAAATTTTGCACTTATCGTATCGTTTTGGATAAAATACCGGTATCTCGGCCGATATACTGGTATATCGGCCGATATTTAAAACAATGCGAGTATCTTTATATTAAGTCAAATCTCAATTTGAACTCGGCAGTTACAGTTCGGGAACAAATCAACCACATCAACTGGACGCAGACTACAAAATAAAGATAAACACTCATTCAACCAATTCAAATCAAGATGTTCGGCCCTAACTGCCTCTGAGATAAGCGGTTAAATGTTTAAAAAGAGCTAGACTCTGCAGCCTTATCCAACAAATACCACTTGTATAAATAGTTAATCCATTCCAATGTGAGGGGACGACCAATTGAGCCCAGAAACCCTAAGCACTCCAGAGAAACACCATTGTAATCGCTATTATCATAGTGGAATCTCTCTCCTCCCGTGACTTTTCCCTTTCAGAATTTTCAAGTAAATCTCTGTATTTGTGTTGGTTTTTCTGAGATTTGCTTCACCCATCTCCATACTTTTGGTACGTGGATAAATTCCATAAAAAATTACCCACAGCACCTGGTGCAAGCGAAATTTAAACCCCAAACCTTTTGCCTATTGTAAAGAGTTCTTTACCACAGTGCGACAGTGACACTCGCGAAAATCTACATGTTGATTCCCATCATCACATGTTTTGTTGGATGTAATTGGAATACGGATATCAACATATATTCTTTTTTGTCGTGTTAAGTCCCTTGAATTAGAATTCCTTCATCTGAAGGTGAATTTCAATTTCCCGCTTTGTGTTTGAAAAGGCGATTTCAGGGTTTACACAGTTGGCATTCCTCCGTTCCAAATAACCAAACAATGAATTTGAACCAATTTCAGGATTTAAAAATCATGTTGTTCCTGATAATAAAATGGGTCATTAATACGTTAACAATGTTATAGTAAATATGAAGAAAGTATAAATATAAAACATAAGTCAATATATGATGGCAAAAGAGGCATGGCAGACTGTTGTTGCCACAGGCCTCTCTCCTTTAAAAAGTTAAAAAAAATGGCCCAAACAAAAAAAAGAGAGAAGAAAAATTGCAGTACACCCAAACCATTCTTATTCCCATCCAGTTGCACCCAATTCAATTAGGTGGGTCCCATGAAATATCACGCACTTAACTCATTGGGTATTGCACATGTAAGAAACTATTAAGTTACAAAAGAAAAAGGAAATGGGGATCTTAACATCAACTTTTTATGAGAGGAAGATCAAATAAAGGACTCATTTCAAAATATCCAACCAAACAAAAAAAAACTTAAACTGCATAACACATGCAGAAGGGGCTGTATGACAGTTGCCTCCATTTCCCCCCATTTTTTCTTTCTTTTTCTTTCTTTCTGCATTTTCTTCGCTTTTTTGGCCATTTGTAGTGGCAGAGGGTTTTAAAGAGTTTTTCTTTTGACATGCAAATCATTGTAAATAGAATGTGGTATGGAGCTTGAAAGCATCCACTTTAGTCTTGCAAAAGAAACACTTTCTTTTTCCCTTTTTCTTTTCTTTTTGACTTCACTTTTACTTTTTGAGGTTGGGGATCTATGTTTCCATTTGGAATAGCTGTCTTTTAGATATTTTTTTCCTTTTTTCTTCCTAGGTGCATCATGAGCATGGTAGCAACTGCTCTAGGTCCTCCTGCAGAATGACTTTTCTATTAGTTCTTTTCTTCTCTTTTTTATTTGATTTTATTTTTCTGGTTAGGGCAAGCTGAAAGGAGAAGGGGCAGTCTGGGGATAGTAGCATTCAGTGTAAAGTGCACATTCGAAATCATTGACAGGCTCGTGCAAACATTGCGAAACGAAACCCTATTACCAAAATTCAAGCCTTGAAAACAAATCAAATAAGAAATGAAACCCAACACCCTCACCCAAAAAATATAAATATAAATATAAATAAAACCAACAACAATGGTAAGGAAAAGGAAAAAGCCAAAAGCACCCAAAACTATAGGAGATAATATGATTCATGCAAAAAATATGGACCAAGTGTGTGTGAAGAATACAACATATGAAATAAAAGAAAGGACATAATGCTCTTTATTATTGACTTTATCAAAGGTGATTCAATGAAAGCTTTATATCAAATGTACCCATCATGAAACTAAAACAAGTCCATGCCAAGATTATCAACATGGTTCAAAGAGCAAAACAGAATTTTTCCGCATCAATATGAGCATCCACACAGTGCATGTTCAAGATTCTTGTATATGTACATATAACA
Source organism: Agave tequilana (assembly GCA_038442645.1). Taxonomy (NCBI): domain Eukaryota; kingdom Viridiplantae; phylum Streptophyta; class Magnoliopsida; order Asparagales; family Asparagaceae; genus Agave; species Agave tequilana. The sequence continues at coordinate 81,030 of JAVJIF010005863.1, read as the reverse complement.
TACAAATGGAATTAATTGTTCAGCCATATGTCATTCTATCATTTAATACAAGGACCCTGGTGGGCCTCATGCTCCAACAAACACTTATAGTACAGCGGCAGTAAAACAGAAGTGAGCTCCCATTTGAAACACATGTTTTTAGTTGTAAAATTAAAGGAAAAGAACAGTAACATGTAAAGATATGTAGAACTTTTTGCTTGTTGGTTGTGTAATCTAAAGAAAATTTTGATCATGTCTAAAGGACATGCATATACATCTACCCAGTTGGTAAGGTATTCATCATGCTTGTAGATCCTAATGCATAGGGCTAGGGGTATTATTGGTCTGGCTTAAACCCGAACCCGCCCGAAAATTGCGGGGTTTATAGCAGTCTAAATCCTACCCGGACCCGACTATATGGGTTTTCATTTTCTTCAACACCAAACCCGACCTTTTATAGTACACAGATTTGATTTTATACATGTTTAGATAAATATTTATACATGTTATGCATATGTGTATATGTGTATATGCATACAAATAAATAACTTTTGTATATGCACATCTATATCTGTGTGTAGGTTGAAGTATACTTTAATAGAATATACCATTTCTTAAAACCATCAAAACCCACCCAAACCCGCCCGACCGCTTGAAACCTGAATTTAACCGGAACCCAACCCGAAACCTGATGGGCGTGTTTCACACCATTCAAAAACCACTTGAAAATTCAGGTTCGGGCTTGGGTTTAATCTATCCTCAAAACCCGCCCAACCTGGCCCGTGAACAGCCCTACATATGGCAGGTATTCATCATTCTCATAGATCTAAATGGATAGAGCATCTAATGGAATCCTTATCTAATGTGCAACTTCGTATTACGAGGAAAAACTGCTTCTACCTTCAGTTCAGATTTTTTCACAAATTATTGTATTGATAAATAGGTTGCACTAACATGCGAGCATATGATGTGATGCGACATCAAAATGCAAGCACGTGTGAGCATGCGCATTTCCATATTCCCATGTTGAGATACAACATCCTATTAATGTATCACTAATGCAAGCACCAAGATATCATAAAACATCACACAACTCGTATTCTGTATGGACATTTACTACTCTGAAAGTCGTGTTCGTATCAGACGCAACACTTTCTTCTCGAGTCATTGCCCTTTATGTACTGTTTCAAAATTAATAGTCTCGTAGTGTCTTATCGTATTGTGTTTAAACGTCCATGTCCATGTCTCCATGCCCATACTTCTTAGCACATCTCAAATTACATTAACCATTTGCTTACAACCATAATTAGGGACATGTTGGAACCGGGGAAGCACCGACACGGCACAAGCCATGCGGCTCCCATGTCGGACACGAATCTGATACGAATTCAGAGCGGACACGCGTGGATTCGTGTCGGAGTCGTGTTTGATCGTGTGACGTGTCCGCGGTCGATTTGTGATGGACGTGGTGAGAAATCGACAAGAAGGCGGCGAGGGCGTGGCGTCAAAGAAATTGAGAGTATTTTTCGCTTTTTCAAGTTTTTGATGGGTTCTTGAGCTCATGTCGGCTGCTGCCCTTAAATTGAGAGGAAGGAGGAAGAGGTCTGAAATTGACTATGGGTAACCCAAAACTTAATTTATAAGTTTTTGAGTTCGGGTTTGGGTCTAATTTCAAGCCCAAATTTAAGGTATAAGTTATTTGGGCTTTGGGTTTGGGTCTAATATTAACATTTGAACCCAAAACCCAAAACTCACAACTTAAATTTGCCCTAATATCTCCTCTCTTTCTCCTCCCTGTCTCTTTACCTCCCTCTGCCTCTTCTTCTCTTATGTTGTACACAAAGCACACATAGGCAACCTAAAGGCGACGTTGCCATCAACGCAACAACTAGTCAATCTTGTTCCTTTGTTGTTTTTCAGTTTTTGACATTTTGGAGTCATTTGACTTTAGTATTTTACCCAATAGTCAAATATATCATATAAATTGAAATTCTTCTCTCTTATCATGATATTGTGGAAAATAGAGTAGATTCAATTGTTTGTAGACAAGTTTGGTTTATATTTGTTAAAGAATTCTAGGGTTTATGGCTTTAGGGTTTAAAATGTCTATTTTATGAAGTTAATTTTGTGAAGTTATGATATGTTGTTGTGATTAATTTTTGATAATGTTGTTGTGCTTTTCATTCTTTTCAAATTGTTTTAGCTACATTGGTAACTATTATCATTTATTAATTATATTAAATATATTAAAATTTTTGTTGAATCCCTTGTCGTGTTGTGTCCTAATTTTTCAAGATTGCCGTTTCACCGAGTCCTTATCATGTCGTGTCGCCGTGCCCGTGCAACCTAGGTTGGAACTAAATAGTAATCCCCATTTCAGGTAAACTGCAATTTGAGACGTAAAAAAGACTAGCATGATCCTTTCATACTTTAAAGTCATTGACTTAATATTACAGCGAAAAGAAAATGGAGGCCTATATTGCATAGTTTTAAGTGTTGAAATCCCCTTTCTTTTGACAAGATTGTAACGTCTGTGCAGGCAAAAGAAATGGGGTACAAATGAGCAAATGCTAACATTTAACACTCCATTGGCCTGAACCAACGTGCAGTGAGAGCATGGACACCTAAAAACCTACACTTGACTTGGCAAGACAAAACCGCTTTAGCTCATAAGACAAATCCATAATATAACCAACCTGAAATACATAATTAGATAATCTCTTTAGCAAGAAAGTAATCCGGTCTTAACTTGTGGGAAATTATGCCTAAATGAGTCCGAATTTTGAGATATGCATCAATTAATACTTCATATATGATTTCACATCTGTCACTGTTATAACTACAAAAATAAAAACATATTCAACTCTGTTCTTAGCTTTAATAGAAATAGTCAAGCAACCAAAATTCATTACATCCTAAAATTAGTTGGCATGCCTAGTAGGAAGTAGATTAGGCTAGCATAACTAAGCAAGACTGCAACCTTCTCCGCCAAATAAATAAACTTAAGGCATCAGTACATGGGGGAAAAGAGTTCAAAAACTAGTCAGAATAAAAGAGCAGAACCAAAACTGCGAGTAGATCCAACTTTCCAATCCAAAGGGATTTGGGCCTCAATGTCTTCCAACCCACAAATCAATCAAAACCTAAGGAGGTGCAGGACTAAGATCCAAACAAGTTTGACATAATTAAATCTTATCTTCGCAGCTCATCCAGATTCCAACCATCCAACCCAGATGAGATACTGTTAGCTTCACAAAGCAATCAATCAAATTCAGATGCATTTGTCTACTAAAATCCCAAATGTAATACGGGAGGACCGCAATCACCATCAAATCAAAGAAATAGGAAACTAGGGATTTGATAAGAAAATAAAATAAGAGAAATTAAGGATTAAAAATAGAGATAAGAACCGGATAGATTTTGGGCTTCACACCCCTTACACCACGAGCTTCACACTCCTTACACTCCGGGCTTCACACCCCAATCTTAAGAACTCAAAACCTCTGAAATTTTAGTTAACTCATTCATTGTCTGCTAATAAAAGAAGTATGGGGCCTATTTATAGGCTTTACAAAAAGTCAAGTACTAGAATATAATCAATGTGGTACTAAAAGCAAAATAGAAGAAACAACTAAATCAAAATAAACTAAGGTACAATAAAACTAGCAAATGATGGTGACGTCCTCGTCATTTCTTTCTCTCAGGGTGGGAGAAGCTCGTCCCTGTCGAGTGAGGGCTTCTCTCACGAAGCATCTCAATTGGGTCATAGTGGTCGTCGAGGAATCAACACTAGTGTGTCACGTCGAGCCAAGGTAATAGAGATGGAACTGGCTTACGTGACAGACAGGCTACAGTCGATGATAGCTCGAGCAAGAAACATGGAGCATAACAAGTCAACTCAGCTCCACTAAAATCTAACTCACACATCAAGGTGTCAATCTCCTGTGAAATTATCTCCTGTAGAAAGATCTGCAAGAAGTCACACACATTAGGTGATCTCAAGGATAATAAGACCATCATAGCTGCTAAAGATGATACTAGCTCTATGGTAGGCCCTGCTGGAATATCTACAAGATCTCAATAGGGAGCTCTTCAACTTCTGTGGGCCGTGAGAAATTTCTTCTTGCAGTGACACTAACTCATCAACTTTTGATTCGGACTCTGGCTCATCAACAACTTTTAGCTTTGGTTCTGGATCTTCAACTGCCATGCTTTCTAGAATCTTTCCCACACCAAGCAGGATCTCTTTACAATCAACGACTAGATCGCTAAATTGTAGCATCTAGAGGTGTGAAACATATCATGCACGAAAAAAATCTTGTAAGACAAAACCAATCGCGACAAACGATATGACTGTCTTTTCACCACCAATAAGCTTCACCAACCAGTCTCATTTGGGCATAACGGTACTTCTGTTCAGATGTCAGGGAGAAGTAACTGAAAAATTCTTCAAGATGATTTTCTCACTCATCGTATCCATAACAATCATGAAAAGCCCAAAAAATGCGGGACAACTGTAAACATATCCTGTTCCACTTCTCATCAGCATCAACATTTATATAACTTCCACAAAAGTATAATCACAGAGTTAAAATTAAAATTTTAGTGCAAGAAATTCAGAAATTACCTCAAAGAATCATTATTGTTCTGCTGCAAGAACAGTAAGGCTCCAAACAGAGGCTTATGGAGGTCAGATTTGCTATCCAACTGATGTGAATTCATTCCAGTAACTTTGAGACTCAGTCATGAAACCCGTGCTTCAGACGACACTCGAATCAGACTCCAAATGGGCCTGAAACGGACTCTGAACCACAATTGTGTGGGTTATTAGAACAGTACGGCTCATAGAGCTGCTGACGTCGGCGTGGAGCCAATGACGTCAGCAACGGCTCGGGTTCTGAGCCGAGGGCTCCGGATCAGCTCGGCTCGAGCCGATGGCTGGCGGCTCGAGGTCAACTCGATGAGCCAATGATATCAGCAACTGAGCTGCTAACGTCAACAACTGAGTCGGCTCTCTATTGGCTCTGACGGCGCAGATCTAGGTTGGCAATGGGTCTGGCCTATTATTGAAATTCGGGTCCGTAGCGGGTTTTAAAATTAAAACCCGAAATCAATCAAACCCAAAATAAATCAAAATCGATCTGCTAAGTTGAACAAGCGAGGGCTTCGGCGGTGGTTGCGGCGCTCGACGATGAAGATAACGGCTTCGCAGTGGTCACAGCACTCGACGATGAAGACGACAGCTTTGGCGGTGGTCACAACTTTGGCGGTGTCGATTGTGGGAGGCCTCGCATCGTGGCGGCGAGGACCGACGGCAGAGGAGACTTGGTTGATCAGATACAATGGATGAGATCTGAGCAGGTGATGTCAGTCTTGATTTGGGGGTGGAGCGAGGCAGAAGGAGGTGCAGTGGCAGTGGGTTCTGATGGAGATGATGATGATGAAGGATGATGACAGAGGGGAGATGGAGAAGGAAGAGTTGATTGAGATGATAAGGATGATGATGATGGATGTTGATGATGGGTTTTGAGAGAGGTGAGAAGATGAGGGAGAAGTAAAAGATGGCGATGGTGATGAAGATAATGGTGAAGGAGGGTGAGTGGCCAGTGGACGGTGGGTTAGTGGCGGTTGTTAATGGAGATGGTGGTGGCGGAGGATGATGGGTTTGGTTGCGATTGATACAGATGAGAGAGAGGGAGAAAGGAAGACGAACAGTGATGTTTGGGATTTTTTTATATTTTTTTTTGTGATGATCAGTAGGTGGGAATAGAGGGGAAGATGAATAGTGTATTTTTTTTGTGGATCTAAAAAAATGAAGGGGATTGAGACCGAAGCTCTGATACCAAACTGATGTAATATGGGAGGATCGAATCACCTTTAATCAAAGAAATAGAAAACTAGGATTTTGACAAGAAAATAAATAAAAAATTAGGGTTTTAGAAATAGAGATAAGAACTGGATAAATTTTGAGTTTCCACTCCTTGCACCACGGCTTCACACCCCTTACAGCACGAGCTTCACACCCCAATCTCAAGAACTCAAGAGCTCTGAAATTTTAAATGAAAATTTTAATCCAGTCATTGTCTACTTAATAAAAGAAGTCCGAACGAGCTTCACACCTCAATCTCAAGAACTCAAGAGCTCTGAAATTTTAAATGAAAATTTTAATCCATTCATTGTCTACTAATAAAAGAAGTCCGGACGAGCTTCACACCTCAATCTCAAGAGCTCAAGAGCTCTGAAATTTTAAATGAAAATTTTAATTCACTCATTGTCTACTAATAAAAGAAGTCCGGGGCCTATTCATAGGCTTTACAAAAAACTCTAGTTCTCGGATATAACCGATGTGATACTAAAAGCAAAATAGAAGAAACAACTAAACTCAAAATAAACTAAGGCACAATAAAACTAGCAAATGGTGATGTCCTCATCAAGTAATCTCCACAACTGTGTCAGCATTCCAAACTAGTGTTATCCCCTCAAACCTTAAAGGTAGTGTCTGAGACTAACATCAAAAAGCAGTCCAAGAGGCGTTAGCATAAGTTAAGTCACTCTAACAAGACAACATCATGATTCCACTCTTCTAAACCACAGGGAAGCTGCGGTTAACTAAGATCCGATCTCCTGAGGCATTAACATGGCCTAAATCAACCAAAGAAAGCTAATTAGTAGTAGTAACTGAGATCCAAAAGTAGTCAAAAAACAATCTAAAACGCCAAAGAGAGCTACATCTCTCACTTCACAGAGCAATCATAGTCTAAGGCGTCTAATAAGATCTAAAAACAAATTAGGGAGAAAATGGCAATAAATCACGCAAATAATCACATTCGATCGAGATTCCAACCCACGAAAGCCTACTAGATCTACAAAGCATTCTAGAGCACCAACACATCCAACCACTGTAGCGAATGAGAACCAATCGAGTTCTAGAGCTGAGAAATTTCACCTCTCTTGGCCAGCAGTGTCCCAGATCTGGGCCTTGACGCTCTTGTGGCCGATGACCAGCGTCCGAGTCTGGAACTCGACGCCGATCGTGGCCTTGGAGTCGAGACTGAACTCGTTCCGAGCGAACCGGGCGAGGATCTGAGACTTTCCGACCGCCGAGTCGCCGATGAGCACGACCTTGAACACGTAGTCGATCTTCTCTCCGACGCCGCCATTGTTCCTCCACCTTCTCGCTCCGTTAACTTCACCGGCTTAAGCAACAGGAGATCAGACCGCGCTCTCCCTCGCTCTCGATGAGACGAAAGAAGCAGCAGAAGAAGTGAGAGAAGACCCCGGTCGCGTTTTGAAGACGGGAGGAGTGACGACTGTCGAGGGCCCTGGAAAAATCGAGAAGAAAAAGGAAAGTGGGAGGGAAAATGATAAAAGACGAGAGTGCCCCCACGGGACAGCCAGCTGTCCTGGGAAGGGCGAGGGGCGGAGATTTAAATATGGTGAAGGGTGTTTTGGTAAATACAGATTTGGGCAACGGACTCGGTGCGGCTTGTTGTTATTAGTCGGCGCTGCAGGTTAAGCCTGGGGCCAAGATCACATGATGGGTGAAGGTGGCCGGACGTGGATTGGGGGCATCTGATTTTTGATGGGCCCCTACACGGAAGGAGTGGGACCCAATTGCCGCACGCTTCTGTGGGACCATCTTTTTTTTTTTAAATGTTTGAGATAGAAGCATTTTAATAGGTTTTTTAAATTGATTTTCTATTTTTTTTTTCCCGATTGATAAAATCCGTTTTTGAGGGCAGCTTTAAGTATTTTCTTAATGTATCCTCAAATCTTACGAGAGAAGGATACACTTCCAAACACAATTACTTTTTTCACAACTTATGCCTTTCTCTGAATGCTAACTCTAAACCTGAGTGTAGTGGGTAATTTCTAAGAAATTTATTCACATTTCAAATTGGGGAATTAATTAGAAATTGGAGATGTAACACTCTGTTTCCGGAATACGTACTTAGATGCGTATTTTTGATTTTTTCTGATCGTATTTCCTTGATTTCTCTCGTATTTAATTTTATTTTATGATTATTTAATGAGCGTTTTGTATTTGGATCCGAATTCCTGGATTCAGAATCAACCCGAGTTTGCCGGGAGACCCAATCTAGTTTATTGATAGATTTGAGCTTTTTTGATAGTCAGAGTTAACCGGTTTTAGTTTCAAATATCGTTTTCTAATATTTTAGATTTTCATGATTTTCTGAAATTTTCTGAATTAAATTACAAAATCTCCAGAACCGGTGTTGACCAGTGCCGCTGATCGATTCTCGAATTTTAATTTACAAACAGAGTTGAATTTCTAGAAAGTGCTTTCACATTACTTCCTAAATTAAATTTTTCATCTAGATGCATTTTGAGGATTTTTCTGAATTTATCAAAGTTCCACCGGATTTAGTGTCGGCCAATATTGCTGGTCGATTCCAGAATTTTTAATTTACAAACAGATTTGGTGTCGGCTAGTATTGCTTTTACATTATTTCTTAGAATCACATTGTAATACCCGTTTCCGTAATACGTACTAAGTTGCGTATTCTGATTTTCGATCGTATTTTTCGATTTACTTCCCGTATTTGACCAATTTCAATTTCAAATATCATTTTCTAATATATTAGATTTTAGGTGAATTTCTGGAATTTTCTAGAATTAAATGAATTTCTTCAAAACCGGTGTCGACCAGTGTCGCTGATCGATTCCCGAATTTTATCTTACAAACAGTTAGGAATTTCTAGAAAGTCCTTTAGGCATTATCTCTTAGAATCGTATTTCCTATCTACATTCTTTTTCTTAGAATTTTATGAATTTATGAAAATTCCAACGGAGTCGGTAGTTTACTGATTCCGGGATTTTAGTTTTAAAATTATAAAGTATTTCTTAAAAGGATTTCACTATTAGTTTTCATATATTATTATTGATTTTTGGTAAATTTACGAGTCGTCCGAGATACTTGAATTTCGGACGATTTCGGTATTTTTTCCGAAATGTTTTCCGCATTCTCGGTTTAAACCGGGAATCAGTGTTTTCAATATTTTCATTTTTCAAATTAAGAAAATATCTTTTCTTTTCCTTTTTCTTTTTCCTTTTTCTTTCCTTCTTTTCTTCCACCAACTTCCCAAAATATCTTCTCCTCCAAAATATCTAAAAATTCCACACCCTTCCTCATAAATGCCCTTCAATTCCTCTCTCTTTCTCTCTCTTCTTTGGCCGGCCACCATTGGCCAAGGGAGACATCCCATCCCCCCTATTTGCACAAACCCCTCTCAATTATTTATTTACACCTCCTTTACAAAAATCAAATCCTATATAAACTTCCCTTTACAAGTCTTTTCTCTTTTTTCACTTCACCAAGAAATAGCCTTCAACATTTCTCCTCCATCTCACCCTAATTCCAAAATCACCACCAAGTCTTCATCTTCTTCTCAAGCTACCACACTTTTGGATTGTGATCGTCCGTAGTATCGCCGTGGGATCATTTGGTGATATTTGTCGACACGATCTTTTCGGAACTCGTCAAGCCTCGATTTAACCGTTCAAAGTGAGTATTTTTACTCACCAAGACTAGATTACTTCCTTGTGTACATGTGATGATCATTCATATACACTTGTGTCATAAAAATCCATTTTTAGGCCAACAAACAACCATCAGAATTTCTGTTCTGTTTTCTGTTTTTTCCAGGATTAGTCGACTTAACCTAGAACCTAGTCGACTAACCCACTTTAGTTGAAACGTAGCTTTTCTGATTTTCACAGTTTTAGTCGACTAAGCCATTTTACCAGTCGACTAGACCCCCCTAGTCGACTACATTTTGACCCCTAGTCGACTAATTTTCCTTGAACCAAAAACACCAACTCTCGGCTCTAGTCGACTTATCCCAATTATTAGTCGACTTGAAACCTCTAGTCGACTACACATAGTACCTTAGTCGACTAACATGTCCCTGAAATAAATCCCAAATTTCTATATCACAGATTTAGTCGACTTGCGCATCCGTTAGTCGACTTATAGTCCACCATAGTCGACTACCCTTCCAACCCTAGTCGACTAACTATTCTTGAAACAGAATTTCAACTCTCTGGAAACCATTATTAGTCGACTCCTGCAGACTAGTAGTCGACTTAAGACCTCTATTAGTCGACTAACCCTTGCACCTAGTCGACTAATTCTGACTATTTAACTTAGTTGTTTCCTTTTCTGATTTTGGACTTTAACCTCTATACACATGTGATACATTGTTCATGTTTATGCTACATTACTGATATTACATGACATGTTACTTGATGAATCTTATCTCATATTACTTCATGACTTGTTAATAAATGGATATCCCACTTATCATGCCATCACTTGAACCAAGCATGATATTCTTGACTTTTGTATAAAATGACCAACTTATGTTGGGTCGGGGGAAAACATGCGGATATCGATATGTGTTCGTGTTTACAGTGGCTTTTAGGAGTGTTGTGCAACCATGTTCCGGTCTGACCTGTGGGCCTCCAGGGGACCGAGGGGAGTGCTTGCTCCCTGTATTACTGGTACCATCTTGATAAGGGCATACATAAGTCCCTCCTGAATAGCCTAGCGGCTGGCTTCCGTCACCAAGCAACGGAACAATCCTGGACCGTTATCCCGGGCATGTACGGGGTCCACTGTAAACATAGTTCGTCGATACAACCGCTGATTTCCAACAACAACCTTGTATTACTATGATATGGATCTATGTGCACTGGGACGCTGGACCACATAGCTAGATATCCGAGTAAAACAAGTAATAATAATAAAGCGTTAATTGTAGATCTATAGTACGACTTTATCTATTCATGCTTTTCATATCTGTTAGTTGATATACCTTATATAGTTCCATCTTACTTGTACTCGTCCCTTAGCCACTTGGCTGTAGCTATCTATTGTATATATGTCTTGATCCTTTGGATTTGCATATTCAGATTCCGAGACCTGGAACGAAGTGGATCCTTCCACGGAAGATCAGGCATACTTCAGTGAGCAGGCTGACCAGCTCTAGTTCCCTCGTGCCGTACTCCTCTTTTTGGCTCACGAGTCTCCATCTCTTACGTGAGCATCTTGTGTATATGTTTGTATATTGTCCTTTTGGACTTGGATATGATACATAACACTTGTAAAGTGTATTACTTTATCATAATTTGTATAACTTTGTACTTGTATCTTGTAAGTTGGCCTATGAATACACCACGCTTTGTGTTGTACTCTGTTTCCTTATTGTACTTTTATGCTTAGCGTATATACGTGGGGGCTTCTTCCGACCTACGTATATACGTCGCAGTGACGTCCCCGTATCCGTGAATCGGGGCGTTACAGGTTGGTATCAGAGCCTAGGCTCTCAAACCTAAAGTACAATCAAGTGGCAAATTCTAGTAATTTGCTTATGCCAACTACAATGTACAAAGTTATTAGTCCTTCTTGATTCCGTCCTTGATTCATTCCTTCGTATCCTAAACTCCTTTCCATTGTTTCCAATTCCAGTTATCATTCGGAATGGAGAGACGATCGGGTCGTAACAATATCGGGCAAGTCCCGAATGGACCCGTAGGAGGAGAGAATGCTGACATCCTTAAGGTCATTCAGACCATGCTGGGAAACCAGCAACAGCAGATGGAAAATCAGCAACAGCAGACCGAGCTCCTTAGGCAGGAGTTGGCAGCCCCGAAGGAGCAGAGGCCGGGGAACGTGTCCGACTTCCGACGGCTACAACCGCCATCTTCACGGAGGCGAGAAACCATTGGAGGCTGAGCAATGGTTGACGGACACTACAGACCTACTGAATGCAGCCCGTGTCCCGAAGGAGAACCAAGTTGAAGTAGCTAAGATTCAGTTAAAGGATGTTGCGAGAACTTGGTGGCTCGCAGAGGAGGCTAGACTGGAGAAGCCCGTTACTTGGGACGCCTTCTCCAAGAGTTTTTTACAGCCGCTTCTTCCCTGCTACGGCACAGAAAGATATGGAGGAACAATTCATCAGGCTCCAGCAGTGGAACAAGTCCGTGGACGAGTATGCCGCGGAGTTTCTTCGACTGAGCCGCTTCGCGCCGTATATGGTGACGGACGAGGAGAAGCGAGCGAGCAGGTTTCAGCAGGGTCTACAGATGAAGATTCAGATGTATCTGATGCCCCAGCAGCTGAAGACCTATGCAGAGGTTCTCACCATCGCTCGGGAGGTGGAGCGTGGGTTTGAGAAGGAGCAAGGGGATCAGATGAGACAGCAGGTCATGAAGCGGCCATTTGTACCTATGGGAAGAGGGGGCCCGTTCAGAGCAGCGAAGATCCAGATGAGGCAACCTTCAGGCCAGCACCTTATCAGTCAGCCCAACCACTGGTATTCTGTAGTCATTGTCAGAAGCCAGGGCACACTCGACAGACTTGCCGGAGGGCAAATGGACTGTGCTTGGTGTGTGGAGCCAGAGATCACTCCATAGAGGCATGTCCACACAGGAGATTGGGGATGGCTAACCAGACCTTGCCAGCACTTCCAGGACCGAGTGGACAGCGGGCAGTACCAGGGCATCTTGAGCAGAGGAACCAGGGGCCAGTGATGAGGAGAGCTCTTCCCCTTCCTCCACAGCATGTCATTCGCCCAGTCCAGAGAGGAGGCAGGACTGCAGCAGGGCGTGGCAGAGGTCAGGCTTATACTCTGACAGCAGAAGAGGCAGAGGCTTCAGAGGAAGTGATTACAGGTAACATCAGAGTTCATGCAAAGCCTGTTCTCGCTTTATTTGATTCGGGTGCATCCCACTGTTACATCTCAGATAAATTTGTGGCTTTACATTCAATACCTGTTAAGGTTTTAGACCACAAATGGGAGATAAGTACAGGGAATGGGGTAGTTATATCTTCCCGAGTTTGTACTGACTGTCCAGTAGAATTATGTGATAAGGTCTTAGCCATAGATATGCTTGTACTAGACACCAAAGGGTACGACGTGATCTTAGGCATGACCTGGCTCAGTCAGTACTATGCTGTGATTGACTGTAGGGAGAAGAAGATCAATTTTAGAATCCCACTTCAACCGGAGTTCCAGTTCAGTGGAGAAGTGAAGACCACCAGGGGAAAGACTCAGATCACTACTTCGGAGGTTCAGAAGCAGAAGGTGCCGGTGTGGGATGAATTCCCAGAGGTGTTCGCTGAGATATCAGGACTACCACCGGAAAGGATGATCGAGTTCTCCATTGATACAGTTCCAGGAGCAGCTCCTATATCCAAGGCTCCGTACAGGATGGCACCGACGGAGTTAGAGATTCTGAAGAAGCAGCTGCAGGAATACTCAGACAAGGGATTGATTCGACCAAGTACTTCACCATGGGGAGCTCCAGTACTATTGGCGAACAAGAAGGATGGTAGTAAGAGACTTTGTCTTGATTACAGGGAATTGAACAAGGTCACCATCAAGAACAAGTATCCCTCCCCAGGATTGATGATCTATTTGATCAGCTTCATGGAGCCCGTGTATTCTCCAAATTGGATTTACAGTCGGGTTACCACCAGCTGAGGGTGAAGAAGGAGGACATACCGAAGACGGCATTCAGGACTCGATATGGCCACTACGAGTTTCTCGTTATGCCTTTCGGAGTTACCAATGCCCCTGCAGTGTTTATGGACTTGATGAACTGAGTGTTCTCGCCCTTCTTGGATCAGTTTGTTGTTGTTTTCATAGACGACATCTTGATCTATTCAAAGAACAACAGGGAGCATACAGAACACTTGAAGATTGTGTTGCAGACTCTCCGGCAGGAGCAGCTTCATGCCAAGAGAAGCAAGTGTGAGTTCTGGTTGGACAGCATAGCATTCCTTGGACATATGGTGTCAGCAGAAGGTATCTCAGTTGATCCGAGCAAAGTCCAGGCAGTAAAGGACTGGCCAGTGCCGAGGACGGTGACGGAGATAAAGAGTTTTCTTGGACTAGCTGGATATTACAGACGCTTTATCCAGGACTTCTCTAGAATTGCAGCTCCGTTAACCCAGCTCACCCGGAAAGGAGTAAGGTACATATGGACAGAGGAGTGTGATGCAGCCTTCGAGCAGTTGAAGCAGAAGCTCATTTCAGCTCCTATCTTGAGAACTCCCTCAGGGAGAGGAGGGATGGTCATCTTTAGTGATGCATCAGGTAAAGGCCTAGGATGCATACTTATGCAACATGATCATGTTATAGCATATGCATCTAGGCAACTGAAGCCTCATGAGCGGAATTACCCAACTCATGACTTGGAGTTGGCAGCAGTGATCTTTGCTTTGAAGATTTGGAGGCACTATCTTCTGGGAGATAGAGTGCTGATATATACAGATCACAAGAGCCTCAAGTATATCTTTTCACAGAAAGAACTGAACATGAGGCAGAGGCGGTGGTTGGAGCTGATGGCAGACTATGACATTGACTTGCAATATCATCCAGGCAAGGTCAATACAGTTCCCGATGCCCTGAGCAGGATGCCAGAGAACAGAGTGTTAGTCCAAATCACTCAACAGAAGGAGTTGATTCAGGACTTTATCAGATTGGACTTGATGATGGTTCGAGGAGCTGAGAAGACAGGACAGCTTATGACCTTGCAGATCCAGTCTTCATTGATAGAAGAGATCAAGGAAGCTCAGAAGGAGGACCCCAGACTTCAGACATTCAGAGCTCAGGTAGAGGCTGGATTGAGGACGGATATCTGTATTCGTCCGGATGGTGCATTGTACTTTGGAGGTAGACTTTGTGTTCCCCAAGGGGAAGTTAGACAGAAGATTTTGGAGGAAGCACATAGTTCAGCCTATTCTATACATCCGGGAGGAAACAAGATGTACCAGGATTTGAAGAAGCAATTTTGGTGGAATGCCATGAAGAGAGAGATAGCTCAGTTTGTAGCTAAGTGCTTGGTGTGCCAGCAGATAAAGATTGAGCATCAGAGATCAGCTGGACTTCTTCATCCTTTGCCAATACCTGAATGGAAGTGGGAGCACATCACTATGGACTTTGTCACGGCATTACCTCGTAGTCCCAAAGGTAATAATGCCGTGTGGGTTATCATTGATCGTCTCACCAAGTCAGCTCATTTCATACCATTCAGGGTGGGTCAGACTACAGAGGTTCTGGCAGATAAGTATGTGAAGGAGATAGTTCGTCTGCATGGAGTTCCAGTCAGTATTGTATCAGATAGAGATACCAGATTCAGATCTCATTTCTGGGAGAGTCTCCAAGAAAGTCTGGGAACTCGTCTGAAGTTCAGTACAGCATATCATCCTCAGACAGACGGACAATCTGAGAGGACCATCCAGATCCTTGAAGACATGCTTAGGGCCTGCATGATTGAGTTTAAGGATCTTGGGAAGATCATCTTCACTTGGCTGAGTTTTCTTATAACAACAGTTATCAGGCAAGTATTAAGATGGCACCTTTTGAGGCACTGTATGGGAGGAAATGCAGGTCACCGATTTGTTGGGATGAAGTCGGTGAGAGGAGTCTATTGGGGCCAGAGATTCTGATCCAGACCACAGAGAAAGTTAGAGTTATCAGAGATCATCTCAAGGCAGCTCAGAGTCGGCAGAGGAGCTGGGCAGATTTGCAGAGGAGGCCATTGGAATTCGGAGTTGGAGATCATGTATTCTTGAGGATATCACCTACCAAGGGAGTAATCCGGTTCGGCACTCGTGGGAAACTAAGTCCGAGATATATCGGCCCATTCGAGATATTGGATCGAGTGGGAGATGTGTCTTATCGATTGGCGTTGCCGCCATCGTTGGACGGAGTTCATAATGTTTTCCACGTGTCTCAGTTGAGGAGGTATGTAAAGGATGATAGCCATATTTTGGATCACTCCGAGCTGGAACTGCAACCGGACTTATCATATCAGGAGCAGCCGATGGCCATATTGGATAGAAGTGTGAAGACACTGAAGAACAAAGCCATACCTTTAGTGTTGGTGTCTTGGAACCGCCATGCGCCAGGAGAGGCCACATGGGAACGAGAGGACGTCATCCGAGAGCGTTATCCTCAACTCTTCTCATCTTGATTGGTAAGACTCTTTCCTTTTACTCTTTTCTTTTGTTATCTTTCTTCCTAGCCTTATCTATCTGGTACCATTCCTGTTACCCTTCACCTTATGAAATTTCGAGGACGAAATTTTTGTAAGGTGGGTGGATTGTAATACCCCGTTTCCGTAATACGTACTAAGTTGCGTATTCTGATTTTCGATCGTATTTTTCGATTTACTTCCCGTATTTGACCAATTTCAATTTCAAATATCATTTTCTAATATATTAGATTTTAGGTGAATTTCTGGAATTTCTAGAATTAAAATGAATTTCTTCAAACCGGTGTCGACCAGTGTCGCTGATCGATTCCCGAATTTTTATCTTACAAACAGTTAGGAATTTCTAGAAAGTCCTTTAGGCATTATCTCTTAGAATCGTATTTCCTATCTACATTCTTTTTCTTAGAATTTTATGAATTTATGAAAATTCCAACGGAGTCGGTAGTTTACTGATTCCGGGATTTTTAGTTTTAAAATTATAAGTATTTCTTAAAAAGGATTTCACTATTAGTTTTCATATATTATTATTGATTTTTGGTAAAATTTACGAGTCGTTCCGAGATACTTGAATTTCGGACGATTTCGGTATTTTCCGAAATGTTTTCCGCATTCTCGGTTTAAACCCGGGAATCAGTGTTTTCAATATTTTCATTTTTCAAAATTAAGAAAATATCTTTTCTTTTCCTTTTTCTTTTTCCTTTTCTTTCCTTCTTTTCTTCCACCAACTTCCCAAAATATCTTCTCCTCCAAAATATCTAAAAATTCCACACCCTTCCTCATAAATGCCCTTCAATTCCTCTCTCTTTCTCTCTCTTCTTTGGCCGGCCACCATTGGCCAAGGGAGACATCCCATCCCCCCTATTTGCACAAAACCCCTCTCAATTTATTTATTTACACCTCCTTTACAAAAATCAAATCCTATATAAACTTCCCTTTACAAGTCTTTTCTCTTTTTTCACTTCACCAAGAAATAGCCTTCAACATTTCTCCTCCATCTCAAACCCTAATTCCAAAATCACCACCAAGTCTTCATCTTCTTCTCAAGCTACCACAACTTTTGGATTGTGATCGTCCGTAGTATCGCCGTGGGATCATTTGGTGATATTTGTCGACACGATCTTTTCGGAACTCGTCAAGCCTCGATTTAACCGTTCAAAGTGAGTATTTTTACTCACTAAGACTAGATTACTTCCTTGTGTACATGTGATGATCATTCATATACACTTGTGTCATAAAAATCCCATTTTTAGGCCAACAAACAACCATCAGAATTTCTGTTCTGTTTTCTGTTTTTTCCAGGATTAGTCGACTTAACCTAGAACCTAGTCGACTAACCCACTTTAGTTGAAACGTAGCTTTTCTGATTTTCACAGTTTTAGTCGACTAAGCCATTTTACCAGTCGACTAGACCCCCCTAGTCGACTACATTTTGACTCCTAGTCGACTAATTTTCCTTGAACCAAAAAACACCAACTCTCGGCTCTAGTCGACTTATCCCAATTATTAGTCGACTTGAGACCTCTAGTCGACTACACATAGTACCTTAGTCGACTAACATGTCCCTGAAATAAATCCCAAATTTCTATATCACAGATTTAGTCGACTTGCGCATCCGTTAGTCGACTTATAGTCCACCACTAGTCGACTACCCTTCCAACCCTAGTCGACTAACTATTCTTGAAACAGAATTTCAACTCTCTGGAAACCATTATTAGTCGACTCCTGCAGACTAGTAGTCGACTTAAGACCTCTATTAGTCGACTAACCCTTGCACCTAGTCGACTAATTCTGACTATTTAACTTAGTTATTTCCTTTTCTGATTTTGGACTTTAACCTCTATACACATGTGATACATTGTTCATGTTTATGCTACATTACTGATATTACATGACATGTTACTTGATGAATCTTATCTCATATTACTTCATGACTTGTTAATAAATGGATATCCCCACTTATCATGCCATCACTTGAACCAAGCATGATATTCTTGACTTTTGTATAAAATGGACCAACTTATATTGGGTCGGGGGAAAACATGCGGATATCGATATGTGTTCGTGTTTACAGTGGCTTTTAGGAGTGTTGTGCAACCCATGTTCCGGTCTGACCTGTGGGCCTCCAGGGGACCGAGGGGAGTGCTTGCTCCCTGTATTACTGGTACCATCTTGATAAGGGCATACATAAGTCCCTCCTGAATAGCCTAGCGGCTGGCTTCCGTCACCAAGCAACGGAACAATCCTGGACCGTTATCCGGGCATGTACGGGGTCCACTGTAAACATAGTTCGTCGATACAACCGCTGATTTCCAACAACAACCTTGTATTACTATGATATGGATCTATGTGCACTGGGACGCTGGACCACATAGCTAGATATCCGAGTAAACAAGTAATAATAATAAAGCGTTAATTGTAGATCTATAGTACGACTTTATCTATTCATGCTTTTCATATCTGTTAGTTGATATACCTTATATAGTTCCATCTTACTTGTACTCGTCCCTTAGCCACTTGGCTGTAGCTATCTATTGTATATATGTCTTGATCCTTTGGATTTGCATATTCAGATTCCGAGACCTGGAACGAAGTGGATCCTTCCACGGAAGATCAGGCATACTTCAGTGAGCAGGCTGACCAGCTCTAGTTCCCTCGTGCCGTACTCCTCTTTTTGGCTCACGAGTCTCCATCTCTTACGTGAGCATCTTGTGTATATGTTTGTATATTGTCCTTTTGGACTTGGATATGATACATAACACTTGTAAAGTGTATTACTTTATCATAATTTGTATAACTTTGTACTTGTATCTTGTAAGTTGGCCTATGAATACACCACGCTTTGTGTTGTACTCTGTTTCCTTATTGTACTTTTATGCTTAGCGTATATACGTGGGGGCTTCTTCCGACCTACGTATATACGTCGCAGTGACGTCCCCGTATCCGTGGAATCGGGGCGTTACACACATTTCCTACATTAGTGCATTTTTAGGTATTTTCTGAATTTACCAAAGTTCGACCAGTTTTGGTGTTGACCGGTATCGCCGGTTAATTCCAAGATTTTTAATTTTAAAATAGGATAGAATTTCTTGAAACTGATTTCACCATGTACTTTAAAATAATATTCTCTATTTTTGAGAATTTTTGGAGATCTTTCCGAGTTACTTCATTTTCAGGCTTTTCTGATTTTTTCGGATTTTTCTGAGATTCCAGAGTTTTACAAAGATAATTTTCTTTTCTTTTTCTCTTTTCCAAATTTTCTCCTCCACTCATTCTTTTCTTTTTTCCTTTTCTTTCCTCTTCCTTTTCTTTTCTTTTTTTTTCTCCACCACACAAATTTCCCCCAAATATATTCACCCACTTCTTCTCTCTCCAGCCCAAACGCGAAGCTCCACCAACTCCAGCCCAAACGCGAACCTCCCCCTTCATTTGGCCCAGACACGAAGCTACCCTCTTCTTTCCTTTTTCCTATTTAATCCTCTCTAATTCGCTCTCTCACTCTTAATCTCTCATGTAATTTCTTGAACTGACACGCGGACCTCGCATCTCAAGAAGCATGGAGAGTTCAGACGCAAGCCTAAGTAAGCCCGCGTTTGACGCGAGTCTGAGTAACTTCGTGTCCCGACCAACGTGAGTTTGAGTAACTTTGCGTTCCAGGTCAATTGTGAGTCTGAGTAACTTGGCGCTCCACTTCAGACGCGGGTTTGAGAAACCCTGCATCTTACTTCAGACGCGGGTCGGAGAAATCCTGCGTCTCACTTCAAATGAGAGTCTGAGCAATTCTGCATTTTGAGACCTCCGCGTCTACAACAAGCAACGAGAGATCCGCGTCCAGCGCAAGACTCATGTTTCTATTGTAACAGACCCCCATCACTGGGTCAATTAACTCCCCACGTAATGGGAGAGTTAATCCCCAATATAGAGGGATTTTAAGGGACGATAATACCCTATGACACCCTATAAATAGCCTGAGTTACTATGAAAGAGGAGGAGGACTTCTTTGGAATCAAGAGAATGTCTTTGAATCAAGAAACTCTTCTTTGAATCCAAAGAGAGGACTTTTGGAGAAAATGAGACACGGAGTAGCCAGTGGACTCTAAACACTTTGCGTGTTAAAAATGGAGTTTCTCTCTGAGTAGTCTTCGAGAGCATTGGGAAGAGAAGCTAGACAGTCAGCCGGTCAATGGAGAACAAGAATTACGCTCCACCGCCACTCAAGGAACCCGGCTTTAAACAAAAGGGAGAACAGATGTAACACCCCGCTCCCGGAATACGTACTTAGTTGCGTATTCAGATTTTTGATCGTATTTTTTCGATTTACCCTCTGTACTTATTTTGTATTATGAATTGTTTATATGATTGTTTTGTCTTAAATTTGGATTCGTGGACTCGGAGTCAGCCCTAGTCTGAACCGAAGACCCGATCCTAATGTATTACTTGATTTGGTCTTTCCGGTAATTAGATTTGACCGATTTCAGTTTCAAATATTATTTTCCTATATTTTAGATTTTATATGATTTTCTGGAATTTTCCTGAATTTAATTAAATATCTTCAAAACCGGTGTCGGCCAGTGCTGCTGACCGATTCCCGGATTTTTAGTTTACAAACGGTTTAGAATTTCTAAAAGTTCCTTTAGACATTATTTCTTAAAATCATATTTTCTACCTAAATACTTTTTCTGGGAATTTTATGAATTTATGAAAATTCCACCGGAGTCGGTAGCTAACTGATTCCGGGATTTTTAGTTTTAAAACTATAAATTATTTCTCCAAACGAATTTCACCATGAGTCTTAAAATAATATTCTTGATTTTTGATAATTATTTCGGGTCGTTCCGAGATACTTGAATTTCGGACGATTCCGGTATTTTCCCGAAAGATTTCCGCATCCGCAACCGAATCCCGGGAATCCGCCACTTTCATTATTTTTCATTTTCTCTTCCAAGAGAATAATTTCCCTTTTCCATTTTCTTTTCCTTTTCCTATTTTCTTTCTTTCCTTCCACCCTAAGTTTTCCCCAAACTTTTACAACTTCCAATTCCTTCTCTAATCTTCCAATTACTTCCACCAACTTCCTCATTAAATGCCCTCTTTTTTCTCTCTCTTCCATGGCCAGCCAAGTGTGGCTAGGAGAGACACCTCACCTCCCCTATTTACAAAAACCCCCTCTCTTTTAATTATTTGCACCTCCTTCACAAAATCTAAAACCTATAAATACTTTCCTTCCCCTTTCTTTATTCATTTTCACTTCATCTTTCTCTTTCTTCTCTTCACCAAAACCCTAACCTCCAACATCTCCTTCACCTCCACCACCTCCGCCGGCGCCTCCGGCCACCACGACTCCGGCGAGAGACCCCGATCTCCGGCCACCACTTCTTCTCACCAACACCAACAACAAAACCTCCAACCTCCACTTTCTTCTTCATCATCAACTTCCATCACCACCACCATCACTCCATCATCAACCACTCCTTTTGGTGAGTATTTCTACTCATCAAGACTTGGCTAATTCCTAGTATACTTTTGTTTACAATTCATGTATACTTGTGCCATCAAAATCATATTTTTAGATCATCAAACACAACCATCACAAATCTGTTCTGTATCCTGTTTTCAGTCGATTAGTCGACTTGATCTAGGGATTAGTCGACTACCTCATCTATTTGAAACGTAACCTTTTCTAGAACACAGTTTTAGTCGACTTAGTTTATTTATTAGTCGACTAGAAATCACTGTTAGTCGACTACCCATTTCATATAGTCGACTAACTTTTCCTGAACCAAAACTTAAATCTCTGTACCACAGTTTTAGTCGACTTAAGCCTAGACTATTAGTCGACTTGAAATCATTGTTAGTCGACTACCCTTTCCATCTAGTCGACTAACTTTTCCTGAATCAAAACCCAACTTTCTGTAACTCAGTCTTAGTCGACTTAGAGTATCTGTTAGTCGACTTGAGATGACTATTAGTCGACTACTCCCTTGACCCTAGTCGACTAACTTTTCCTGAAACAGAATTCCAACTCTCTGGAACCCAGTTTTAGTCGACTATACCAGACTGTTAGTCGACTAACCCCTTTATTAGTCGACTACTCTTTCCACCTAGTCGACTAACTTTGGCTGTCTGTTATAGTTGATTTCTTTCTTGAATATGAACCATATCCTTGAGTCTTATATCATATATTGGTATTGCTTGACTTGTCTATTGACAAACATCATCTTCCCTTCTCTCTTTCTCTCTCCTCTTCACTCTACATATTTATATATCATATATTATGGCGCATCCCGAATTCCGTGGATTTCGGACCTTTCGGCGTTTCTGGTGATTCAGGCGAGTGTTCTCGCTCGCTACCCTCTTGCTCCCTATTTCATTGATTATGCAAATATTCTCGTTCTAGTCTCCATGTATTTTATTTCATGTTCTATATCTTTTACTGTTTTATACTATGCGTGGCCGACCCTTCGTGGTCGTTGTACTTTGGGTTACTTTTATGTTACCTTGCCATACCATTACCTCAGACTAGTCAGTTGCATGCTTTTATTTAACACATGTATATCACCTGACCATCTAGTGTGTTATCACCTGACCACCTGCCATGCTACTATTTGGCAAGACCCTTTAGTTATGCTATGACTTGCCCTGACTATTATCAATCTCTTACCATGACTTAACCCGACTATTATCAATCCTTTGATATGCTTGGTTGTTTACTAAATATCATCACCCTGTCATGCTATCACTTGACACCCAGCATGATATACTTGACTTGTGATTATCACCTTTACGGGAACCTTACCTTATTATCATGTATCATGATCAGTGACTTGTTTTCCTGCTTTACATGCAGTGACCTGACTATATAGTACGTATGTACTCCTGATTCCTGATCATGTCCATTTCCAGTTATTCCCGTAAAGTGATAATTAAACTAATGAATCCTAAAAAGGACCAACTTGTATTGGGTCGGGGGAAACATGCGGATATCAATATGTGTTCGTGTTTACAGTGGCTTTTAGGAATGTTGTGCAACTACATGTTCCGGTCTGACCTGTGGGCCTCCAGGGGACCGAGGGGAGAGCTGGCTCCCTCATTACTGGTACCATCATGATAAGGGCATACATAAGTCCCTCCTGTTAGCCTTGCGGCTGGTTTCCGTTACCATGCAACGGAACAATCCTGGGCCGTGGTCCCGGGTATGTACGGGACCCACTGTAAACATAGTTCGTTGATACCCCCGCTGGTTTCCAATAACAACATTGTTTTACTCGGATATGGATCTATGTGCGTTGGGACGCTAGTTCACATAGTTAGATATCAGGGTAAGACGAGTAATAATAAAGTGTCATAATAACCGGCTCTTTAAGTTGTAAGTGGAGGTATGTGGAATGGGACGCATACTAAAGCTTGCAACTTAAACGGCTATGAATCTGTGTTGTGCCTTACTATATTTGCTTGTCCGGGATTTTACTTCGGATTTCCGGTTTTATGAGTATTATCGTATTATCGGCTCATATTCTGCTTTATCCATTGTATTCACTTGCCTCTTGTTCATTATCTTATCATGCCTGAGAACAGTTGGGTTGAATGGGCTTGGGTTATGGTGACATGAGATAAAGGTATATAGATGAGGGTTTCCTTGTTTGGATTATTCCTTCGATGTACTAGTCTCATGGAACCGTAATCTGAAGCCATACAATCAGATTGCTTGTCCTTGGCTTTACATGACATGTACTCACCCTTGCTCGCCACTTGGTTTTGCTTCACCACTCGCCTGGGGAGTATCATTTGACTCCCCTGGATCCTCATGTCCAGGTCATGGAGCTTGGAGCGTGTAGATTCTCCCCTTGCGGATCAGAGTAGCGCAGCGGTAGCGTGGATCCCCAGCCGATCATCCAGAGCTCCATCCTTCCAGGCCCCTGTGTGCCTCTCGAGTTTCCTTTTAGTAAAACTCATGAGTGCCTTTTATACTGTTCATACTTGTACATTTCCATGTATTCCCGCATTTGCGCATATCAGTGATGTAATATTCATGTAATGTTGGATCACTTCTGGTGATATCTTTGTAATTGTACTCATGTGTTGGAATGTATAATGCACCATTTGCTTCCGTACTCTGATTCTTGCCTTTACTGATGCTTAGCGTATGTACGTGGGGGCACCTTCTGACCTGCGTATATACGTCGCAGTGACGTCCCCGTATCCGTGGGATCGGGGCGTTACAGGATGGTATCAGAGCCTAGGCTCTAACTTCCTCAGTACGTCCAGAGGGCAAATTAATGGTAAAGAAATTTGCAACTGGAATACTTGAGTCTTGGTTATACATTCCAACTACAAGTGCAGAGTTATCTGATTCTTGACCATCCTTCCTTTGATTCCTAATCCCTCCTATCCTTTCCCTGTTTTGGTTTTATGAAGCCTTTATGCCAACTTAAGATATGATTAGACTAGAGAGGTAGTGGCTGGTTCAGAATGAAGCTATTATATGACCTCTTCGGCGAATTCTATGAAGCTTGGTATTCTCCAGATTGATCCTGATCTGGCTATCTTTCAGGAGTCAGCAGTCGGAATTCTCTACGGATATTCTTTCAGAGTGATTGGTGCCTGGTATTCGGGATTCTTAATTATCGGTCTTCTTTATTATTATGCTCAGGACTATCAGGATTTCCTTTATCTTCAGTATTCTGGCTTATTCTCGGAGGGCTATCAAATATGCAGTACAATTGGAATTCTAAAGATTTATACAGCCGGAAGTGCGGAGGATGATTATTGTTCAGTCGACCTGAGAGCCCTACCTATAGTGCTTCATATCTTAATTGGTATAAATTCCACCCTTGACCTCTTTGTGTTCATTTTACCCCTTACCGAAATTGCGAGGACGCAATTTTTTGTAAGGTGGATGGAATGTAACACCCCGCTCCCGGAATACGAACTTAGTTGCGTATTCAGATTTTTGATCGTATTTTTTCGATTTACCCTCTGTACTTATTTTGTATTATGAATTGTTTATATGATTGTTTTGTCTTAAATTTGGATTCGTGGACTCGGAGTCAGCCCTAGTCTGAACCGAAGACCCGATCCTAATGTATTACTTGATTTGGTCTTTCCGGTAATTAGATTTGACCGATTTCAGTTTCAAATATTATTTTCCTATATTTTAGATTTTATATGATTTTCTGGAATTTTCCTGAATTTAATTAAATATCTTCAAACCGGTGTCGGCCAGTGCTGCTGACCGATTCCCAGATTTTTAGTTTACAAACGGTTTAGAATTTCTAAAAGTTCCTTTAGACATTATTTCTTAAAATCATATTTTCTACCTAAATACTTTTTCTGGGAATTTTATGAATTTATGAAAATTCCACCGGAGTCGGTAGCTAACTGATTCCGGGATTTTTAGTTTTAAAACTATAATTATTTCTCCAAACGAATTTCACCATGAGTCTTAAAATAATATTCTTGATTTTTGATAATTATTTCGGGTCGTTCCGAGATACTTGAATTTCGGACGATTCGGTATTTTCCCGAAAGATTTCCGCATCCGCAACCGAATCCCGGGAATCCGCCACTTTCATTATTTTTCATTTTCTCTTCCAAGAGAATAATTTCCCTTTTCCATTTTCTTTTCCTTTTCCTATTTTCTTTCTTTCCTTCCACCCTAAGTTTTCCCCAAACTTTTACAACTTCCAATTCCTTCTCTAATCTTCCAATTACTTCCACCAACTTCCTCATTAAATGCCTTCTTTTTTCTCTCTCTTCCATGGCCAGCCAAGTGTGGCTAGGAGAGACACCTCACCTCCCTATTTACAAAAACCCCTCTCTTTTAATTATTTGCACCTCCTTCACAAAATCTAAAACCTATAAATACTTTCCTTCCCTTTCTTTATTCATTTTCACTTCATCTTTCTCTTTCTTCTCTTCACCAAAACCCTAACCTCCAACATCTCCTTCACCTCCACCACCTCCGCCGGCGCCTCCGGCCACCACGACTCCGGCGAGAGACCCCGATCTCCGGCCACCACTTCTTCTCACCAACACCAACAACAAAACCTCCAACCTCCACTTTCTTCTTCATCATCAACTTCCATCACCACCACCATCACTCCATCATCAACCACTCCTTTTGGTGAGTATTTCTACTCATCAAGACTTGGCTAATTCCTAGTATACTTTTGTTTACAATTCATGTATACTTGTGCCATCAAAATCATATTTTTAGATCATCAAACACACCATCACAAATCTGTTCTGTATCCTGTTTTCAGTCGATTAGTCGACTTGATCTAGGGATTAGTCGACTACCTCATCTATTTGAAACGTAACCTTTTCTAGAACACAGTTTTAGTCGACTTAGTTTATTTATTAGTCGACTAGAAATCACTGTTAGTCGACTACCCATTTCATATAGTCGACTAACTTTTCCTGAACCAAAACTTAAATCTCTGTACCACAGTTTTAGTCGACTTAAGCCTAGACTATTAGTCAACTTGAAATCATTGTTAGTCGACTACCCTTTCCATCTAGTCGACTAACTTTTCCTGAATCAAAACCCAACTTTCTGTAACTCAGTCTTAGTCGACTTAGAGTATCTGTTAGTCGACTTGAGATGACTATTAGTCGACTACTCCTTGACCCTAGTCGACTAACTTTTCCTGAAACAGAATTCCAACTCTCTGGAACCCAGTTTTAGTCGACTATACCAGACTGTTAGTCGACTAACCCCTTTATTAGTCGACTACTCTTTCCACCTAGTCGACTAACTTTGGCTGTCTGTTATAGTTGATTTCTTTCTTGAATATGAACCATATCCTTGAGTCTTATATCATATATTGGTATTGCTTGACTTGTCTATTGACAAACATCATCTTCCCTTCTCTCTTTCTCTCTCCTCTTCACTCTACATATTTATATATCATATATTATGGCGCATCCCGAATTCCGTGGATTTCGGACCTTTCGGCGTTTCTGGTGATTCAGGCGAGTGTTCTCGCTCGCTACCCTCTTGCTCCCTATTTCATTGATTATGCAAATATTCTCGTTCTAGTCTCCATGTATTTTATTTCATGTTCTATATCTTTTACTGTTTTATGCTATGCGTGGCCGACCCTTCGTGGTCGTTGTACTTTGGGTTACTTTTATGTTACCTTGCCATACCATTACCTCAGACTAGTCAGTTGCATGCTTTTATTTAACACATGTATATCACCTGACCATCTAGTGTGTTATTACCTGACCACCTGCCATGCTACTATTTGGCAAGACCCTTTAGTTATGCTATGACTTGCCCTGACTATTATCAATCTCTTGCCATGACTTAACCCGACTATTATCAATCCTTTGATATGCTTGGTTGTTTACTAAATATCATCACCCTGTCATGCTATCACTTGACACCCAGCATGATATACTTGACTTGTGATTATCACCTTTACGGGAACCTTACCTTATTATCATGTATCATGATCAGTGACTTGTTTTCCTGCTTTACATGCAGTGACCTGACTATATAGTACGTATGTACTCCTGATTCCTGATCATGTCCATTTCCAGTTATTCCCGTAAAGTGATAATTAAACTAATGAATCCTAAAAAGGACCAACTTGTATTGGGTCGGGGGAAACATGCGGATATCAATATGTGTTCGTGTTTACAGTGGCTTTTAGGAATGTTGTGCAACTACATGTTCCGGTCTGACCTGTGGGCCTCCAGGGGACCGAGGGGAGAGCTGGCTCCCTCATTACTGGTACCATCATGATAAGGGCATACATAAGTCCCTCCTGTTAGCCTTGCGGCTGGTTCCGTTACCATGCAACGGAACAATCCTGGGCCGTGGTCCCGGGTATGTACGGGACCCACTGTAAACATAGTTCGTTGATACCCCCGCTGGTTTCCAATAACAACCTTGTTTTACTCGGATATGGATCTATGTGCGTTGGGACGCTAGTTCACATAGTTAGATATCAGGGTAAGACGAGTAATAATAAAGTGTCATAATAACCGGCTCTTTAAGTTGTAAGTGGAGGTATGTGGAATGGGACGCATACTAAAGCCTGCAACTTAAACGGCTATGAATCTGTGTTGTGCCTTACTATATTTGCTTGTCCGGGATTTTACTTCGGATTTCCGGTTTTATGAGTATTATCGTATTATCGGCTCATATTCTGCTTTATCCATTGTATTCACTTGCCTCTTGTTCATTATCTTATCATGCCTGAGAACAGTCGGGTTGAATGGGCTTGGGTTATGGTGACATGAGATAAAGGTATATAGATGAGGGTTTCCTTATTTGGATTATTCCTTCGATGTACTAGTCTCATGGAACCGTAATCTGAAGCCATACAATCAGATTGCTTGTCCTTGGCTTTACATGACATGTACTCACCCTTGCTCGCCACTTGGTTTTGCTTCACCACTCGCCTGGGGAGTATCATTTGACTCCCCTGGATCCTCATGTCCAGGTCATGGAGCTTGGAGCGTGTAGATTCTCCCCCTTGCGGATCAGAGTAGCGCAGCGGTAGCGTGGATCCCCAGCCGATCATCCAGAGCTCCATCCTTCCAGGCCCCTGTGTGCCTCTCGAGTTTCCTTTTAGTAAAACTCGTGAGTGCCTTTTATACTGTTCATACTTGTACATTTCCATGTATTCCCGCATTTGCGCATATCAGTGATGTAATATTCATGTAATGTTGGATCACTTCTGGTGATAACTTTGTAATTGTACTCATGTGTTGGAATGTATAATGCACCATTTGCTTCCGTACTCTGATTCTTGCCTTTACTGATGCTTAGCGTATGTACGTGGGGGCACCTTCTGACCTGCGTATATACGTCGCAGTGACGTCCCCGTATCCGTGGGATCGGGGCGTTACAACAGAGTCTTCTTTCCTCTTTTATAATTGAAATCATTTCGCTGTAACTTTTCAGCCACCCAAAGAAATTTTATACCAACCAAGACATTTTTTCGACTAAACATTGACATTCTCATTCTATTACATTGAGGCAATTTGATTGAGTTTAGACCTGTAAAGAAAAGTACAGAATTTTAGAATTGATAATAGATAGTGCAGGTACTCAATACTACCGCGCTAGCAAGTGGCTATGCGGGTCGTGATCCACAAGAAGAGACTTGTGATGGAAGCGTGTTATAAGTTCTCTTTTAGTTTACTTGAAATGGTTAAAAGTCTTCTTTGTTCTTGTAAAGAAAAGAAAGAAATCTATTATTAAGTTAAGAAGAAAGTAGTATATTGAGAAGGTGGAGAAAATAGAAAATAAGTATATACAAAGAAATAAAAATAGTAAAGAGTTGAAAGTTGGTTTTTGAAATTATTTTCTAAACTAAGAAATTGAAATAGAAAGGAAATGTTTACCTACCTTTTCAGTGCTTGTTTACCTTGAATCCATTGCGATGACTTACCTTGTCTCTGAAGGCGAGTAGAGCATGGTCTATAGGATCTTTTTCATTCCCGATCTACACTATCAATTAAGGAGCAAGCCAAACTAATAAGGAACAGTTATCTATCACCATAAGGCACTTGCAATGACAAGATAGTTTCGAGGCTGTAGGAATCACTTGGATTTACAAGCACTTAGAGGGAAGAAACAAAAACAGGAGTAAAAAAGAAAATGTAACTTTGATTCGATTGAAATAACACTGAAAGAAAAGAAGACTTAATTACACTGGTGTTACCCTCAGTACAAGTTTCACTCTCATTCTCCTATGAAACTCATCTCTCATCTCAGTTACACATATAAAATAAAAAATTACATAAAATAAAACTAAAAATCCTAAGTTACAAACTACAGTACAGTCCAGCCTATGCTTTATGTTGAATCATTCTCTCTGGCCTCAGAATTTGCAGGTATTTATAGCAAAACACAACATGAGAGAGCCTCTGAAGATAGGAGGAGCAAATTCTCCCCGTATCTTAATTGTAATGCGGCGAAAATGCGGCATTTGCGGCTGGCCACATCCAGGGTGCGCGAGTCTCTGATCTCTCGAACATCCTTTGTCTCTTAATAGATTTTCAGTATGGGCTCTGGATTCATCTATATCACTGTTGATCTTTAGCTAACCGAAATGGATCTATCAAAATCCAAATTTTACTAATTTTCATTTGGTGTTATCTCTCTGATTTTCTCTGATCTTCAGTTGACAATTGCCTTAATCCTTGATTTTGATTTAATCTGAACTTTAATGGGCTTTGGGCTCATTTTCTTTTCTTTCTCCTTTAGTAAAGGCCCCGCAATTAATTAGACAAAAAGATAATTAAAACAGAGTTTATTAATTAATAAATATGAGAATGTGATGATAAATATGCAATATCAATCGTCGTTTACATCCCCACACCTATCTTTTGCTCATCCTCGAGCAAAACAAATAAAAGTGAAATAAAGCTAACCTAGTCTAACTCACTTTTGTAGGAATCACGGTTGCAACTTAGCATGTGTAACAAGTCGTTAGACCTCTAGGTTACCCCTACAGGAAGAGTTTTGTCTCATGAGAATTTTCAGTGGATTATACCCACAAAATCTATAAAGAAAGAGAAATAAAGTGTTGTTGGCTTAAGGTTATAATCACCCAGTTTTATCATTTTGATGATAACAAACATATGTGGTTAGTTGTACTAATTAAGTTCAAGTGTTTAACTATATTTCAGGGTTTTAAGGATTCAAGGACTTTTCTTCCTCTAAAGGAAGACGTTGAAGACTTAAGAAGATTCAAATACGGGATTAAAACTCAAAGCACTCGACGTCGCTAATGGAAAAGCCCGGTTGAAGATCTTGTAATCACCTAGAGCTTAGTAAGATATTAGTTTGTTAAAGTGTAGAATAAAGTAATGATGCTCAGGAAGTTACACACACAAAATACATGATTTCGAAAAATACAAGTTTTAGTAGTATTGATATTTTGTATGTTTGGTTTTGATACATGTCTCATAATTTTTTCAAAATTTTATAACAAGTTTATGACATGTATTTCATCACTAGTACATTGCTACATTACCCATAAACCAATACAAATATTGAGAAAATATTTGAAACTCAAAAGTTTTTATAAAAACTATTTCAGGCCAGAATGGTCGACCGCCCGGTCGACCGGTGCCCATTGCAGGTCAGAACGGTCTACCGCTCGGTCGACCGAGCCTCTGGCCAAGGGGCGTGCACATTTGTGCACGTTGCCGGTCGACCGACCGGCTGACCGCTAACCCTTGCGGTCGACCAATCGGTCGACCGACTGAGAGACCCAACTCTCGTTAGGGTTGGTTGACCCGGTCAGTCGACAGTTTAGTTTTTCTTTTTAAACTACCAAGCGGTCGATCCCACGGTCGACTGGAGCCAACAGCTCTTTTCTGGATGACCTGTCGGCTGACCGGCCGACTGCCAGATGGCCATAACGGCTAGTTTTTGAATCTATTTTGTTTTTAGTGGATTCCAACAGGCATTTTTGATTTCCAAGTGTCTAAACTCACCCAAATGACCTGGTATGATTTATAAATGATATTTATTCATTGCCTATATATATGGGTCATTAGTTTTGGTTTTAGATAAGAAAAATACGCAAGTTTACAAGTTTTCAAGTTTGTTTCAAAAGAGAAAAGTTTTTCTAGCTTTCAATCTCCAAGTTCTTTCTTTCCAAAGCTATTTTCAGTTGGTTTTAGAGCTCCTTTATTCTTTCTAACTGAATTTCATTTCTCACTTAACTTCTTGAGCAACACTTCATATTCTACTCTATAGGAATTGTAAGAGAGAGTGTTGTGATCTTGTTAGATTACCAAGTGCTTTGTAACCTCAATTGGTTTTGTTCTACTCTCGTGTAGAGGGTTGAGTTGGTGGAGTTGTTTACTCCGGTCTTGTGTAGACCAAGTTGTAATTCCTTTACGTAAGGTCCCTTTGTGGAAGATCCCTTAGAGGATAGTGAAATCCTTCATAGTGGTTAAGGCGGGGACGTAGAGCGGTGGCTCGAATCTCGAAACAAATTCCTTTATGTTTGCGATTGCTTGTGTCTTGCTCTCTATTATTTTTCATTTTTCATACTTGTATAATTGTTCATCTTGCATTCTATAATTGCTTTCATTATCGGTCTATACTCATCTCTATAAGGAGGCAATTGAGCACCTCAACTCATTATCTAGAGTAATCAAAGAGGAGAAGTTTTAGAGCCCTTCACGGGGAATTCAGCTTCAATTCTTGTTTTGAGTGACCGTTTGCATAATTCATCATAAGTAGTTTTAAAATTGTATTTGATTAGCAAAACACATATTCACCCCCTTCTAGGTGTATTTCAATTAGTATCAGAGCTTTGGTCTCTAGATTTTTGGCTTAACAACCTTAGAGATATCTTGATTTCTAATCACTTCTTTCACAAATTCATCTTCATCCACTTTAGTAAAAATGGCCAAAGGTATTAAGACCCGTCCCAAATTTGATGGCCTTAACTTTTCTATATGGAAGGTTAAGATGACTGTATATTTGTAATCCTTAAGAAGCCGGGTTGCAAAAGCGGTGACCAAACCCTTTAGTGTACCCATTGGTGATAAGGACACTTGGTCCGATATTGTCACTAAGGAGTTTGATGCAAATGCTAAGGTACACTATGCCTTACTTCAATCTTTGATCGATGACGATATTGCTAGGGTCATCCATTGCAAATTCGCCTATGAGATTTGGACACACCTAGTAGTCACACACGAAGAAACGTCACAAGTTAAGAGAGCAAAGATTGATCTCTTACGTTCCCAATATGAGAATTTCACCATGCATGTTAATGAAACCATTGATGATATGGTAATAAGATTTACTAAAATAACTAATGATCTTGCTTTTTTAGGTGATGCAATTGACAATGATAAAAAAGTAAGGAAGGTCATTCGGGCACTTGCACCCTCATGGGAAGTCAAGGCTATTACATTTAATGAGCTAAACGACAAAGAAGAGATGGAGCTCATCGGTCTTATAGGAAACCTTAAGACCCATGAAATGGAAAAGAAGGTAAGGGAAGAGATGGCACTACAAAAGAAGAAAGTGATCGCTTTCAAATCCGTTCCTACCATCTCCAACGATGATGATGAAGAAGAGGATGATGAAGAATTCTCCCTCATAGTGAAAAATGTAAGGAGGATGTATAACAAGGCCAAGATTAACAATAGAAGAAGATGGTAAGGGAAAGAAAACAAGAAGGTCATATGCTTCAATTGTCGGAGGCCGGGCCACATGGTTGCGGATTGTCCGGAGACCAAAACTAAACTTTCAAACTCCAAGAAGCCCTACAAAAAGAAGGCTCTCAAAGCTACGTAGGACTCGGAGAGTGAAACCGATAAAGAAGTGGATACGGTACATGTGTGTTTCATGGCTAATGATAACACACCTAAGGTAACATCCGAACCCTCACTTGACGATTGTGATTAACAATGGATGAATTGGGTGAGGCTTTTGAAGAGTTGTCTAACAATATGATTTCCTTAAAAAGAAGTATTTAAAAATGAAAAAGAAAAATGAAACCCTTCAAAATAAAATTGTTATTCTTTCTAAAGAAAAATATGATTTATCTTCCACACTCTTATCCACACAAAAAGATTTTGATGCATATAAAATTTCATGTAAAGTGCAATTTTCATTAATTGATAAAATTGAGATTTCTATTTTAAAAGATAAAATTAATTCTTTAGGAGATGTATTAAATAAATGTGAGTTTGATAAATCTAGGTTGGAGGCAACGTTTCCTCAGAAACTTACTCCAAAGAAACATGTCCATACCACACATGCTCACATGCATATTCACACTCCTAAATCACAACATATACATACACATCATACTAGACATACTACATACACCAAACATATTCACACCCCACACTCCCATCATGCTTTTATTTATAATAGAGTTTATTCATACACCTATTGTGCTGAAAAGGTCACTTAGACAAATTTTACTTTGATAGAATAAATGCTTCAAATGATCACATTTGGATTTGAAATGCTAACATTAAAGGACGTAAGAAAATTTGGGTACGAAAATCAACCAATTTGTTACTGGATATAGGTACACAACAAGGCTCCAAGACGTAGGGACCGGTGGTACCTTGATAGCGTTTACTCAAGTCATATGACTTGGGATATCAATAATTTTGCAACTCTATCAAGGTACCATGAAGGTGGCACCATCACTTTCGGAGATGATTCCAAAGGGAAAATTATCGGTATATGTAACATTAAAATTGGCTCATCTCCCTTAATTGAAAATGTTGTTTTAGTTGATGGTCTCAAGCATAATCTTTTGAGTATTAGTCAACTTTGTGATAGAGTTTTCAAAGTGTTTTTGATGATTTGGCTTACAATATTTTAGATAGACAAACCAATGCATGTGTACTTTTTGGTTTTCGTGGAAATAATATGTACATGATTGATAAGTAAAATTTAAAATGCAATGCTACATGTTTAAATGCTTTTAATGAAGACTCTTAGTTATGACATAAGAGACTAGGCCATGTTTTATTTGACCATCTATATAGAATCAACAATAAAAAAGTGGTGAAAGGTATTTCTTGTTTGAAATTTGAGAAGGACCGCATTTGCGATGTATGCCAACTTGGGAAACAAACCAAGTCCTCTTTCAAAACAATTAAGGATATCATGACATCAAGACCCTTGGAGTTAATTCACATGGATTTGTTTGGTCCAACTAAAACCAAAAGTCTAAATGGAAATCGTTTTGTCTTTATTTTGATTGATGATTTTTCTCGTTTTACATGGGTTTTCTTTTTAGAATACAAAGATCAAGCCTTTTCACATTTTCAAGTATTTAGGAAAAGAGTTGAAAAAGAAAAATATTTTCCGATTTTACGTATAAGAAGTGATAGAGGTGGTGAATTCATTAACCACTTGATCGGTTACATATATTGCATATATTGTCACATTACCATGTTTATTATCTAAATAAATCATATTAATAAGTCCTATTTTTATTTATAAAATACAGGCCCATTGCTAAAGGATAGGAAAGAGAAACGAGCCCAAAAGCCCATTAAATTCTGATTTAATTCAGAATTAATTCAAAATCAGGAAATCAGGGCAGATCATGACAAATCGGAGAGGTTGAAAATCGGTTAAAATGAATCTTCCTAAATCAAGTGGTTAAAGCCAAAGATCAAAGGCTGTTTCATCAAATCCTGAAGCAAACGGGAAAACCAGCAGGAGATAAAGTCAAAACACAAAACAAGAAGGTGTACCCCCGGGTGTGGCCACCTGGCCACACCCAGGCCGCGGCTGTTTGGCTTCTGTTGGGGGAGCGTTTGCTCCCCTATCTTCGTACGCCCTATCCCGTTTGGTTTTCGCCTATAAATATTGTATTTTTCAGAGAAAAGGGGACCAAAAATTAGTTTAAGTTTTTCTCTTTATTTTTAAGGTTTAGGTTCTTTGTTAGATAGTATAGAGAAGTTGTATCTCTATTTTCTAATTTGTAGTTCAGTTCAAATACCTGTGAGAGAGAGAGAGAGATAGAGTGATTGTAATCCGAAGATTGAAGTGTCATCAATAAAGGATCAAGTTTTCTCTTCTTCTACATCAAATTCACGGGTATGCCTTGCTTTATTTACATGTCTTATTTTTCATCTTCCATGAGTAGCTAAACTTATTTTCTGGGCTCACTATCGTCTCTCTCTCTTCGATCCCTCTTATTTTTGAATGGCTTTGATGTAAAGACCCAACGGAATCATATCCATGCCTTAAACTAAGCCTTTCTTCTTTGAAAGTGTTCTTGAAGGCACATGAGGATGGGTTTGGATGTGTAAATTTCTACTTCTTTTAAAACATCACTTGAACTTGTTTTTATTTCATACTTGAAAGACTTGATGATTTAACATTCAATTCAAGATGATTTCTTAAGAAAAGAGTTAACTTTTCCAAACAATATTATTTGCTTTGCTTAAAACTTTCTAAACTCAAGTTTAAGTTTTTGCCTATGATCAAGTTGAGGCACTAAGAATTTCAAGAGAAGAACACATCATTGAGTAATGAGATAGTGAGCCAAGATCTTCTTCCTATATTAAAAATCAACAAAACAATTTTCAACACTTTTTAAAGATCACCGTTTCCAAAGCCTTCTCTAAATTTGCAATTTTTCTTTTAATCATTTCCTTACTCTCCATTTTCTTTTTCAATATAAAAAAAACAAACTCCATTCTTTCCTTTCTAAATAAAAACACTGAAAAGCTTTCATCGCATTCCTCCTCGTGGACATGACATGTTAGCCCAAAACTAGACGGTAATTCTTATCACTTTCAATTCAAAATCAAATTTTTGGCGCCGTTGCCGGGGAGGGAACGGTGTAATTATTTTCTAACAAGTTTGGTGTCTTATTTTAGGGACATTGAGGAATCAGATTTAGCACTCAAGCTTTGCAGGAGAAGACTTCTATTCTGTGCCCCTACTCTCGAAAGTAGGAAACAAAATTTCAAGAAATTACAGCGCAAGTTTGAAAATTTTTGGACTACTAAAAAACTCTTTTTTACAGGACATACCGCTTTGCAAAAATACAGTTTTTGTGTATTATTCTTGCTATATCTGATATTCACACTCCCTATTTTTAATCCTACAGTAATATGAGTGATTGTTAATTGCCTAAAAAAACGTTTAGACTTGCATTCTGGGTATTTGTCTAATTACATTTCTTTTACAATTACTGTTGAAGATAGCTGGAGACAATGTACGTATGCATAACATATAGTGCAGGAAATATTCTTGGGTGATATTTGCTTGTGAATGTTACTTTTCTATATCTTACACACTCTGCACAATCAATTTTAAGGGCAAAACCCAAATCAAGATAAGGTGGGGAAGTCATTACCCTTCCTCAGCCCACAAACCATCTCCAAGCACGCACAACCTAAGCCTAAATAAAATCTGATAGACGTTGGCCTTAGAGACATCTCGAACTCACTAGGAGATTATCCTAAGGGGGAAGGTGTTAGAATTTGACTCCTGTCAAATCAGTGTCTAGGAAAGGGTTGAGGGATAAACCCCGAAGGCTGGTGGTTTGGCTTAATTAGGCCCGTCGTTTTTGCACGGATACCTCCCACCAATCTTGCCCTGACCTGGCTTATTAGCTTGTGGTCAAAGTCTGCATTATACCTCCTGTGGATAATCAACCAGTTAAGAGTTGTCTAGGTCAAGGTTACCTTAGACTGGGCTTGGTTGTTTACTCTTGTTGACTATTGGTAAACTTGTTTGTGATTGTGTTTATGTATGCAAGTATGGTCAAGAGACCCTAATTCATCTATGTTGATTAGAAGCACATCACCACCCAAGTTTGAACCAAGACTAGATCTGGTTATGACTCAACCGACATCTTGCAGGATAGGTTCTATCCCATTAGAACTTCACTTCCATCTTGCATCCAACTTCCATCGGTTGGTGAATACAATTTTGAGCTCAAGTCTCAATTCATCAACACAATCCCCAAGTTTCATGGTTTAGAGTCCGAAGATGCTTATTTCTTCGTAAGAGAATTTGAGGAAGTATGTCTAATGATGAAAAACTCACACCTTGTAGATGATGCTATTAGGTTGAGATTTGTCCCTTTTGCTCTTAAGGACTTAGCCAAGAAATGACTTTACAGCTTAGCGGCCGGCTCTATCACATCTTGGGATAGTTTCATCAAGGTCTTCTTGAAGAAATTCTATCCAATTTATAGGACTACTCTCATTAGGATGAACATCATGCAATTCAAGTAAGAAACTAGTGAACCGTTTTGGAGGTACTATGAACGCTTTAAAGACCTTCTTGTCCAATGTCCTCACATGGAATAGAGAAATGGCGACAATGTCAAATTCTTTATGACGGTTTAGACTACTCAACCAAGACCCTCTTAGAAAGCATGTGCCAAGGGGAATTCTTGTAGAAGGATGAGAATGAAGAATGGGATTTATATGAGAGTCAGCTGAAAAGACCATCCAATGGGAACCTACTAGTGAAACCTCGAGGAACTCAAACTCCATCTTTTTGAAAGGAGGTTTCCATTCTATTGAATCATCCATAGCTAACGAGACTAAGTTAGCTAACCTAGCGAGAAGACTGGAAGCTTTAGAAACTAAGGAACCAAGTCCAGTCAATCAAGTCAGCCCAAACCAATTTCTAACTCCGGGCTGTACTTACTGTCAAGCCATGAATCATGTGTTTGAGGAGTGTCCTGTGTTTCAAGCTCAGCAACAATACCCTGAACCGATGAATGCGGCCTTTTCAAGGCCGAACAATAATCCTTACGCACCAACGTACAATCCTGGTTAGAGAAATCACCTGAATTTCTCATGGAGCCAAAATAGTAATGACCATTCACGGTTAAATCATGCAAGCTACTTCCATCATGCCAATAATTCTTCCAATCATCAACTCAACTTTTCCAATTTCCATCATAATTCTCCCAACCATCCGCCTAATTTCTCAAACTATCAATAAAACTTTCCCAACCAAGCTCCATAATCTTCCTTCCAGAATTCTTAACTAGAAAGGAGAATGACTGACATTGAGAGAAGTATGAAAAGGTACATGAAGAACCAAGATTCCCTCATGCAAACTATACAGAGGCTAGAGGTTCAATGAACCAATTAGCATCCACAGAATGAGAGACAAAAGTGTACCTTACCTAGTCAGCCAATAATGAATCCTAGGAATTCTCAACAAGCTCATTTGGCTGAGGATCAATCACTGAATTAATGTAATGGTGTTCATACATTGAGGTTGGGAAAGAAAGTTGATAATCAAGTGTCAACATCATCTAAACCCATTCAGCACAACCACACTCAACCATCCACCTCATCTTGTCCCAGTCCGTCCAAATCTGATGAATCTGAAATAGATAAGTCAACTAGTCAGGTGCACCAGCCTATAACACCATTTCCTAATAGGCTGAAAAATAACAAGCAAAATCCACACATGGATAAGATAATTGAGATCTTCAATCAGGTGAAGATAAATGTGCCACTTCTTGATGCCACCCAACAAGTCCCATCCTATGCTAAGTTTCTTAAGGACATGCGCACCAAGAAGAGAAAGACTAATGTACCCAAAAAAGTCTTCTTAGCTACTAATATTAGTGAGCTACTGTCAGGTCCGATCCCTGTCAAGTACAAGGATTCGGGTTGTCCCACCATTGCCTGCACCATAGGACAAGCCGAGATTAGTCGTGCACTTCTTGACTTGGGAGCAAGTATCAACTTGCTTCTATTCTCAGTTTATCAACAACTCAGTTTGGGCGATCTTAGTCCAACTCGAGTCATTATCTAACTGGTTGACCGTTCAGTGAAAGTTTCAAAGGGAAAAATTAATGATGTCCTTATCCGGGTCGGGGAGTTTATTTACCCCGTTGATTTCATAGTTTTAAAAACACAACTTGTATCTAATCCTAGGGCTCAAATTCCTGTTATCTTAGGGCGACCATTCCTTGCTACTGCCAATGCCATCATCAATTGTAGGAATGGGTCCATGAGGTTAACCTTTGGGGATATAACTAAAGAAGTCAATGTCTTTAACCTAGGAAAACAACCCCATGATGTTGAGGACCAAACATTTGAAGTCAACCTCATTGAGAACTTAACAAGTGAACACAGGGAAGAATTAGAACTAGAAACTAAGTGTGACTTCAGGTTAGAGTCTGATGACTTTAATCTTGATCAGGTTGTTGAGTCTGCTGTGAATTGGGCCTCGAACCCTATTTCACTAAATATGCAAACAACAAATTTGACTCATCCTTCCAGTGAGCCTTCCTCTTCCTTAGAATTGAAAGCCTTACCTGTGCATCTCAAGTACGTCTATCTAGGCGAACAAGAGACCTTACCTGTCATCATTGCCTCCCATTTAAACGATGGGCAAGAAGAAGATCTTAAAGCAATTCCAAGAAAATATAGGTAAGCCATTGGCTGGACTATGACTGATATAAAGGGATTGAGTCCAACCATAGTTTAACATCGCATTCATCTCAATAAGATGCAACACCTAAAAGAGACCCACAACATAGGTTAAACCCTATAATGCATGAGGCTGTTCATGCTGAAATTGTGAAACTCTTAGACAATGGGGATAATCTATCCCATTTCTGATAGCCAATGGGTCAGTCCTATCCACGCGGTTCCAAAGAAATCTGGTTTCACCGTAGTGAAAAATGAGAACAAAGAGTTGGTCCAAACTCGACTTCCCACGAAGATTCGAGTTTGCATTGACTATAGGAAGCTTAATACTACAACTTGTAAGGACCATCTTTCACTTTCCTTCATTGATCAAATGCTTGAACATTTGGCGGTCCACGAGTATTACTGTTTCTTGGATGGATATTCGGGGTATAATCAGATTCCTATTGCTTCTGAGGACCAAGAAAAGACTATGTTCACATGTCCATTTAGGACATTTACTTATCGTCGAATGCTTTTCAGTTTGTGCAATGCCCCAGCAACGTTTCAACGTTGCATGTTGAGTCTTTTTTCTGATATGATAGAACGATTCTTAGAAATCTTCATGGATGATTTCTCCATCTACGGAGATTCATTCACTCAATGTCTCCACCATTTAGAACTTGTCCTCTAACGTTGTGCTGAGAAAAATTTGACACTAAACTGGGAGAAATGCCACTTCATGGTATGACATGGAATTGTCTTGGGTCATGAAATCTCCAAGAAAGGAATTGAAGGGGATAGAGCCAAGATTGAGGTTATTGTTAAGCTTCCCATACTCAAATGCGTGAAGGATATTCAATCCTTCTTAGGACACGCCAGTTTTTACCGAAGATTTATCAAGGATTTTAGCAAAATTGCTAGGCCCTTGACTAATCTGTTAGCTAAGGATGTGTCCTTCACTTTCGATGCTGAATGTATGAATTCTTAGGAAAACCTTAAGAGAGAGCTTACTTTTACACCAATCATATCTGCTCCGGATTGGTCTAAGCCATTTAAAATCATGTGCGACGCTTCTAATTTTACCATAGGCGCTGTCCTAGGATAGCGCATTGATAACAAGCAGCACGTGATTTACTACTCTAGTAGGACTCTCAATGATGCTCAACTGAACTATACTACTAGTGAGAAGGAATTCTTGGTAGTAGTGTTTGCCTTAGAGAAATTTCATCCCTACCTATTAGGATCCAAAATCACAATTTTCACCAATCATTCTGCGCATAGGTACCTCATGATAAAGAAGGATGCTAAGGCCGAACTCATTCGTTGAATCCTCCTTCTTCAAGAATTTGATCTCGAGATTCGAGACAAGAAAGACGTAGAAAATGTCGTTGCTGACCATCTCTCGCGAATCCCAAATTCTCCAATTAATGAATTGCCCATAAATGAGAATTTTCCTGATGAAAATCTCTTAGCTATCTTTAGGGAACCATGATTTGCTGATATAGTGAATTACTTAGTCACAAACCAAACTCCGTCTCATTGGTCTAAAAACGATATATACCGGTTCTTATCCTAAGTCTGGTATTTCTTTTGGGAGAGACCTTATCTTTTTAATTACTGTTATGACCAAATTATTAGGAGATGCATTCCCGATGAAGAGGTTAAGAGTGTTTTATCCTTCTGTCACGAACTTGTATGCCGTGGACACTTTGGTCCCCATAAGACCACTGAAAAGCTGCTACAAAGTGGGTTCTATTGGTCCACTTTGTTCAAAGATGCTTATGAATTTTGCAAGACATGCCCTAGATGCCAGATGATAGGAAGGATCTCAAAACGAGATATGATGTCCCTCAACCCAATTCTAGAAATAGAACTCTTTGATGTTTGGGGCATCGACTTAATGGGTCTATTTCCTAATTCATTTGGAAACCAATACATATTGGTTGCTGTGGACTATGTGTCCAAGTGGGTAGAAGCCATTCCAAGTAAAACTAATGATAACAAAGTTGTCATAAAGTTTTTAAAAGAGAACATTTTCTCAGGCTTCGGAACCCCTCGTGCTATCATCAGTGATAATGGTACTCATTTTTACAATAGATCCTTTGAAGCTCTTATGCGAAAGTATGCCGTAACTCACAAATTGTCCACACCTTATCATCCTCAGACCAGTGGGCAGGTTGAGGTTTTCAATAGACAAATCAAGCTTATTTTGGAGAAAACTGTGAACCAAAACCAGAAAGATTGGTCCACCAAACTTGTAGATGCCCTATGGGCCTACAGAATCGCTTTCAAGACGATTCTAGGGATGTCTCCTTATAGGCTAGTCTTTAGGAAGGCTTGCCACCTACCCGTTGAGTTAGAGCATCTGGCCTTATGGGCTATCAAGCAGCTAAATTTTGACTTGACTAAGGCCGGTGACCTTC
The DNA here is from genome assembly GCA_038442645.1 of Agave tequilana. Lineage (NCBI taxonomy): Eukaryota > Viridiplantae > Streptophyta > Magnoliopsida > Asparagales > Asparagaceae > Agave > Agave tequilana. The sequence goes on along the minus strand of JAVJIF010005863.1, from coordinate 38,731 downwards.
AGAAATTACAAATTTCCGAATTAGAGGAGTTGAGAAATGAGGCCTATGAAAATGCTAAGATCACTAAAGATAGAATTAAGATTTTTCATGATAAACGCATCATAAGAATAACTTTTGTCTCTGGACAAAAGTCTTACTCTATAATTTTAGGCTTCATCTTTTTCAGAAAAATTAAAATCAAGATGGACTGGGCCATTCGTTACAAAAATCGTGTTTCCCCATGGTGCTATAGAGATCAGTGACACCAAGAATGAAAATGACTTTAAGGTAAATGATCAACGTCTTAAACCTTTCTTGGATTCGGTGCTGGTAAATGAAATGACTATGGGTCTTTTCGACCCAGTGTATCAGTAACTCTCCTCTTTTACATTTTATTTAATGCATCTATACATTTCTTTCATACATTGGGGATAATGCATGAGATAAGTGTGGGGGAGGGCTCTAACATGACTAATATAACTAAAAAAAGGAAGAAGACAAAGAATATATATATATATATATATATATAATATATATATATATATATATATAATATATATATATATATATATATATATATATATATATATATATTATATATATATATAACTTTTTGAAAGGTAAGAACAATATTTTGATATTTTTTGTAAGAAATTAAATCAATTTTAAGGAATAAGAAAATCATTATTAGCATTTCTTATACTTGGTCAACATAAGATGACTTGTTTGATTTTCAGGGTTAGGAAGAAAAATGATGGAAGTAATGTAGTCTTGATCTTTACCTTGAAGAAATATGCACATCTTACACACTTACACACTTAGGGTTCAAAAATAAAGACTCTTATGCCTTATACATACATACATACATACATACATACATACATATATATATATATATATATATATATATATATATATATATATATATATGAAAAATAAACAAATCTAATTATTGAATAGCTAGGTTCTTTGGCCTAAGAAAGCCTTGGTATTTATGCAAAAGATAATTGGATAAGATTGAAAAAAATATATATAAATCCTCTGATTAAGCTGGGTATTTGTGCCTCATGAAGCATAAGTATTCACGCCTAAAAGGGGTACATTTTATAAATAAAATCCCTTGGTTTCGTGGCCTTGTCTGCTAGAGTGTTTAAGTACTTAGGGTGTTTTCTCACCTGATGCCCTAAGACTGTCCAGTTTGGGTATCACCGACTAAAGGCTCGCTACATGGGCAGATTAGAAAGCCTAATGAAATTGAGGAATAAATACCACCAAAAATAATTATAAATAAGGCATAGAAGTTAATGTTAAAGAACCCTTAGTCAAATTTACGGTCACGAAGGTGCATATGACTCGGGGTAAATTAATAGACTAGATGAGAATACAATTTGACTCCTTACTTTGATTGATGACATGTTTTTGAATAGAGACTAAGTTTAGGAATGAAAAGTTTGATATTCCTATAACTTATAGATTACTTGAACTCTTACAAATATATTTCAAATATTTTCTCTTTTCAAAATACTTTTCGAAAATACTAACATTTTTTCTCTTTCTTTATAGATTTTGTGGGTGCAATCCACTGAAAACCCTCACGAGACAAAACTCATCCTCTAGGGGTAACATAGAGGTTTAATGGCTTGTTGCACATGCTCAGTGCAATCGAGTGACCTGCGAAAGTGGTCTAATAATTGATTAGGATTAGTTTTGATGTTTTGCTCGAGGGCGAGCAAAAGATAAGTGTGGCGGTGTGATCGGTCACATATATTGCATATGTATTGTCACATTGCCATGTTTATTATCCAAATAAATCATATTAATAAGTCCTATTTTTCTTTATAAATGCAGGCCCATTGCTAAAGGATAGGAAAGAGAAACGAGCCCAAAAGCCCATCAAATTCTAATTGAATTCAGAATTAATTCGAAATCAGCAAATTGGGGCAGATCATGGCAAATCAGAGAGGTTGAAAACCGGTTAAAATGAATCTTCTCAAATCAAATGGTTAAAGCTAAAGATCAAAGGCTGTTTCGTCAAATCCTGGAGCTGAAACAGGAAAACCAGCAGGAGATAAAGTGAAAACACAAAACAAGAAGGTGTACCCCCTGGGTGTGGCCACACCCAGGCCGCGGAAACGCGGCCAAAGCCGCGTTTCCGCGGTCGTTTGGCTTTTGTTGGGGGAGCATTTGCTCCCCTTATCTTCGTACGCCCTTTCCCGTTTGGTTTTCGCCTATAAATATTATATTTTTCATAGAAAAAGGGACCGAAAATTAGTTTAAGTTTTTCTCTTTGTTTTTAAGGTTTAGGTTTTTGTTAGATAGTATAGAGAACTTGTATCTCTATTTTCTAATTTGTAGTTCAGTTCAAATACCTGTGAGAGAGATAGAGTGATTGTAATCTGAAAATTGAAGTGACATCAATAAAGGATCAAGCTTTCTCTTCTTCTACATCAAATTCACGGGTATATCTTGCTTTATTTACATATCTTGTTTTTCTTCTTCCATGAGTAGCTAAACTTGTTTCCTGGGCTCACTATCGTCCCTCTCTTCGATCCCTCTTATTTTTGAATGGCTTTGAGTAAAGACCTAACGAAATCATATGCATGCCTTAAATTAAGCCTTTCTTCTTTAAAAGTGTTCTTGAATGCACATGATGATGAGTTTGGATTTCTAAACTTCTACTTCTTTTAAAACATCACTTGAACTTGTTTTTATTTCATACTTGAAAGACTTGATGATTTAATATTCAATTCAAGATGATTTCTTAAGAAAAAGAGTTAACTTTTCCAAACAATCTAATTTTCTTTGCTTAAAACTTTCTAAACTCAAGCTTAAGTTTTTTCCTATGATCAAATTGAGGCACTAAGAATTTCAAGAGAATAACACATCGTTGAGTAGTGAGATAGTAAGCCCAGATCTTCTTCCTATATTAAAAATCAACAAAACAATTTTCAACACTTTTTAAAGATCACCTTTTCCAAAGCCTCCTCTAAATTTACAAATTTTCTTTTAATCATTTCCTTACTCTCCATTTTCTTTTTCAATATAAAAAAACAAACACCATTCTTTCCTTTCTAAACAAAAACACCGAAAAGCTTTCATCGCATTCCTCCTCGTGGATACGACCCGTTAGCCCAAAGCTAGACGGTAATTCTTATCACTTTCATTTCACAATCACCACTCATTTATCACCTATTGTTAAGAATATAAAATCAAACATGAACTATCATGTCCTAGAATTTCACAACAAAATGGATTCGTTGAAAAGAAGAATCGTACTATTCAAAAATGGTTAGGACAATGATAAATAAATACAGACTCTCTCAATACTTATGGGGCGAGGCCGTAAACACATCATGTTACATCTCAAATAGAATTTATTTTTGTAAAAATACTTCTAAAACTTCATTTGAAATTTACTATCTGAGAGAACCTAATGTTTCTTACTTTAAAGTTTTTGGCTGTAAATGTTTTTGTTTTATACACTAAAGACAATTTAGGAAAATTGATGCCAAATCTTATGAAACCATATTTGTTGGGTATTCAAATACTAGTAAGGTCTATAGAGTCTTAAATAGATCTACTTTGACCATTGAAGAATATATACATGTCAAGTTTAAGAAATCTAATGCTTTTGTGAAGAATGTTGTAGAGATTGATTTCCTAGGTGAAGACATGGAGAAGATAACCTTGAAAGACTCACATATAGAAGAAGAAAAGCCCAAAATTGATGTACAAGGTGAAGTTCAAGAGGTTGAAGTGGAGCCAACACAACCACTTCCAAAAGATTGGAGATTTGCTTCAAATCATCCCAAGGACCTCATTATAGGTGATGTATCCAAGAGGGTAACTATTCGATCCAAACTCCATGATTTATATGGGCATTTTGCTTTTATTTCACACATTGAGCCCAAAAACATCCTCAAAGTTGAGGTCCATTCATATTAGTTGCTTGCAATGCAAGAAGAGCTCATTCAATTTGAGCGCAACCAAGTTTGGCATCTTATTCCTAGACCCCATGATAGACCAACTATTGGTACTAAATGGATCTTTAGGAATAAGTTGGATGAGTCAGGTAATGTTATTAGAAATAAAGCTAGGTTAGTAGCATAAGATTACACCCAAATTGAAGGTATCGATTTTGAGAAAACCTTTACACCCGTAGCATAGCTTGAAACCATACAGATGACACTTGTTTGCTTCTTATAAAGATTTCAAACTTTTTCAAATGGATGTCAAAAGTACATTTTTAAATAGTTTAGTAGAAGAGAAAGTGTATGTTGAACAACCCCCCGGGTTTGTTGATCCTACACATCCAATTTTTTTGTATAAACTTGATAAAGCTTTATATGGTTTAAAACAAGCTCCAAGAGCTTGGTATAAAAGACTTTCAACTTTTCTAATTTCAAAGGATTTTGTTAAAGGTAAAGTTGACACCACTTTATTTACAAAGCATGTAGATAGTGATATTGTCACGCCCCGCTTCCCAAAATACGCTGGAGCGGAGATGGACGAGAGTCGGCGACACATATACGCAAGGAAAATACCTCACGTACTCACGCTAAGCCTTAAGTAACCCGAAACAAGCTATAAATCTAACTGTAATAAATCATGATTACTGCAATATCACATATAAGTATCCACGCATGATATCATATAAATAAAGACTGGAATAACAACTGAATCTGATATAATAAGAATCAGAAAATATTATGAAGGCAAGAAAGAAAAGAATACCGGAATCGAATAGGGAGAAGCTCCAGCTCTTCGCGAAGCGTACAGTCTCATCGAACACCTGCACAATAGAAACAAAGCATCCAATATCTGGACGTATAAATCCAGGGTCGTCAGAAAATGACCTGGTGAGTGTGTGTGTAAAGAGGAGAGCTCGTGCATATAAACAATATGCACAGAATAATAACAAGATAAACTGCAGTCATAAGATAACTAAATAACATGATCAATAAATAACTAAAGGATAACTGCATAACAATATGAATGAAGATAAAAGTCAACTATCACAACTGTAAATAAGCAACTGACATCTGAATGTGTAACCTACTATATGTCATTAGTCTGGTTGGTTATTATTAACCTAGCTAATATAGTAATTAGCTGTGTCCCATACCACAACCGTTTTCCCACATATCAAACAAAGTTATCGTTGATGTAACTGTCTGCCAATATAGTGCATGTATTTTGGAAGGGTACCGTGCATGCCCGGTACCACGGTCTAACACCCCTGGCGCTGAACCAGGACAAGCCGCAAGGCTCTAATAACTGAAGACCATAGCCCCACACGAAAAGACAACTAGTGTGGCGCCGTAATCTAGGCATAGCCCTGACAACTGACAACTGAGTAGGTAGCTATTATTACCTTGGTTCCCCATGGTTGGAACCCACAACTCGGTACCATAATAAGTCCTTTCAAAATACACGACATGCATCATCAGGCAATTACCCCTGTTCCCCGGGTTATGTGTCTTTTATTAACAAGCGATCAATATGATTAAATATGTAATAGTAGCTGATATCTCCAACAACTGCTGATGTCAATAATAGCTGATAAACTGATAACTGACAACTGACAACTGATATCTGACAACTGAGTAGCTGACAACTAATATTTGACATCTGAAATAAGATACTGGAGATATAGCCACTAACACAATTGAACACTAATCACTGATAACTGATACTGATCTCTCACAACTGCTATAAACTCTGAACACATCATATGAATACCAAAAATAATCTCACTAATAGCTGACAACTCATATGAAGTGATAACTGCTATTTGATAACTCTAAAGTACAAGGTCATCGATATCGACTAGATCACTATCACAATAACTCAATTTCTATAACTGAAGTAATCAATAACTAAACATGAAGCACATGGTATATCCTCGAGATCAACAAGTCAACACATACCGAAATCATATCTAAAGAGGAAACATCCTCAAATAACTGCAATCTAGAATATCTACCTCTGATACTCAGCATCAACAAAATATTATCTAAATAAATCCCAAATACTCACAACTATAAATCCAGCTACGTCAATCTCATCTTAATGCAGATCAGGCTTCGTTATAAAGAATATAAATTTCAGATCAACTCTAACTCAAGATCAATCCAAATCACAATCCAACTTTCCTCATAACTAAGATCAAATCTAGCATAATAAATAACTAAATAAGAACTAGCACAAATTGTAATATCCTGGTGATAAAACATCAAGTCCAGAATTGTCTAACATCAAATCACATCTGTTCTATTATCCGTGGTATCTCTAAACAGTCTCATATCAGTGAAGACGTCATATATACTTGTCCACAATATCCAAAAGAGTTCCAGTCAGAAATAATCCCCAAATACATGAATATCAAATCTTCCAAACATAAACTATATCAATCTCAAGATCAAGCCGAGTCAAGTCATTGTCTAAGTTGTATCAAAACTAGGCCTAAGCCAATAACGACAAACTACCAACACATGAAATAATTCTAATACAAGCTAATATCAACTACATAAATAAAGTGGACAATCATGGATGTCTCATGAAGTGGTACAAGTAATCAAACTGGTAAAATATAATGGAAAGTCACATGAAATAATATCGTTAATATGTAAACGCATACCGACAACAGTAAATAAGGAAATACATAAGAAGGAACACTCACATGAAATGACGCGATTTCGGAACCGGATCGCCATCTGGTCTTCACTGCATGAACCGGTACTGATCAACGGATCATCGCATGGATCGGTCTTCGAATCACCATTGTATCGGATCCACAACGAGCACGAATCCGGATCGGGTCCGGATCTCCTGAAGCTGGGTTCGGATCTCACCGAACGGATCCAAAATACAACACACGCAACCGAACATACAAATAAATATAAATATACACTAAACACACTCTCGAGCAACCCGACACATACGTGTACACCCACGTACATGTACAAATATACACATACATACACCTCTATACATACATATATATACATATACTGTATACATACATACATATTATGTATATATACACGTATACCCATGTCTACACATGAACACACACTCACGCACACCTCCCTACATGCACATACTAACAAACAATTGCATTTATACCTACATAATAATAATTCATGTACATTACTAAGCACATTTAATTAAAATTTCACATTATTACACTTTTACCCTACCTACATAATTCATGCATGCATATATATATATATATATTTACCAACATACCCTTACACATTAATTAAACTTCTATATTATTACACTTTTACCACCACACAAATAAATGTAGCACTAACCTCGAGCCGATTTGCGGCGCACCGACGGAGGCGTCGGGGCCGCGGAGGGTGTCATTGGATAGAGCATCTCACCGTGAAGGGCGTGGGTGCGATTGTTTGACGGGAGAAGATTTCTTGTAAAATTTCGTTGAACCAAATGAAAGATTACAGCAGATTTACACTCCGACTACAAGAGAGGGAAGATGTTGAGGCTTGAATCTCCCCTTTGTTTAATGCTGGGTTCTTCAGGTGGCGGTGGAAAGTGAATCTTATTTTCCGTTGACCGGGTGAACGTCAAGACTTCTTGGGGATCTTCTCTTTGGATAGCCGATGGAGTAACACAGCTCCTGTCGACCAGGAATCTCAAGAGATTATAAGCAAAGATTAACTTGTAAGCAACAAGTTGTTTGAAGAGTTGAACTCTCTTTTTTTTGGCGGAAGTCTCGGGGCTTCTAGAGCTCACGAGCCAAGGTCCTCTCCAAGAATTATCTGATCAACTGACTGATCCCTTCTCAATAGCAAGCGGGGCTATTTACAGAGGTTTCAGAGGTGAACATGCCCCCTGAAAATGCTCCACAATGGGGGTTAACTTCCTTATTATGTGGGCAGTAATTGACCCCATAACAAGGGCAGTTACAACTGAGACGCGGGTTTCGACCCTCGCGTCTTGGTGCTGCAATGATGCTGAGACGCGGGTTTCGGCCCTCGCGTCTTAGTGCTGCAGTAATATCGAAACGTGGGTTTCGGCCCTCGCGTTTTAACGCTGCAGTAATACTGAGACGCGGGTTTCGATCCTCGCGTCTTGATGCCGCTGTGATGGCTATGATTAGCCCTGCGTCTGGAGTTTGGGACTCTGCTTTTTGATGACTTATCTTTTAGTGATTTTTAGACAGCCTACAGAACCCCCTCCAAAGTTTTTGACATTCCGCGGTTGACTGGGACGGATTTCGAAATACTTTGGACTCTAGTTGAATTCATACTTCTCATGATTGGACTGACAATCATTTGAGATGCTCTGAGCTTAATCTTGTCTGGAATATGGTCTTCGTGAGTGTACTGTGAAACCCTTTGAAGCCGCCAGAAATGATCGTGGCGAGTGTCTAGATACACAGTCTAAACCTCCCTAGTGCTCTGAGCTTGTTGTTGGTGTACTTTGAACCAGGGGTAAACAGTCATCTGCTAGTGCCAGTGTACTGTTGAACTGAATTGCAGAAGCAAGGACTGAAGGCAAGTCCTGTAAACGCAGGGGTTATGCTGCTTTAAAGACACACCTTCTATAGGGATGCATCTTTTGGGATGAAGACGAGGCTGTCGCTCTTAAGAAGTGGACGCGGCTTTGGCTTAGTTGAAAAGGCGCGACCTTCGGAGGGACGCGATTTTTCTGTTGAAGACGCAGCTTTCGCCCTGTGAAGTAGGCGCGGCGTTGGCCTAGTTGAAAAGGCGCGACCTTCGAGGGACGCGATGCGATTTTTCTGTTGAACACGAATCCATGTTGTGGGCGCATTTCCACGTGTCCAGTAAAATTGAGGGGACATCTTCTTTTTGGCGCGTGAATTTCACGCTGCATTTAATATGCTTGTCACGCGTCAGGTAGGGATTAGGCATCGAGCCAAGCGCCGCGTATCTCTGCGAATCACTGTGCCTATAAAAGACAACAGTCTTTCAAGAGTCATCATTAGACTCTTCTTCTTCGTTTAGGCCTCTTAGGGTTAAGAAAAGCTCGAAGCTTTGTTCTTCTCGTTTCTACCATCTTCAACACCGATTTCGCAGTTGCAATGGCACCAAAAGCCAAGCATACTGCTTCGCCTTCGAAGACTGTTGTTCCTGAGACCCAAATGGGTGGTTCCTCCATACAAGAAGCCCCTATTTCAGGTAATAAAACCATCGAATTTGGTTTCCGCCATTGAAGGGGCTTACAGAGTTCTTTTAACTCTTAAGCCCCTTTTGAATGTGAACCGCCAACGCGGGCTCATGCTCATGTTTGATCTTCAGGCGTGGTTCTTGAGTTGATAGACAAGAAGCAGGTTTGACGACCTCTGCATCTTTTATCCACTTGAGCCCGTATCTGTTTGTTGAACACAGGGCCCCATTGAGCCTTGCGTTTTGGACTCAATGCTCAGAATATTTCTAAGTGTGAGGAGTTCAGACGCAGACTTCAGACGATTCTTGCGTCTTGTAGGATCAGACGCAAGTTTTAATGAATCTTGCGTCTGAGTCTGATACTTAGAAATTTTTCTAAGTCCTAGATTTTTAAAGTGCGAGCTTCATGCTACATTCGCGATCTTTGAATCTGGACGTAGATTTTGATGATCCCTGCGTCTGGATTATTCCTGCGTTTGAGTTGCAAACACTTAACCATTTTCTTTCAGATTTCTGATCAAGTGTCGTTCTCTTTTGCAGTACGATACTCCTCCAATCCTCTATCCAAAAAGTGCCACTTTGGACATATAGGCGGCACTGATCATAACCTGACCTTTGTGCTGCAGAAAACTGCTCCTGTGACTATTGGTAAGTCGAAGGAGCGAAAGGAGAAGATCTCTAAGGCCAGTATGATGACCCTCCAGGAGATTATCACTGACGGAGTGTTTGAGATGGATTCGCGCACTCCATTACAGAAGCCTATTTTCTTCTTTGGTGATGACATCGACGAGGATGATAGGACCTTGCATGACGGAGATTATAAGTGGCTCCGTTAGATAGGGGATAGGAGGTTTTTTCTTCCCAATATGAAGAGAATGTATCCCCTATCTTATCTTCAGCATATGTCTGTTCACCGTGCGATGGACTGGGATCTTTCTCGATTTGTCTCCAGTGTCTCGCTTGGAAAACTAGGTGCCAAAGAAGTACATTCTGCCGGTCATGGGAGAGAGGTCTTTGGCTTATTCCCCAGATTGGTTAGGTCTGAATACCCGAGAGGAGAGACGCCTCAGCTTGGCGCTACCTTCATCAATCAGTTCATGAGGGTTAGGGGTGACTTTCCCGTTGACTTCCACCCGCTCGGGTGGGTTCATTCTTCTGACAGATCCTGGTGGGGCAGGATGGTTGGATTTGTCCTTGTCGAACTTGGAGCTCTGCTGGAACAGGTGGGGCTGTACCACTCGGTTAGGGCTGTGTAGTATGGCCTCCCGCAAAGTTCCCATAATTTCTACGGCATCCTGGAGCATTATAATCCTTTGACGGGGACATTTTTACTCCGGCCGGAGAGATGGGGCTCGCCCTTCATGAACTATATGAAGTTTCGGGGTTGGTTATGAGAGACGCCCCTTATGAGGAATACGTTCCAACTTCTGAAGAGCTTCATCTCTTGAAGAAAGAGAGCCCTCAATATATGAGACATACTGGGATGTGTTGTATCACTTCCATATCTGCGGTCAAATAATCTCGTGGAGACCCAGAGGTGTCAAGCAGATGTCCTGGGCAAGTTACCTCTTCAACGGTATAACTGAGAAGGACAGCCCAGTGACCAGCCTGGCTCCTAGTACTGATGAAGAAATTGCTGAGAGGATTAATGCCTCTGTATGCTCTTATACCACCGAGTCAAATGAGGACACTTTCAAGCCTGACACGGTCTTTGAAAGTTTTCATCATCAAGCCCGAGTTCCCATTTCTGACCGGGCGCTATTGGCGGGCTTTCTTATGCTATGGCCGAAGCGCTGCGTGGTGCCAACACTGCCACATGAAGTAATTGTTGCCGATGTGGTGTACCCGGCGGTCTTGTTGGCCTACGGCAGGTCTATCGCCCTCCTTCCAGCAATGGTGGCTGGAATTCAAAGTGGATTACGGGCTCTGGTTAAGAGCCTGTGCCAAGTGGAAGCCATTGTCGATTCCAAGGGTAGACCAGAGGTTGACTCGGAGGGAAGGCCAAGAGTGAAGACCCCTAACCCCAGGATCGAGCTTCCATATACGTACTTGATGGCTTGGTACGTTATGCACTGCCCTTCACTGATGACGGCGGTGCCTCTATCCGAGGGGTTTGTCCCCTTTGTGCAGAGGCTGGAGAACTCAAGCTGGTCTTGCTATTACATGTTCTTCGTTCGGAAATGTATTCTGAACGCTTCGAACTATCAGCTCGACCGTTGCTTCCCCGAGATTGCCGGTGCATCTTACGGGGATTAATTTGCTGACCTTGCGGCACCAGATGATTTCACAAGTTGCCATCAGGAGTCTTCTGGTGGCTAATTAATATCAGGCCCGGGTATCTGCTCTTTCGGCAAGGGAACTCATGTACGATCGAGCCTTATATGCCGAGCCGTTTTGCCCGACAATTCGGCTATGATCAATTATATGTCGGTAACCCCAATGTCAAACTCTCCTTCAGCGGGAATTTGTTTGAAGGTGCTCGGGCATGGTATTACAGTGTGGCTGGAGGGACAAAAGCTATTTTCAGCTTGCCTCACAAGACGCCCAACTGCTACACGAGCCTCAGCTTCTGTACTTGGTATTCCCTGGCTAGCAAGATGCCTGGTTTCTCAATAAATATCTCATGCATTAAGAGCATCAAAGCGTCTTATAAGGACAAATTGGAGTCCAACAAACGCGCGCGGGATATGGAAGAATACCAGGCAGCCGAGAAAGAAGCAGGAGGGGAAGCAGGGACGGGATCGAGAGCAGCAGCACCCAAGGAGCCGCCCATTAAAAAGAGTCGGCAGGCTGTGTCTAAACTTCCCATGGCTCTACTTCCAAGGGTAGGCCTATCCCGAAGAAGGCTAGGAGAGAACCGGAGGTTGAAGCTTCAATGCCCGAGGTAGTCCCTTCTGGTGTTGAGGGGCAGAGGGAGGAAGAGGAAGAGGAAGAGGAAGAGGAAGAGGAGATCCCCCTCTTCGTCCTCGCGGACTACGCACCAGGGGCCCTGTGATCTTAGAAGAAGGGGAGCTTGCAGGTGAACCCGTCATGGCTGAGGAAGCTGAGCGATTCAAAGTTGACCTGGTGGGAAGGGATGATATTGAGATTCCAGGGGTCTCAACTCAGCCAGGGTCTTCTTCAGTTCAAGAGAGAAGGGATGAGGTGCAACAGCCTGGGTCTCCTAATGTATTGATACCCAGCTCGCGGGATGTCGATCCCAGCCCTACTACTGGAGTACTTGGTGGTGGTCTCGATCGCTGAGGCCTCCTGTGTTGAACTGTCATCTTCATCGTCCGAAGAGCATGGATATTATTCTGGCGATGAAGTCGATTTTGGCGATGAACCCGCTCTTCCAGATACGAGCAAATTCTCGCATATTTCGGAGGAAGAGATATAAGGGTGTGACCTTATGACGGTTTTGCCAATAGCAACGATCGCTGCTACTGAAGGTACTCTCCTTGTCTTTTTGAGCTGGCTTCTCCTTTAGCTAGGGAAGGGTTCTGACATTTCTTTTTGACTTTGTGCTATAGGGCTGGCTGTCGACAGTGAAGCTACAACTTCCTCTCAGATTGAGGAAATGATACAAGAGTTGGCCCAGCAGGAGGGCCTTGAGGCTCCTACTACCGGAATGCCTCAAGAGAGTGCAACTGTCGAAGTCCAGGCGGTCTCTGTTGGCCCAATGGCCTTCCACTCTAGTTTTGATGATGATCAACACTCATGTAGTTATGTTTACTAATATTCTTGTGTTTCTAAGTTTCAGATCATTAACAGGATATTAGTTGGTGATTAGCTTCAACAAGATGATTAGAAGCTATTCATGATGATTCCGGTGCCAAAGCTTAAAGATCATACCTTTGCACTTGGAGAATCACGGAGTTTTGGAGCAAGTCTACTTGAAGATGAAGATCGTCAAGAAGACTTAGGTATCCTAGTTTAGATTATGAGTTTTAGATCCATTTGTAAAGCTTAGTATAGTTGATATGCTCAAGTGCACAAACACACACGTTTTATGTTTTGATATTTGGTTTTCATGAATAGTTTGATCAAAACAAGTTTTCATGATTTATATGTATAGTAGATGTTTTCTATTTATACATACATGCTTAACTTATAAACAAACTTATTTTGATATCCCTATTCATGTTTTGGAAAATCAAGTTTGACAAAATACAGGTTTTGTTTTTTTGATAAAATTTGCAAGACTCTAAAATGAATTGATATGTTGATATATTGTCTTGAAATTTTTATCACATGTTTATGTTTTAACATAAAATGATAAAACAAGTTTTAGAAAAAATATTTTTAGAAAAACAGTTTTTATTGTGATTAAAACTATTTTTTAGATTTACTGTGAATTTATGGGATTTTTATTGAGTGAAAAGACCTATTTTCAAATCCCGTATCTGTGCAGATCTGCACTGTGCCTGCCAGGCCAGTTCGGTCGACCGGACCGGTCGACCGCACCAAGTGGCCGGTCGACCGGGTCGGTCGACCGATGTGCACAGACGTGCACGCTGGCTACACGTTGTAGTCGGTCGACCGGACCGGTCGACCGAGTTGCGAGTTCAACTCTCAGGATGTTTCGGTCGACCGGGCCGGTCGACCGCTAGTGCCCAACGGTCACTTTTCTGACCGTTGGCGGTCGACCGGGCCGTCGACCGACGCCTGTCAGAGCTGCCAGCTCAGCTCTAACGACTAGTTTTCTGTTTGGCCTATATAAACTCCATCTCTTTGGGGATTTTGGCCAAGTTTTTTAAGAGAAAAAATACTGGTTTTCTGAGGTGTTTAAAAGAGTTTTAAAAAGAGTTTGTGGGCTTTAAAACTTCTCATCTTTATTTGTTTTGGTTTTTGGAAAATCAAAGAAAACTAGATTTTGGGATTTTGATTTGGTATTTCATTTTCTATCATATACAAGAGATTTCCCAAGTAGTTCTTCTTTGTTGCTTGTTTCCAAAACACTTTGATTCCACACTTGAGCTATATCATCTATCCTAAACTATTAGGATCTTGTTTTTGTGGAAAAAGAAAAGAGAAAAAGAAAGAGAAAAGTTTGAGGTTGTTTGTTGTAAACCTCTTTGTTGTAAACACCCTTTTATTTGTGAATCCCTCTTCGGTAGAGGTGATCGGGTGATTGTGTTGTATCCCTCAAGTGTGAGGTGATAGTGTTGGTTGTGAGCCTCTTCGGTAGAGGTGTTGTGGATTGTGGTTGTTGTAGCCTCGGTGGCTTTGTAAGTTGAGAGAGGAGTTAGGTACTCCTTATAGTGGATTGGGAAATCCTACACGGTGGTGTAGGCGGGGATGTAGAGCAAGGTGCTCAAACCTCGAAACAAATCTTGGTGTTTGCGTTTTGATCCATTGTCTCTCTAACTCTCTCTCTTATAATTGTGCAAAGCATCATACTCATCATCATATCATACTTGCTTGTGTTGAGCATTGATTCATTCATATCTTATATTGCTTGTGTTGTGCCTTGCATTTCTTATTGTCATATCTATTATATGCTTGGCTTGATTGTGTGTATTTCATATTGTTTGGATTGCTTGTGTGTGTGCATCACTTATACTCATCCAACAAGAGCTTCACATAGCGCCTCAACCCATATCTAGGGGAATCAAGAGGAGTTAGTCCAGAGCCTCGCAAGGGGAATTCGGCTACACTTGGTGGATTGTATTAAGTGTGTTGCAAGATTTGCATTAGCTTCCGCATTTAGCGCACTTAGTTTGTATTAAGTTTATTAGATTAGCATTTACACCTATTCACCCCCCCTCTAGGTGTTTTTTCAATTGGTATCAGAGCTAGTGCTCCTGATACTTAGGCTTAACATCCTAGGAGTGATCCATTTGCTTGCTAATCTCATTTGCATTTGTTTGTTTGCACATTCATATATAGTTTACCATGGACTTCATGACCCCTCCTAGCTTTGACCCTTCCAACATTGATATTTGGAAGTATAGGATGTCCATGTACCTAAAGACCCTAGGTTTGCATGTTTTCCTTGCCGCCACCAAGAGATGTTATCTTGGTGATTGTAATCATATAAGGGCCAATGCACAAGCCCTAGAGGCCATTAGAAGCACTCTTCCTAAAGATTATCTCTTATGTGTTTCTAACTTTGATTCCGCCTTTGCAGTGTGGAACAAATTGACAACCACCACCACCTCGGAGCTTCAAGTCCAAATCCAACAAGAAGAGGAATCTAGTGGAGAATCCGAACCACAACAATGCTACATGGTCCAAGGGAATGACTCCCTTGAGGTACAATCGGAAACTCAACTAGATAGTAATGATTGTGCTAGTTCTTCAAATGATTTTGTTGATCCCCATGCTTTAAATGAAGAACTATCTATTGTTTGTGAAAAACTAATAGAAAAATATAACTTGTTGAAAAAGAAGAGTCTAGGCATTAATAATGAAAATAAAAATTTGATTGCTAGACTTGATGTTGTTTTGCAAGAGAAAGAAGAGATTGCTAATAAAAGGGATTCATTAAAATCTCAACTTGATCTTGCACTTAAAGAAAATAACTTTTTGAAAAATAAAAATGATTGCCATGTTCTTTTGAAGAAAAATGAAAACTTGTCTTCAAAAGTTGATTTTGTTTTAAAAGAAAATGATTCTTTGAAAATTAAGATTGCTTCAATTTCTAAAGATTTGGATGCGTGTTTAAAGAAAAATGAATTTTTACAAAATAAGATGGATGCACATGTTTGCCATGCTAGTGTAGCTTCTTCATCTAGTCTACCTAATGCATGTACCTCTTCTTCTAGGATCAATGATGATATTTGTATGTTAAAGAAGAGAGTAGATTGTTTGGGCTCCACTATGAGCCAATGTGCCATGAACCACACACGGTTGGAAACCTTGGTTCGAAAGAAACAAGTTCCATCCTTTATGCATGCACACCCATCACGGCATACACATGCTCCACACGGACACACTCCTCACATGTATGCTCATGTGTACACATGTACACATTGTGGTCGAAAAGGCCATCTTGCTAAATTTTGCTATGATCGTTTACATGTTGAAAATTTAGCCAAGAAGTTTGTTTGGGTTAGAGAAGGTACTAACCCCCATGGACCCAATAAGAGATGGGTACCAAAGACCACCCCTCCTTTGTTTAATGTAGGTGTGGGCTCTCACATGACGTGAGAGTTATAGCACCTTGGAATGGATGCGTTCCGGACTTCATGGAAATCAAATTGGATGCATCACTTTCAAGGGAAGATTTGGTGGAGATGACCACCATGTTTTGGAGACAAGGAGAATTGCTTCTTCAGTTTTGGTAACAATCCTTTACTCCCATTTATTGTTTACATGCTTTCCATGTTTTAATGTTTATAGCATGTTTTGATGTCTATGGATTAGTATGTTCATTCCATGTTTATTAGATCCTTGACATACATGTATAGTATTTGAGACACATATGCTTATATGAACCCATATTTAGTGTTCTCACTTTTGTTTAAGCTATAATGTACATCATGAATCTAATACATGTGAATTTACATAGTAATCATGTTTTACTTTTATCATGATGACTTTTATATTTGTTTTGATGCTTCATGTTTTGAATATATGTTTAGATGTTTGTTTTCATTAAGACTAGTTATATACTTGTACATAGAGTGGGCTACAAATAAATCTATATATGTTTGGGCTTGAATGCATATTTGTACCCATTAGATGTGCTAGTATAGTCTAGTTTTGATGATCCATACATTTTAGACTTGTATTCATATTCTTGGATTTATATGAGTTTTGATTTCATGTATATGTTTATTTTGCCAAACTTGAAGATATACATGTATACCCCTTGAGTCATTTGCCTTTCATGCAAATCTATATATATGGACTCAATTGTGTTTAGGGATATGTATGTATACTTCATGTTTGACAATTCATACATATACCTTGAAATGATATTTATTTTAATGAAAGATTTAGTTTTTACATGTTTCATGTATTTATGTTTAACTTCATGTATATGTCTATCTAGTTCAAACTAATCTTATACATATACATCTTTTTGAGCCACGTGCCTTCATGAATATACATTTAGTGGACTCGTTGAGTTTTGGATATGTATGTATATTTTAGCTTGTATTAGACATACATATGCCTTGAAGATTAAATAAGGAGTTTTATATGATTTTTCATGTTTTTGATAGAATTATGTTTTAAGGAATAATTGAGCTCAATGAAATATTTTTCATGATTATGATCTTCACATATTATTTGTACTCTCATATCTATTGCTCATGTTTTGTTTCTCATGAGTTATGCTTTATTGGTTAGAGTGATGATTATCATGTGAATTTCATTTTTGTTTTATTCCTTGCTTGAAGGATTTCGTGCTAGTTAACAAGTTTTCCATTTAACTAGTTGCGGTGTTCTTCATTTTGGTAGTAATTTTCAAACAAAACTACATTTTCAAAATCTATCTTTGAAAACCCCTACCTTCCAAGGGCGGTAGGATGGGAGATCATGTTCATGTATGCCCTAAATTGAAAATCTTTAAAACTTGAATTATGATTGGGTGGTAGATAATATGATGTATACACTTGAGCTTATTGTTATGTCAATTGGTATCATTGAACTCTTTCAATTGGTATCATTTTGATCTTCTGGTATACTCATATATGTTTTGTATGTATGTATGCTTTAAATTCCAAGTATATCAATTTCTATTGGTATCTATCTTTCATACATATATATGTTTTTGTTTATGCTAGTGCTTGAGTTTCAATTTTGTTTAAATTGATTACTTTAAATTGTTATCAAGACTATGCATGTCTTTAGTTTGTTTTTCATAAAGGGGGAGAAAATTTGATTTGTACTTCAATTGGTATTTGTACTCCCACTCTTTATGATTAAAAGTTGTTATTTTGAACATATGATATCAACATCAAATTTGTTTATATGTTTTCAAAATGAAATATATTCTTACAATTGGTATCAAATTTGTGTTTAGACATTCAAAATTTGTTATGTTGTTTTACAATTGGTAATTTGTTATGTTTAATTACAATTGGTATTTTCAAAATTTGTTTAAAGAAAATATTCAAAGTTTTGATTTGTATTTCCTATATGCAAGGAGAGCTTAACATCTCTCTTACATATAGATTCATGTTGAGTATATTATAAATTGAGGAGCTTGACAACTATTCTTTATATGATATACGTGTGTAGGGGAGCTTCACATCTCCTCTTATGCATTACATAATATGTGTTATGTGAATTGGGGCTTGTCATCCCTTCTTCATGAAATGCATATGTGTAGGGAAGCTAACTTAGCGTCTTCCTCTTCATGAATGTATATAGCATATAACATATATTGATCCTTGTTTATTGGTATCAAGATGCTTCATTGACATATTTTAAATTGATATCATGTTTGTAGTCACCCCTTATTGACTTTGTTTTTTTGTTTTAGACAAAAAAAGGGGAGAACATTGTTTTATTGTTTTGATTGACAAAAAGGGGAGAAAGATTTTTACCCCTCATTTTATCTATGGTTTTGATTGTTTACCCCTTTGTTGATGATTGACAAAAAGGGGGAGAAGTATTTGAGTTTTATATGCATGCTTATGTTTTATATGCATATATTATGTTTTAATCTCAAGAATATTAAGTTTATTTGATATAGAGTTTGCTTTGTAATTGGTATCTAGAGCTTATTTTGTTTTGAATATTCTCTCTATGCATGAGTTAAGGGGGAGCTTCCTTGAAGCTTAACTTTAATCCATGCATATATAACTCCATGAGTTTTGTCATCATCAAAAAGGGGGAGATTGTTGGCCCAATGGCCTTCCACTCTAGTTTTGATGATGATCAACACTCATGTAGTTATGTTTACTAATATTCTTGTGTTTCTAAGTTTCAGATCATTAACAGGATATTAGTTGGTGATTAGCTTCAACAAGATGATTAGAAGCTATTCATGATGATTCTGGTGCCAAAGCTTAAAGATCATACCTTTGCACTTGGAGAATCACGGAGTTTTGGAGCAAGTCTACTTGAAGATGAAGATCGTCAAGAAGACTTAGGTATCCTAGTTTAGATTATGAGTTTTAGATCCATTTGTAAAGCTTAGTATAGTTGATATGCTCAAGTGCACAAACACACACGTTTTATGTTTTGATATTTGGTTTTCATGAATAGTTTGATCAAAACAAGTTTTCATGATTTATATGTATAGTAGATGTTTTCTATTTATACATACATGCTTAACTTATAAACAAACTTATTTTGATATCCCTATTCATGTTTTGGAAAAATCAAGTTTGACAAAATACAGGTTTTGTTTTTTGATAAAATTTGCAAGACTCTAAAATGAATTGATATGTTGATATATTGTCTTGAAATTTTTATCACATGTTTATATTTTAACATAAAATGATAAAACAAGTTTTAGAAAAACATATTTTTAGAAAAACAGTTTTTATTGTGATTAAAACTATTTTTAGATTTACTGTGAATTTATGGGATTTTTATTGAGTGAAAAGACCTATTTTCAAATCCCGTATCTGTGCAGATCTGCACTGTGCCTGCCAGGCCAGTTCGGTCGACCGGACCGGTCGACCGCACCAAGTGGCCGGTCGACCGATGTGCACAGACGTGCACGCTGGCTACACATTGTAGTCGGTCGACCGGACCGGTCGGCCGAGTTGAGAGTTCAACTCTCAGGATGTTTCGGTCGACCGGGCCGGTCGACCGCTAGTGCCCAACGGTCACTTTTCTGACCGTTGGCGGTCGACCGGGCCGGTCGACCGACGCCTGTCAGAGCTGCCAGCTCAGCTCTAACGGCTAGTTTTCTGTTTGGCCTATATAAACTCCATCTCTTTGGGGATTTTGGCCAAGTTTTTTAAGAGAAAAAATACTGGTTTTCTGAGGTGTTTAAAAGAGTTTAAAAAGAGTTTGTGGGCTTTAAAACTTCTCATCTTTATTTGTTTTGGGTTTTTGGAAAATCAAAGAAAACTAGGTTTTGGGATTTTGATTTGGTATTTCATTTTCTATCATATACAAGAGATTTCCCAAGTAGTTCTTCTTTGTTGCTTGTTTCCAAAACACTTTGATTCCACACTTGAGCTATATCATCTATCCTAAACTATTAGGATCTTGTTTTGTGGAAAAAGAAAAGAGAAAAAGAAAGAGAAAAGTTTGAGGTTGTTTGTTGTAAACCTCTTTGTTGTAAACACCCTTTTATTTGTGAATCCCTCTTCGGTAGAGGTGATCGGGTGATTGTGTTGTATCCCTCAAGTGTGAGGTGATAGTGTTGGTTGTGAGCCTCTTCGGTAGAGGTGTTGTGGATTGTGGTTGTTGTAGCCTCGGTGGCTTTGTAAGTTGAGAGAGGAGTTAGGTACTCCTTATAGTGGATTGGGAAATCCTACACGGTGGTGTAGGCGGGGATGTAGAGCAAGGTGCTCGAACCTCGAAACAAATCTTGGTGTTTGCGTTTTGATCCATTGTCTCTCTAACTCTCTCTCTTATAATTGTGCAAAGCATCATACTCATCATCATATCATACTTGCTTGTGTTGAGCATTGATTCATTCATATCTTATATTGCTTGTGTTGTGCCTTGCATTTCTTATTGTCATATCTATTATATGCTTGGCTTGATTGTGTGTATTTCATATTGCTTGGATTGCTTGTGTGTGTGCATCACTTATACTCATCCAACAAGAGCTTCACATAGCGCCTCAACCCATATCTAGGGGAATCAAGAGGAGTTAGTCCAGAGCCTCGCAAGGGGAATTCGGCTACACTTGGTGGATTGTATTAAGTGTGTTGCAAGATTTGCATTAGCTTCCGCATTTAGCGCATTTAGTTTGTATTAAGTTTATTAGATTAGCACTTACACCTATTCACCCCCCCTCTAGGTGTTTTTCAATCTCAACCCCACAAGTTCTGCCCAGGAAATCGCCATCTTCAGATCCTCAGCTTGGTAAAAGAATACTGATGCATTGAATATCCTCCTTTTTATTGTTATGGTTGATGTTTCGGTGGTTTGCAGAGAGTGCTGGAGTAGCTCAAGTAGAGAATCCTGCGGCAAGCATTGACGCATAAGGCAGTACAGTTCAAACCTCGACCAGGGAACTCGATGTCGCAAGGTTTGCTGTTACTCCAGTCGCAGCGGAGGCCGCTACAACCATAACCGCCCCGGAAGTGTCGGCGACCATCTTAGTACCTGATGAACCTATCGTCGACCTTACTCTTGTACCAGCTGAACTGGTTCCCGTCTCTCACACTGTCATGGAAAGGGGGTCCGGGAGTACATCAGCAGAGTTCTCTCCAGTTAATGACATTATGGAAGAGCTAGCGCGTCAAATGGTGCAGTAATTCTTTACTTCCATGTGATCTTGTATTGACCTCATCCTTTCTGGGAGCAGCTCTTTCGAGTTTGCCCGAATACTTCTCGAAAATCAGATTGAGAACATCGGTCATACTGGGAGTCCTTCGCAGGCTAGGGCATGCCTGATGCTGGTGGAGCATCTGGGGAGCCACCTGAAGGAGCTCAAGTTTCTGGAGAATGCTGGCTTAGTAGACGAGGCTCGGACAACCCTGAATAAGCTTCTTGCCGCTCAAGAGCATGAGCGAAAGGAGATGGAGGAACAAATAGCTGAAGAGACCCGCCACCTCCAACATTTTCAGGCTGACCATCAAAGGTTGATTGGCGATTCCAAGGAATCTGAAATTGTCATACAGAATGCAGAGCAGGTTATCGCCACTGCTCGAGCTACCATTGCCAGGGCACAAGCCTTGATCGAGACCAATGAGCAGAAGCTTGTCGCTGCTATAAAAAGGCTGGAGGAGCTGAAAACTGCCAGGACACTGGCTGAAGAAAATCTCTCTGCTCATTCCTCCAGGTTGGAGTCTCTTAAAGCGAAACTGGCTGCGAAGATATTTTTGTCTGAGGAGGAGCTGCGGGTCCAAGCGCTGATGGAGGTTGAAAGGGCACGTCAGCACGAGATGCATCGTCTCCGGGAACAAATCCGTTCTTTGACGAAGCAAGATTATTAGCCTTCTTCTCCTTTTTGTATTGTTCACCCTTTTTTTAACACTATTTGTCAAGAGTGTCTGTATTACTTTTACCATTTTTGAATCAAATAATAAAAGTCTTCCAAATTTTGCTCCATCTTCATCCCTTCAAGTTTTTTTTTTGCCGTTGATGAACTCAATTTTCATAGCCGTAGTCTTTGATTGTTTGTAAAACATAGTCTTTAGTCGGCCATGAACAACAAACTCAGGCTGAACTGAGTTCTTGAGTGAGATGCAGTTTTCATTTATAATGGAGACGCGATCGCGTGGGACACGGTCCTGAGTCATTACTGAAGACGCCGTTCAAGCTTATCAAGGAAGACGCGCGAACCTTCCTTTCCAATTAAGGGCGCGACTTTGACTTAAGGACAAAAGGGCGTTGTTCTGAAACGCAAACTTGTGCTCTTCAATAAAGGGGACGCAGCCTTCATGAAAGGACGCAGATCTATAGACGCGGCCCTTAATCCTGTCAGGATGCAGTGGAAACGCGATCTTAGGCTCCTCAAAAACTGATGCATGGACCCTAGATAATGGATGGGGACGCGGCACTGGTTCAATAGAGACGCGTCTCTTGACCCTTGATAAGGTGCAAACTCAGGCTGTATTGAGTTTATGATAAAGACACGACTGTCATCTCGTAAAGGAGACGCAGTTCCGGGCTCCACGTGAACGACATAGGCCTTCTCTGGTCGTTGAGGACGTAAGCTTCGGCACGTAGCTTTCAAGTTTTTTGCAAGTTGTTGTGAACTTAAGACGCAACCTCGGAATGGACCCCATTCGTTGAGAGGACACGGCTCTGAACCACTCCAAGAGACACGGTCACGGATCTCTTAACAGGAATGAAAAGAACGCAGCCTTCGGGTTCATGAAGGGACGCAGGTTTCAGGACGCGACCTTAGAGTCTGTGCTTGACACAAACTCCAAGCGTTACATGCAGCTCGTCTTAAAGATCTTGTTAGATCTTTAAATGCCAAATCGGCGTTGACGATTGGGGACTCGTGTCCTCTGATGTTTCCCGAAGCGACAATCCACGCGTCAGCTCTTCATTGGGCTTTGGCGTTAATATGTTTAAATGCCAAGTCGGCATTGACGATTGGGGACTTGTGTCCTTGACGTTTTCTGAAACGGCAATCCACGCGTCAGCTCTTCATTGGGCTTTGACGTTCGTGCGGGAATTAAGGCCGATGGCTCTGATTATTGCGCCATTAATTACATGCCTTATGGGTTGCCTATAAATAGGCCTCGCCCCCTTAACAGTCCATTGCTTAGACTGTTTACCCTTAAGAGCAGGCGCTCTGAGGGACTTCATCCTGACTTAATTTTCTTCTTTCAATGGGATGTACCCCCATGGACGACGAAGACTCAAAGCTTTCATGCTTTCCTTTAATCTTTCCTGAAGATTATCACTGTCAAGTGATTTCAAGATCAAAAAGCGTCTCTCTGAGTACCTTTTATATCCGCGCCTTGATGCAGAAAGTTCAACCTCTAGAGGGTTCTTCTGCTGGTAGGAATCAATTATCACCATGAAATACTCAATCCAACTGAGTTTTGGTTTTGCTGTCCCTCGAAGAGATTCACTCTCTTGACCTTCTCTTGAAGCTTGACTGGTGCGCCCATTGTTTGGAAGTCGCGCCTTTTAGACTTCTTGATGAAGCGCGAGTTGATTGAGTCTGAACTCTAACTCAAAGTCCTTTGGACGCAAGTGTGATGAACTCTGTACCTGGACTGTGAGACGCGAGCTTTGCATATAGAGCTCGCGTTTGAGGTTGTTGACTTAAAAGAACTTTAATTATGGTCAAGGGCTTCAGACTTGGATGTAGCAACCCTTGTTTCTCAAACAAGGATGTGGCAACTTTCGCGTCTGGTTCCCCTTTGCGTCAACTATTTTGGACGCGGGTCTAACACTTGACCGCGTTCATATCTGTGTGCATCTAGAATCCACAACTTCGATCGTGTCTGTTTCTGTCGCAACAGGATTTTGACTTTCTGCGCGGGTCATCCCTGCGTCTGAAGTCTACAGCTATAGCCGCGTCTGTTCTTCAAACTTTCTATTTCAGAATTTTAACCTTCTGATTTGTTACTTTCTCACAGGTAGCCTCATTCATCCTTTCGCACATTTGCTGGGCCCTTGGGAGAATATATCGGCCAGCGAACTTGTTCGATGGTCGACCATTGGAGGAGAAGTCACGGCTCCTGTTTATAGGAGACGAGAATTTGCGCGGGTGATGACATTCGTTGAGACCTCATTGGACACGATGCACCAGTCATGCCCCTGGGTTTGTCATGGTCACAGTGGGTATGGCGGTGGATATGGTGGTCGGTATGGTCCTCTTGCAGGTCACTGGAAAGAGGATGTCACCTGTAAAGTCTCAGATTCTCCCTTCACCAATCTTACCCCAGAAGTGACATCGACGAAAAATCCATGCTCATTGGATGGCTTTCTGGTGGTGGAGATGTTTGTCAAAGAAGGACTATGGCCCACACCAGTTGGTCGGGTGGAATCAGAAGGTTCTGCTGCATTTCGACCTCAAGAAGCACCATTGTTCTCAGCCAACGATGGACTCCTTCGATGTTTACGTCATGCATCATGATGTAATCAGCATCCGATTGTCACAACATTGCTCGGCCCTTCTTTGGCGCTCTTCCAAACATCTTGTATTTGGAGCAGTGAGACTACTTTAAGGAGTGAGTGCAATCTTTTATTGAGAGAGAGGGACTTCTTTGTACTCCTTTATTGTAACACTCAATCTTATTGTATAAGAGAGCGTCTTGTATCACTTTCATATGTCTGGACATAAATAAAAGTGACACTTTTTTTTTTCTTGTCTCCTTCCATTGTCTTGAATTCCCTTTTTGTATTGAAAATCAGACGAAATGGAAGTAAAAAGATTTTTGACTTGCTAAAAATATGATAATACTTTACTTGCTAAAAATATGATAATACTCCTAACGAGTCAGAGTCTATAGGAAAATCCTATTTCAGGAAATTCAACAATGCTGTCAGAGGTGTGATATTAACTTGACAGAAGTAAGAAAATTCTTGTGGACCTGCCAATCTATAAATGAGAATGACAAGTGAAATTTGTACCCCCAAGGAGGATGAGTTTTCATCAGAGGTTTGGAATTAACTTGACCAATACCCAGCTGGGAATTTAGTGAAAACATTATTAACGGTGTAATGTTAACCTGACAATATTTTTTAAGTGGACTTGTCATTCTATTGACGAGGATAACAAGTGAGACTAGACTCACGGGGAATCTAGGAGGACTTTTTCCGTTAGAGGTGTGATCTTAACTTAACGGGTTGAATATAATCTTGTCAGAAGTGTAATGTTAACTTGACAAGGGTGTGAGTCAGAGGTGTAATATTAACTTAACTCAAGAGTGTTCCAGCTTCATTTGG
Organism: Agave tequilana; assembly: GCA_038442645.1. Lineage (NCBI taxonomy): Eukaryota > Viridiplantae > Streptophyta > Magnoliopsida > Asparagales > Asparagaceae > Agave > Agave tequilana. The sequence continues at coordinate 13,166 of JAVJIF010005863.1, read as the reverse complement.
GAAAACTGAAAGTGTCACTGTCATAGGTGTAATGTTTAACTTGGTAGTGAGGGTAATGTTAGAGTGTAATTTTAAACTTGGCATTGGTCATCTCGACTTCGACAAGGAAGTTCGAGGGAAAGTTATGGCCATAGGTATATTGTTGAACTTAGCAATGACCTGGACGCTAGAGGTGTAATGTTAAACTTAGCATCGTTCATTTCAGCTTCGATATGGATGTCTGAGGGAAAATGACTGTCAGAGGTTTAATATTGAACCTGGCAGCAACTTGATTACTGTTAGAAGTGTAATGTTAACTTAACAGTAATTTGTCAGAGGTGTGGTATTAACTTGACAGAAACTGACTCGTGATGGGAGCAATTTGAGGACCTGCCATTTTACTGATGAGAAGTGACAAGTGGAATTTAAAAATGTCAGAGGTGTAATTTTTACTTGACAGATTTGAAGGCTTGCTACTCCATATAGAGTTGACATATACGGTTTGTACTCGATAGGGAGTATTGAAATTTTATTACCAGAGGTATAGTGTTAACGTTACAATGATTGTATTTTGTAGGCCTATTTTGATTGGACGGGAAAGGTGTTGTATTGTGGAGTATAATTTGCACACAAAATATATTCAATGAAAAGAGAGAAGGTTTAGAATCAACCTTAGTGCTTATTTACTCCACAAATGTATGAAAGATGATTAATATACCCTTTCCTATCTCCGTTATAGCATGGGCTATACCGAGTCGATTCTCAGGGAGAGCTCGCGATGGAAGCTTTACGATAGGTAGTGAAGATATAAAACGAAGATTCTTCTTTGCTTTAAAAGAATAAAGAATCAAATGAAATAAAGAATGAAAGAATGGGTGGAAATGTTCATGATGGAAATAATCGGAAAAGAAATCAAGAAGAGATTTGCTTTGGAACTAAAACTAAAAGAATGAAAACTTTAGAATGAAAAAGCCATGACTAGCTAACCTTACTACCTTGCTAAGACTTACTAAACTCCGTGATAGTGAATGCGTGCCTCATGTTGATTCATCGGCATAGATTTGTCTTGCATGTTGGTCTAATTACTTTCCCACTTGGATGATGGGGGATCATTCTTGGACTTGTCTTGTAGCCTCATAGATGTCATTGGCCTACAAGATAGACTTTCAATAATGGAATCAAAAGAGCGACACACAAGGGATGCTAAGGAAGAAGATACAACATTCAATAATGGAAGTAATGAAGTTGTACAACAAATAGTATATGTTTGGTGATCCATCTCCATGTTCCATCAAGGCACTTGTTCAAAGACAAGGCTCTAAATGAGGCACACATGAATCATATGGAATTACAACAAGAACTAGCCAAGCAATGAAAGTAACCCATCGGAGAAGAGAAGACCATACAACTTGCAAGATGAAATATAGCAATCACCCATGAGTTAGTAGTTAGCAAGGTTAGTGGTTAGCTAGTACATGTAGAAAAGTTAGCTACAAGCCATTACAAAAGAAAAGCAAAGCATGAATAAAATTGCAAGAAAATAAAGAAAGCAAGTAAAGAAAACAAGTACACTAGAAAATGCAAGAGTAGAGAGAAGAGAATGGATGAATCCTTGCTTCACAAGTTGTCACTCCTTGATGTACACAAGCTTTCTCTCTCTTACAAACTCTCTCTTACAGAATTTCTAGGGAGGAAGAAGATCTAGAGAGCTACAAAAATCCTAGAGAAAAACTAACAAAAATACAAAGCTTAATCCCTAATCTCTCTCTCTTCTCTGCTCTCTCTTTGCTCGCAGGTCCAGGTGAAGTATTTATAGGCCTCAGAGAGAACTCTTCAGAAGACGAACAGGTGGAAGAAATCTGGGGCTCAGAGGCCCCAGATCTGCCGCAGATCTGCGGCCAGGATTGAGTTTCTGCGGCTCAATCTGGTCCGTTGGATCCCCGCTTTCTGTTACGAATTTGTTACGAGGTTGTTATCCACGTGGCCTTCTAGAATCTTGAGTTGTTACGTAGAATTCTCTGGATCCTGGATTCAAATTTGGGCTTTATCTTGGGCTTGGAATTAATCTCTTTAATTATTGCTAATTAAAGTGATTATTGGGCTTTTTCTCCATTAGAGTGTGGACCTGTAAAAATATAGAGAAGATGAGTAAAAATCATATATTTATTTGCAATATGCATGGGAATTATGTGGTAAAATATGCAGAATTGTGTCACAATCAGCCTACCATTCTGTGTATGAGAATTGGTAAGGGATTTTGGTGGAAAATAAAATGAACTGTCAGAGGTTTAATATTAACATGACAAAATCCATTGGGGATTGAGAAATCTGGTTTGTCAGAGGTTTATTGTTAACATGACAAATCCCAGTTCATTTTATTGGAGGAATGAACATAGGTATTTATGTGACCCTACCATTCTGTGGGTGAGAATTGGTAGGAGATTTTGGAGGAGAGAGTGGGATCAAATCCACTTAGGATTTTTAGCAAATCCTCAGCTATCAACGGATTTGGTACGCTTTACCAACTACCGTTTGAGTTGGGCCAGCCATGCTATTCCCCTCAGCATGATGAGTTGTTGAAGACTTATGTTGGACTTAGAAGCCAACATTTTCCTCTGTCCTTAGCCACCGGAGGCATCGGACGTTGATGAAGGTAGAAACATTAAAACCCAAGATTCACCCTTTGCTGCTTTCTTAAAATGTACATCATACATCACGGTGCAGTCAGTGTTCAACTAACTTATCACTGGTCTAAGGAAAGAAGCTTTTCTTGGATCTGAAGTTTTGATCAGAGGTGTAGTATTAACTTGATCAGAGGAAAAGTACTATTCAAGGAAAGTATTTCTTCAAGAATCTGCCGTTGATCGGCATCATGAGTGTATCACCGTTTGAAGTTATGAGGCAATATGCTCCATTTGAGTAGACTGACTCTACTACAAATGGTCCTTCCCATTTGGGCTGGAATTTTCCTTTTGTCTTATGTGTCATCACCATAGGTCTTCTGACAGTTAAGACAAGGTCACCTTTCTTGAAAGTTCGCTCCTTAACTTTCTTGTTGAAGGCTCTGGTAATTCGGGTTTGGTAGAGCTCGATTTGTTGTTAGGCCTGCAGACGTTTATCATCTAAGGCTTCCAGTTCTTGGAGTCGCAGTCGATGCTTTTCCTCCTTTGTCATCTCTGCTGTCAAGGCGACGCGTAGAGATGGGATTTGGATTTCTAGTGGAAGCACGGCTTCACACCCATATACAAAGAAAATGGCGTAGCATTAGTTGGGGTTCGAACGGTTGTGCGATAGGCCCATAAACATTCGCCTAACTTATCGTCCCAGTCACGCTGACTTTTCGAGACAAATTTCTTGAGAAGCTTGCCAATGGTCTTGTTGGAAGCTTCTGTGAGACCATTAGCGGCGGGGTAGTATGCTGTTGAGGACACACTTTGGATCCTGTACTTAGTGCAGAACCTCTGGAAAGCTTGACTGATGAACTGGGGTCCATTGTCATGGACAATTCGGCGAGGTACACCAAAACGGTAAATGACATGATGTTTAACGAATTTGATCACATCAAATGACTTTACCTCCTTCAAAGGAATGGCCTCAGCCCATTTGGAGAAGTAATCGGTTATGGCTAAAATAAACCGATGTCTTTTTGATGATGGTGGGCTGATAGGGCCAATTACGTCCATACCCCACATCTCGAATGGCCAGGTAGAAGTTGTCGAGTGAAGGTACCCTGGTGCTTGATGGATAAAATCACCATGTACTTGGTAGGCGTGACATCTTTTGGCATAGGCGATAGCGTCAGTGATCATCTTAGGCCAATAATATCCCAACCTTTGGAGTCGATTCGCAAGTTTTGGGCCAGGTTGATGGGCTCCACACATACCGTCATGGGCTTCTTTTAATATCTCCTGTGCCTCTTTTTTTGATAGGCAGCGAAGCAGGATCCCGTCATGCGATCGACGATACAATGTTCGTGTGATCGCATTATAGTAAAACTTGGGAGCTTTCCTTCTAATGGCAGCCGCTTCTTTGGTATCATCAGGCAGGATGTCATATAAGACATAATCAATGTAAGGGAATTGCCAGTCTCTAGGCTCTGGGCCGGTTGACAATTCAAGAGCTTCTTTGACTTGACAATCTCCCGTTGGCTTCTGGTAATCCTCAAGGGTAATTCTCGGGCAATACAGGTCGTGGCTGTGGACAAATATTTTCTCTACTACTCCAGCTGGAAGGGCTAAGGAGACAGCGAGAGACGCCAGTGCATCTGCATGCGCATTTTGCTTGCGTGGTATATGGTCGATGTAAAAGTTTGTGAACCTCTCGGCCATGTGGACAGTTGCATTGTAATAGGGTACTAGATCTTCATGTCTGACTTCGTACTCCCCGCGAACTTGGCTGACGATAAGTTTAGAGTCACCATACGCCTCTAGATTTTAACGCCAATCTCATCGGTGATTTGCATTCCAATCAAAAGGGCATTGTACTCCGCTACATTGTTGGAACAAGGCTCGGTTAATGAGACGGCTCAAGGAATCACATAGTTCTGTGGGGAGACGAGTACTACCCTACTCCTGCTACTATATGTCCTTTTGGGCCTGTTCTCGATGCACCGTCAAAGAAAAGTTGCCACACTTGTCTTTCAAAAGATGTCTGGGTCAGGCAGAATTCATCGACCTCATCTGGGAGATCCTCGTAAAGTTCGGCTGCCCTTGGATCCGGATGCTCAGCCAGGAAATCCGCCACTGCTTGTCCTTTAACGGCCTTTTGTGGTAAAAAGTGCATTTCATATTGGGATAGCAATATGGCCCATTTTGCCAGTCGGCCGTTTAACGATGAAGGCTTTGTCATGAGTAACCTCAAGGGGTTGACCTTTGATATGACCGTTTATAGTTTGGCCTACCAAATAGTGTCACATTTTCTGAACAGCGAACACCAGTGCCAAACATTCCTTTTCGATCGGGTTATATCGATGTTCGGCCCAATCATTGTTCTACTCAAATAGTAGATCACTTGCTCTCGTCCTTGATCATTGTTCTGGGCTAGTAAAGCTCCTAAAGAATGATCCATTGCTCGGACGTATATCAGGAAAGGTTTCCCGGACATCGGAGCTGTAAGGACCGGTGGTTGTGTGAGGTATTGTTTAATTTCCTCAAATGCTTGCTGGCAAGCATTGTCCCAAATGAACGAGACACCCTTTTTCATTAGTTTGGTAAAGGGTTGGCATCTTCCGGAGAGATTTGGATGAACCTTTGGATGTACGCCAATCGCCCTTGCAATCCCCTGAGCTCCTTGAGGTTTCTCGGAGGTTGCATCTCCTGGATAGTGCGAACCTTTTTGAGTCCAAATGAATTCCTGTGGAAGTCACCACAAACCCTAAGAACTTGCCGCTAGCCACCCCCAGGAAGGATTTGGTGGGGTTCATCTTCAATTGATGGGCCCGCATGATGTCGAAGATAGCCTTTAAATCGGCTATGTGATTACCTTTGGCGCGGCCTTTTACTCAATGTCGTCAACATAGCATTCCACCGTTTTGCACATGTGTTCGTGGAAAATGGCATTCATGGCCCTTTGATATGTCACCCCTGCATTCTTTAGTCTGAAGGGCATGACGGTGTAGTAGTATACCTCCAGTGGCATCCTGAAAGAGGTATGTTTTTCATCATCAGGATACATTTTGTTTTGATTATACCCTGAAAATCTGTCCATGAAGGACATTCGCTCGAATCCACACGTATTGTCAATCATGACATCTGTGATTGGCAGTGGGAATTCGTCCTTGGGACAGCTTTGTTTAGATCACGAAAATTAATGCAGATCCGGATCTTTCCGTCTTTTTAGCAACGGGGACGATATTGGCTACCCAATCAGGATGTTGTTCTTCCCTAATGAAGCCAGAGTCTATAAGTTTTCTGACTTCTATTGAATTGCCCCCATTACTTCTGGATGGAACCGTTGCTGTTGTTGTTTGACTGGCTTTACATCCATATTAATGTTGAGGCGATGCATGGCCACTCGAGGATCGAGTCCAGGCATGTCCTCGTAATTCCAGGCAAAGATATCTATATATTCTCGCACAAGAGATATTAGATCCTTTTTCTCAGAAGGCGATAGATTTTCACTTATAAAGATGGACTTAGGATTAGCCTCATCTCCTAGATTAATCTGAGCAACCTTATCCTCCATGGGTGGCTCGCGCTGTTCAAAGCGAGTATCCCAAAGAGCATTTAAGTGTTTGATCCAAGGATCTGTATCAGATTAGATCATTTCTTCATCTCTGTCTTCCAGGTGGCTTGTTGAAACCATATTCACTGAAAGTTCTCTGAAGATGTTGCCGACACTAACATCTGACTCCCACGATGACGTGCCATATGAGTAATTATGGCATAATGACTCTTCAGACTCAGAGGCTGATGGATCGGGGTTGACACATAGCCCAACCCCTTGCGAGTATGATGATAATAATCAGGAGTTTTCCCTTTTGGCACAAAAGATCGGAGTAGTGTTCTCCTTCCTTTGCCGAAATTCAACCCTAAACCGTTTGTCAGATCATACCCCATGCTTTCCATCATTCTGAGTGCATTTGGCTCATAATGACCGAACTGAGGGGTTCCTTCTCGCTTTTCGATTCTTCACGGGACATCGGTTCGGATTTAATTCGTCCGAAAAGAATTGGTTTTGACCTTTCCATCTTGCTGGAACCATGAATATTGATTCTTGCGCATTATCGGTATCTTGGTACGTTTTGAAGGACGACTTCACTGGTACATGCAATGATGTCAAAGCATCCATTGCCAATCAGAGATCATCATCCACTTCAATACTAGTGTCTGATGGCACTGAATCAGAAGCAGACACGGAAAAATAAGCCAAATTTAATTCTTCATTAATATACCATCCGCCTACATCATCGGCGGTGTTATCAACATCGAGCTTATTAATGCTCGTTACAAGTGGATCTAGTTCCCACATGCACTCTTCTTTTTTCGGCTCGGTGTCGGCTTCATTACCAGAGTCTGGCTTCTCTGGTTGCGGGATTTTGTTTGTTTCCACAGAGTCCTGATATAGGAGAGAGTCTGTGAAATAGTTCTCCACTCCCTTGAACGGATGCCTTTCGGCAGTCAACGTTCGTACCTTTCCACTCCCGTCGATGTATTTCATGACTTGGTGGAGAGTGGAGGGAACGATAGAATTACGATGAATCCATGGTCGTCCCAACAGCAAATTGTAGGAGGTGTCGGCATTGATCACGTAGCATGTCACTTCCAACTTTAAATCCCCAATTTGGCATTTGAGCTTGATCTTCCCCATTGGATGGGTACTATTGACATTGAACCCATAAATGGTCGTCTGGGTAGCGCTCAACCGGTGGGTAGGAATCCCTAAATGTTGCATGACCCGGCGAGGCATAATGCTCAATGCAGACTCTGGATCTACCTGAATGCGGCTTATTTCAAATGATCCGATGTACCCTGTGAAGTATAGGGGTTATCATGTTTCCCTTAACCTGCATATCATTTGCTGTGAAAGTGATGCAGGGAGTATTTTGGGAGGCGTGGAGGCAATCCTCTACATCTTCCTCCCGTGGTCCAGCCGGCACCTGGGTCATGAAAACCTCAGCGTCAGCTAAAGCCTCTCTCAAAGCTTCTCTGGTTGACTTTGATAGCCTCAGGAGCTCGTAAAGAGTGATTCGGGCCGGGATATTGGCCAGTTGAGTCAGGACGTCAAAGCGGTAAGGTGTTGTGGATCCTTCCGCGATGTCTTTTGAGAGAACTTTGGAAAACCGAAGCTCTTTCTGTCTCTCTACGGGTTGTTTTGTGGAGGGCTTGGCTGACTCTGTAGCGGGTTTTGGAGGAGTTGCCGCCATTTCGTCATACTTTTTCAAATATGACTGACCCGAACGGGTTTCCACCACAAATTGGTTGGGTTCTGTGGCAAGAGCTATCGTTTCCTCTTCTGAATCAGTCAGCGAGGGAACATCAGTTTCCGCTTCCCGGGAAGAAGCACACACCACATTACAGGTCGAAGCCTTTGCCTTGCCTTTGGACCTTCTGCTGGTAACAGTGGTCCATTGTTGGCCATCCATAAGGTCAGGATGAACCCATATAACTTCTCCCTGTGGTGTGGGAACAGGTACAAGACCCTTCTCTTGCTGATGGTGAGGGTCTATGTTGACCATTCTTAGCTCCCCTCTTGGGATGGGGACTACTCCAGAGGGTGTCGAAGGTTGTCTTCCAAACTGGAGGAATGATGTCATATTGGCTGTTACTTTTTTCTCCTCTGGACGGAGTTTCAATACCTCTGCGTCAATCAAAGCCTGAAGGATGTCTTTGAAGACATAACAGCTCTTGGTGGGGTGCCCCAGCATCCTATGGTACAGGCAGTAGTTGGGATTATCGATTTTACCGACCTCTTCAGGGTGTCTAGCTTCAGGAAGCTTTAATTTGTTGCTCTTGTTAAGTAACTTGAACAGCGAGTCAACATGTTTGTCCTTGAAGGAATACTGCTTGCTGGTACGCGGTTGACTTGAAGAGCCAGTTCCCTTAACCGGTTGAGGTTTGACGGGGGATTTGGCCTCTGTTGCCAAGTTATCCTTCCTTTTTGTTTGGAGGGATGCGTCTGGCGCACGCCTTGTCGACCTTTCGGGTCTGAGTTTGTTTTCTTCTGCCCTGACCCGGGTGATAATTTCTTCAGCCTGTTCACCTTGCTGGATTAATTGTTTCCAAGTGCGACTTTCGGCAACTCCTATTTGAGCGAGAAGCGAAGTTTGTAGATTGTGGCGGCACGTTTCCACTAGGGTGACCTGGGTCATACCGCTTGGACATCAGAGTGCTACATTCTGAAATCTTTCTACAAATGATTTGACGGACTCCCCCTTTCGCTGCTTTGTAGCCAAAAGGGTAGGCATAGTGATCTCTGAGTCGTCTTCAAAGAAGCGCGTTAGGAAGAGCTTCTCCAAATCGCCCCAATTTTTACGGAGCCTTCTGGGAGCTTCATGAACCATTCAAAGGCAAGCCCTTTTAAGGTGCCAATGAACAAACGTGCCAGGATGGCATCGTTATCTACCACGTTCCCTATCTGAGACTTAAAGTAGTAGATATGTTGGTTCGGTGACCTTTACCATCAAATGCTTGGAGGGTCGGAGCTTTGAACTTGGGAGGGTATGGAATAAGGTCCCATTCGGCCGGATATGGCTGGACCACTCATGCTTCTTCCAGGCCTCTGCTTGGTAAGGGCCTCAAGACGTTACTCTAATTGATTCATTCTTCTAGAATGAACCCTTCCCTGGTCTCGGTCGTCTTTTCCCTGCGACGAGGATTTAGACGAACCAGAAGTAGGCTGCTCTTTCTCTTCAATATGTATAGAAGATGAGCTTTCTCCCTCTTTTCGTTTGCCTTTAGACTTTTTAATGGAGGCTTTATCGGTTGACTTCCTCTTGTCTTCAAGCAATTGTGTCAGCATCTGCTTGAGGGAATCGATAGATTCTTGTTGAGCACGAATCAACTCGAATTGTTCCTTCTGGACCTAGGCTTGCTGCTCCAAGCGCCTGGCTGTCTCCTTAGGAGTATTTGTCATGTATATAAAGGCCTCCTTCTCTATGGAAGAGTTCGAAGCCTGTGACTCTGCAATAGTAGAATGCGAGTCATTTACTTCAGTGCCCCGGGCCAAGGCACTATAATTGATCGGGGGAATTACCCCAGTCCGAGTGCGAGTATGTCGGTACACTCCTTCTGGCTCTGTGTTAGACTCGTCGGAGCTGACCGCAGGTTGCTTTCCCCTACTCCTGCTTGTCATATTTGCAGTGAGCTCAGGGTATTCAGCATCAGAGAAAGTCCTCCTCTTATGGGAGCGATTTCTTTTAGCTGATCAGGGAGTTAGAGTCAGTTGTCTAACTTGAGACTGCTGGCTTGCACCTGAACTGCAACGGCACTCAGAGAGCATTGTGATAAGCCGTTCGCAGCAACACGATGAAGTGATCCGATTAGCACTTCTCTTCCTTGTCAAATAATCCTTAGATCCATGGGAGGGGGATCGAAGAGATTAGCCTCGCACTGTCGAAGGCGGGAGGCATCCTTGCTTCGCACAGTTGGGACGCAAGGTTCAGAGACACGAGGCTCATGAACGCAGTTCTTGCGCCGTGGCTTCGAAACGCAAGTCTGGCGTCTCTGCTGAGAAGAGACGCAGCTCTCATGTTGCTAATTATAGCGTCTGGACAGCGACGCTTGAGAAACACAGGGCTGCTAGGCCCCGTGTATAAAGGCGCGTGTCTCGCGTCTTTGACTAAGGGCAAGAGCTTCGCGTTGGCGTTTGGAAAGCGGTGCTTCAGAAGCGCCAGCTTGGTGAACCTCACGTTTAGGCTGCCAAACGCGAACTTCACGTGTCGGATATGGTACAGAAGAGACACTGGTCTGAACTTCGCGCCCTATCTCTGTTGGAAATCAGTTGTTCCAACTTGTAGTTGACGCGCACGCCTTCTCTGTTGTCGTTCAGCGTTCTGGTTACGTCGTGGGGGTTGAAGGGAACCCCCGGCAACCTGGCGCTGAGGAAGGGGATGAACTGGCTGGACAACAGGAACATTAACCATGCGAGTCTCCTGAGAGACGTTGACGCGGGCGTTACGCATGATGCGATTAGCCACGACATCCTTCTTATCAGTCGCGTCTGAGAGGATCTCAGAGCGGACTTGAGAGCAAATCCCTGAAGAGACTCTGCGGTAGGCCCGGGCCTTAGGGCTCTTAGAGCCGGAAGAGAGGAAGTCTTCATACTTCGCCTGGTCAAATTTCACGACAAGTGATTCGACCGTTTTCCCCATGTAGATGACGTCACCTTGCGCCACCACTTGCTCGTCAGTAGAGAAAGTAGTCCCCAGCGGAGTCGCCATCTCTTATTTGACGGGGAAGGTTCCTTGTAAAATTTCCTTGAATCAAATGAAAGATTACAGCGGATTTACACTCCGACTACAAGAGAGGGAAGATGTTGAGGCTTGAATCCCCTTTGTTTAATGCTGGGTTCTTTAGGTGGCGGTGGAAAGTGAATCTTATTTTCCGTTGACCGGGTGAACGTCAAGACTTCTTGGGGATCTTCTCTTTGGATAGCCGATGGAGTAACACAGCTCCTGTCGACTAGGAATCTCAAAGAGATTATAAGCAAAGATTAACTTGTATGCAGCAAGTTGTTTGAAGAGTTGAACTCTCTCTTTTTTTTGGCGGAAGTCTCGGGGCTTCTAGAGCTCACGAGCCAAGGTCCTCTCCAAGAATTATCTGATCAACTGACTGACCCCTTCTCAATAGCAAGCGGGGCTATTTATAGAGGTTTCAGAGGTGAACATGCCCCCTAAAAATGCTCCATAATGGGGGTTAACTTCCTCATTATGTGGGCAGTAATTGACCCCATAACAAGGGCAGTTATAACTGAGACGCGGGTTTCGACCCTCGCGTCTTGGTGCTGCAATGATGCTGAGACGCGGGTTTCGGCCCTCGCGTCTTAATGTTGCAGTAATATCGAGACGCGGGTTTCAGCCCTTGCGTCTTGACGCTGCAGTAATACTGAGACGCGGGTTTCGATCCTCGCGTCTTGATGCCGCTGTGATGGCTATGATTAGCCCTACGTCTGGAGTTTGGGACTCTACTTTTTGATGACTTGTCTTTTAGTGATTTTTAGACAGCCTACAACGTTCGCGCTCGCCTACGGTGATCCACGGCGACCCACGGGGAGCCGGAAAATGGCTTCCGATACACAATAAAATACACATGAATTAATACACTCACATAATATCTTTCCCAACATGTAAAACTTACACAACACATAATTTCATTCTACCATGCTAATATAATACATAAGTATACATATAAAAGAGAGAAGGAAGATGTAAAGGGAGAGGGTGATGAAAACTCACACAGGAGACAAGGCTTACGGCCATGGAAAGCACTTGCTCATCGGCGAAGGCCGCGGAGGGAAGCCACGACTCACCGGAGGCCGTGAAGATGATCCGTGCATTCCAGGGAAGGCTCCGAGGTAGTCGCGACTCGCCGGCGAAGGGTAGCGGGCTGCCAACAAGGAAGGGCGCTGGGCGCAGATGGGAAGAGGGAAAGGAGGCATGGAGTTGGTTCGGCCAATGGAGGGTGTTGGCGGCTGATGATAGTATTAGTTTAGGGTTAGGGTTAGATTAGGAGAGGATTATGAAAAGATTTTATATATAGGATTTGGTAATGGGTTCGGGTCTAATTGGATTTCGGGTAGATAATAGGTATAGGTTCTCAATGGATAATGGGTTTGAGGGCATGGGCTTGACTAAGGGTTTGGATAAGTAATAATGGGTTGGATAGAGATGGCCTATTGGATGTGAGTGGATCAAGGAATAGATTAATGGTTATGAGATATAGGGTATTGGGTTAACGGGTAGGATTAGGAATCAATGAAATAGAAGTGGGTATGGATTAGATAATGGGTAGGACCATAGATAAAGGATACGGGTTAATGGGTATAGAATCAAGGGGAAGGAAAAGGAATAATACTACTACTAAAACAAATAATAATAAATAATAGTAACAATAAGAAATAATTAGTAATAATAATAGTTAACCAAATAATAATAACATTAACTAAATAATAATATTAACAGATGATAATAATCACACTTAGTAGTAACAATAATACTATTAATAATAATAAATAATAATCATAATAATGAACAGTAATATTAATAAACGCTAATAATAATAATTAATAATACTAATAATAATTAGAATAACTATAGCAATAGTAATAAAAATCAATTAACAACATCACTAATAATACTAATGTTAATTAAGAATAATAATAATAACAATAACAATAATAATAGAAATGATAATTAACAATTATCACTACCATTAATACTTATAATAATATTAAAATAAATAAATAAATTATAATGATACCAATAATATTATTCATAAATAATAATAACCATAGTAATGTCAAAATTACTAGTTAGTAATTAAAATGCTAACAAGTCATAATGGTAAATATAAAATGCCAAATTACCATTTACTATCTCAAAAATAATTTGCATATTTAATAATAATAATCATAAGAAGAAGTAATAAATTAAGTTGATTAATAATCATAATAAAATAATTAGCAAATCAATATAAATACTTAGAAAAAATATAAAAATAAAAATACAGTATTTCTAACTAGGGATCTTA